>VWZD01004046.1:391373-431739 GCA_013396695.1 Sakesphorus luctuosus
GGCAGGAGGGCTCTGCAGAGGGATCTGGATAGACTTGAGAGATGGGCTGATTGCAATGGGATGAAGTTCAAGAAGGCCAAGTGCCAGGTCCTGCACTTTGGCCACAACAGCCCCATGCAGTGCTACAGGCTGGGCACAGAGTGGCTGGAGAGCAGCCAGGCAGAAAGGGACCTGGGGGTACTAATTGACAGGAAGCTCAACAGGAGCCACCAGTGTGCCCAGGTGGCCAAGAAGGCCAATGGGATCCTGTCCTGGATCAAGAATAGCGTGGCCAGCAGGACCAGGGAAGTGATCCTTCCCCTGGACTCTGCCTTGGTGAGGCCACACCTTGAGTATTGTGTTCAGTTCTGGGCCCCTCAGTTCAGGAAAGAGATTGAGGTGCTGGAGCGGGTCCAGAGAAGAGCAACAAGGCTGGTGAAGGGACTGGAGCACAAGTCCTATGGGGAGAGGCTGAAGGAGCTGGGGTTGTTCAGCCTGGAGAAGAGGAGGCTGAGAGGTGACCTCAGCACTGTCTAGAACTACCTGAAGGGAGGTTCTAGCCAGGCAGGGGTTGGTCTCTTCTCCCAGGCACTCAGCAGTAGACAAGGGGCATGGGCTCAACCTCTGCCAGGGGAAATTTAAGTTGGAGATCAGAAAAAAATTCTTCAGAGAGAGAGTAATCAGGCATTGCAATGGGCTGCCCAGAGAGGTGGTGGATTCCCCATCCCTGGAGATTTTTAAACGCAGATTGGATGTGGCACTGAGTTCCATGATCTGGAAATGGACTGGAGTTGGACCAAGGGTTGGACTTGATGATCTCGGAGGTCTTTTCCAACCTGATCGATTCTATGATTCTATGATTCTATAACTAGCTTCAATACATAAGGAAAAATACCTGACAGTTGTTACAGCCCTTTTGCACTCGGGAAAATTTGGCAATCGTAGAAGTTGAAATGTGGGTGGAGGAAAAGGAGGAAAAGGAAAGACTATGTGGTATTGCTATGTGATTTTTCTTACTTGCTTTTGGAGAGATTACAGAAATTAGAATTCATTTTCTGTAGATACAGCTCTGATAATGCTCACATAAAATGTACAAAAATTTGGGCTGACCACCAAGATGGAAAATGACTCTGCAGCGAAGTGTCCACTTTACAGAGAAAAATTTTTAGCTCTAAGTCTTCTTCTAGTACAATTTAGAAACTAAACTACTTGTGAATGCACAGAGAAAACAAGGCTGGACAGGCACCTTGGAAACCCTTGAAGTAAGTGCAGAGGATTTCCAGCTTAGTCTTTTTAAACCAAGAGTTGGACAGTGCTGTTTCTGAGTACATCTTACAACTTCTCCCTTATTCCTCTGCCTTATTGTAAGTAAGTGATTTTACCTTCAGAGTAGACAACATGTGCTTTGTAAACAAACACCCATGGTAAACAAAGTCTTTTTTAAACTTGCTTTTAGTGCAGGATATCTCCAAACAATTCTGTACTATGTATTTGGATTGTCCTTTTCCAATTAAATAATGTAACTACTACTTTATCCTGAAGTATTAAATGCTTTTTAATCTTGCTCCTTATTCTGTTGATGTGTTTTTGTTTTTCCATTGAGGTGTACCAAGTGTGTTGAGTATCACTTATGACATGAATCTTTCACTGGCTTTTGCCATTCTCCACGTTTTTATTTGCAGACAGGTACCAAACATTTTCCTTTTTTTGTATCTTACTCTGATCTACATAATAACAATTAACTTTAAATCTTCTTTTACAAATCACGTAGACCTCGCATTGAATTAGATTTACCCAGCTAAAAGTTTAGTAGCTACAGAAAGATACTGGGATTAAGCAAAAATAGCATCATAAAATAAGCTCCTCTTCCTGTATACCTTGCACTGTGGCACCCTTGTAGGGATGGCAGGTGCATGTGTATCCTACCTTAACCTGCCTTTCTCCTATCTTTATGTAGATAAGTCCTTGCAATCAACAATGTGATGAAAAAAAAAGGGGGGGGGGTGTCATAGTAACCAACATTAACTGAGAAGGTTTTAGAGGTTCTTTAGGCTCTGCTTGAGAAGGGAACAGTCAAAACTCATCAGTGATGGGTAGGAGCATTTCAAGTTTGAGAGGCATCTCACAAGCAATGAGATTGTGTCCAAGTTCCAGCTGGAGACATTCTTCGCTCCAGGCTTTGCACAAATCTGAGATTTCACTTCAGATGGTTAATTGTAATTGCCTCACCAAAAAGAGTTATGAAACACATTCATTGAATTGTTCTTTCCATAGTTTACAAGACTGTTCATTGCTACCACCTTGAGTTCAATTTACCTCAACTACTTTTACATGATACAGAGGAGAAAAAATAAATGGAGGGCTCTTCCACAACTTTCAGAATCATCAGCCCAAGTAAGAACATTGAAAAGCTTTAAATCAGGAAATAATTCTGAAGAAGGGATATTGTATCTTCAGGAGAAGCAAGATGCTTACCTTTTTCCATACTATCCATTATGACAAATATGAAATATTATTTTAACAGTTTCTATACTTCAACAATATTTGAAGGGCAATAAAAGTATTTTGAATGACAGCATTCAGTAATTAATACTACTAATAATGCAACAATTTACCTGAAAATAGTTAAAAGTGAATGTACCTGTGAACTAATTCTCCTCATGTAGTTTAGGAACTTTATCTTAAAATACTAAGTGGGTTTGCAATTGTTAAAAAATAATTACTCTTCAGGAAGGTTGGAAGTGAAAAAGTTGTTTTGTGAAAGTAAGAAGAGCAGGAGTTTACCAGCAGATTGCAGCTTCTCAAAGCACTACAGGAGTGATCACACAGCACATGCAAGTGCCCCCATGGCAGGGAAGCCTCTGGAATGTGCTTGTCTGCAGTCTTGCAGGGTATCTGAATGATGATGAGAACATCCAAATGTGGCTTTTGTGAAGTGTAGAAAAGGAAAAGGCTTGAGAAATGTTAGATTCAATTAGGGATATGATATTACACATTGAAGTTTAGCTTAAGCTCTTCCGTATCACAGTACTGTCTTATTATTCACCTGGATTTAACGACTTGGATCTTATTTGTAGCTGGAATTGCTGCCTCTGACTTGTCCACTGTGCAGACATATAGAAATAATATTTTACTTGTTCTTAGAGTCTCTAAGTGACAGAAAGTCTCTAAATGAAAGAATGAAGGAGAGGTAAGACATAAGAACAAAACCTGAAGTATAGTGTTCTTCTCTGTGTACCCCTTTCCAATTGCAGCAAAATCAATTTACATGAGGAACATATGACTTCAAAGACACTCAAATAAAAGTTATGGCACAGATAACTTTTCAAAGTTTTTATTATATTGCATAAGCTAAAACATTTTACAAATCTTAGTTACATTTTCAGCAACAGATACACTGATACTTTATTAAATAGAGAGATGAAAAGACATCTCTGACAAAATATAAAAAGGTAGAAATACTTAAACCAGGATGCTGAATATCAAGAATGTTTTACATAAACAATATCCATACTAGGGAGCTTTTGAAAATGACTGCCATGGTAATGAAGTGCCTGTTGAATATAAGGCTCCAAAATGCAAGGGGGTGAGCACAGTCAGTGCCATCAGTTCAACTGCCTTGCAACACCAGAGCCAAGCTTTGTATGAGCTCCATGCTCTAACGAGCACTAAAAACTCCTTTCTACACAATAACATGTAAAAATATTACTGTTCTAACAGGGAGTGAAGTGCAACAAGCGCTTCAAAGGAACTAACTCAGTTAACTGGGGAATAAAGTACCAGGACATTTTGGAAAGAGGGAATATAGGAATGTTCCCTAAGTCTTAAACTGACTGAAAAAAAAAATCTTTTGGTAAAACAGTTCTCAAGCTTAGAGTGCTAACAAGAAAATTAATGACACAGTTTTCCCCTGCCAGCCTTCAAAACAACCTGAAGCTTTTTTTTTTGTAATCAGAACACAATACTGCTTTTAAAAGAAAATAAAGCTCAGATTCAAGCCATTTAACCCCCCTTCATGTAAATTTTTTAACACAAATGTAGCTGCCTACTGTTAGAAGTGTGGCACAAATTAGTGCAAACTACCACAAAAGAATGCTCATTTTAACTCTGTAGGCATAGTCCGGTGTTTTGCATGATTGCACTGAATTTTAAAAAATATTTAAAAAACAGAAGCTTAGGTTATATAAACAATGTGGGTTAGGTTCCAAATTGAGATAAAAATTGGTTCTAGAAAATAACAATTAAGTACCCATTTTCATACACTTTCTGCTGCTACTGGCAAGGAAGGTTAGCAGCTGAAAAAGGAATTTTTATCATTATAATAGTTTTTATATATAAACATATATAAATTTCATTTTTGAAGTTAAAATCCCAGTCAGTTTCACACCTGTAAGTCCAGTGACTTCAAGATGCTTACTCTTGATGCATGAAGTTGAATCAAATGCAGTATGCGCATTATTAAAAGATATTACTGTTCAAATTGCTAAAGATATATATTTTTTAATTTCTTTTCAAACATAAAATACAAATCTAGGGCTTACAACAATTACCATCATCATCAACATGCAGGAGTCAGTATTCCAACATAAAAACCCACTAGATCTGCCTTTTAAAATATTATAAAAGCTACATAATTGTATGAACTGAGGGTTTTTTGGCTAACAGAAAAACCCCATAATGTGCTTTTCAGATAGTCAGGTGTCCCACTGATAAAATAAGTCTGATGAAAGAGAAAGGCACTTCAGCAGGCTGATTTAGCTTTAGTTTTTCCTGATATGCAGTACTAGACAACTAATGTAGTGTACTGCCTTTCATCTGCACAGTGATAGATCAGCAGTGTTGTGAACCTGTTTCACTTTTTAACTTAGAAGTGTTTAGACTGGTGCCCATTCATTTCATCCTCTTTGGTACAAATTACTGCATAAAAACAAAGCAAACAACTAAACATTCCTACATCCTGAATTATTTTTGGTGCATCATCTCTAGTTCTGTGTTGGTAAATAATGTCCCTAATCATTACATAATTTTTTCTTTCAGGTTTGTAACATACCGGCCATTTCTATTCTTTGACAGTATTACAAGGATTCTTCCTGTTAATCAAATAGAATTTTTAAGTGATTCTTCCACCCTTTTTTTTAAGTTTCTTTTTTTTTTAGTTTCTTTTTTTTTGTTCTACAATATCTAGCATTTGGTAAGAATGTAAAAAATACTATCAATTAGCTTATTCTAAGTCACATATCCAGATTTATGTGCATACAGCTGCACATTATTCAGCCTGATCACCTCCTTTGACTTATGTTACATCAAAGTACTGGCCTAGGCCACGTGAATTAATTAGCAGAAACAAGCTTTGGCTATAACACCACTAATCACCTTATCAAAAACAGGTAAGATCTGGAACCTGTATATCCTTCTGTAAGAACCTCAACATCATGTATCATAACCACGGTGGGGAAACTTTCCTGAAGTTTTTTAACTGCTTTTCACCTTAAATATATGACCAAATTTGGTCCTCAGTGTTCTGCATCTACCTAACACTAACTCAAAACTGCACATACCTGTACATGAGCTTTTCTTATGCAGGAGCTGACAGCTCAGGAGGCCTTGGGAAGAACAGAGACATAATTCTTGCAAAATTTGTGTTCTTCAAACTTAATTGATTCCACTGAAGCACAAATGTACATCAATTTGCAAACCACCATCAGAAAGAAGCTACACCTCTTCCAATTTTCCCACTCATTCCTCTCTCCTTAAGAGGGCTCACAGACATGACCCACTTCTCATTCTCAAGGTAATCAACTTCCCAGTTCAAAGATATCAAAACATCTGAATGTTTCCCTGGCCTTTCCAAGAGCTGTGTGCCTTGAATCCTTGCTAATTTTTGTATAGGTCTAATTCTAGCACCAGCATTTTAACACTCTGATAGTGCTGCAATATGAGCCAACAGAAAAAATAAAATAAAGTCAGTGATTCCTATCATTTATATGTTGAAATCCTAAATAAATATATAGAAAAGCATTTGTTTGACCACAAATTTCATTGTAACATTATGTGTTTTCCACATGTTACACATCCTGTCTATTTATCTGTGGAATTAAACATTTTAGAGCTCAGTAGAGTCAAACTCCCTTTTTTAATGATCTAAAACCAAAAAGAATTCTAGTCATTAATAAGTAATACAGGTTTTCCAGTGCATAAATTCCAACATGCTGCTGGAACATGAAGAATTGAATAATATATTCTGCAAATACTGATAATAAATCATAATTTTAGAGTTGGATTTCCAATCCTTTTCCTCTGATGACCAGATATCCTGGCACAGAACAAGAACAATGGAGTGCCAAGCTTCCTTCCTTTGAACTCACATAAATAGAGCCATTTATAGTAGTCTGTATTTTTTAATGGTACAAGTGAATTTGAAAAATTAGGTCTTTTTGGTGCATACAATGAAAAAAATTCATTTAAAAAATCTGAAATTTCAATTAAAGGCACCTGAATTTAAAATTATCTCCCCAAAACCATTAGCTTGTCAGGGATTTTGTTATGTTCAACAGAATACATAACAGTTTCTTTTTGAAAAGGGAGCCATCAGAACTAATGCAACTATGAAAACAGGGCAATATTGAACTTCAAAAGTCATAGCAGCTTTCAGAAGAAATGTGCATACATAAATTGATTCCTACTAATGTATATAACAAAGCAAAGGATGAAATTACCAGTATCTGGGGCTAGGGAGTCATACACAAAATCCCATGGAACTGCATATAAAAAAACCTATTGTCAAAATGTATGTGGTATAGGACAAATGAATTGCAGTTACCTAAAAAGAGAACCAAAGGCATGCTCATATGACAAGCCATCTTCACCTCTGGAGGAGATGAATCTGTAACTAACCAGATTCTTTAGGCCAATTTAATTACAGACTTATTTGCACACCTAACTCAAACTTCAGTCACATTTTCATCCTTGGAACTCAACAGGACATTTTCATGAAGCAACTACACACCAGAAGTTGGATTGATGCATCACTAGTACCATCTGGTTACCTTCCCTATTCTTCTAGAAACAACACCAGACCACTTGACAATCCCAACATAACAGACATATTTCACAGTAAGATTTCCTGAGTAAATATTCCCAGAAGCCCAGCTGCATAGGATACTTCCCTACTCTTGAGTGTACTGTAGGGCAGAAAACCAAGTACAACTCACCCCACAATTCACATAAAGGCATTGTATGTTTGGGTCTTGGTACAGAACCTTAACCAAGCTGTAAGGGAAATATTTATAAAGCTTTTTTAGGATGATTTAGAATCAAACTGCCAAAGTCAAAATGCTGGAACTTATTTCATCAGGGAAACAGCTTCAAAGCCACAGAAATACATTCTGTATACTATATGAAGCACATTAAGGGATGCATCTGCTTTTCTGTTAGCCAAAGTTGAAATGATCACTTTGACAAAGATGAACATTAAAAATAAAGATTATTCTGATGGCCTTTCCTTCCCCTATACATATCTTAGTTACAGTTCATGCATTCATGACTTTTGGTAAATTTAACTCTAAGATGAGTCATAAGTAGTATTTATATTGCATTATAGACCAAATTTCACGATCTGCTATCTCATGCTCATAACCCTTCCCCCCCAACTTTTAAAGCCTGTTTAACTCCTCTGCACATCCAGACAAAAGCAGCTCAGGCTGGCAAAATGTAGGCACATAAACCTCCAATGATCTCCCATTGTTTTAAACATAATATAAAAAGCAACAGTGATGAACTTTCCTGCTAAAGAAACTATTTGAAAGGCATAGTTTGCCTAAACTTACACATTTTTTGATCATAGGCCAAACTCTCACTTATAAATATGCAGAGATTCAAGAGTATGTTGTGGAGCACAGCTGGCCCAACAGCATGCAGATTTTGACTGACAAAGAAGCCAAAACAAGACACCAGGATCGGCAGTAGCTGCAGCTTCAAATGCTACCAGAACCAGTCCTTTTCTGCTGGACACGGACAGTTCACAGCAGGTTCTACTCTTCAATGTCCACAGTTCATAACAAAGCAGACGGGCAACATCTTAAGACAGCAGGGACCATGAACTGCAGTGGCCACAGAGCTTGTCCACGTCACCCTTCCGCCACTGCTTCATGGAATTGCACATGGATGGGCACACAGGGAGGGCAGTAATGCCACAGAGCTCCGCTGATAAATCCAACAGAGCTCATCTGCTGGTGTCGTGGGACCAATGGATGGAATATTTTACATTATACAAAGAAGTAGTAACAGATCCCTAGAAAAGTTCACATATAAAATACTGTACAGATGGTCACATGGATTAGGAACAAGGCTGAGGAATGGCTTTAACGAGGCTACCAATGCATTAGCAACAAGTACAAAAAAATTAAAATATGTGCCTACATTTCTCACTGTGCATTCCCAGAGGTGTATCCAAGAATGACAGGCTAATTAAAATGTGGGCCTTCTCCATACTGCCAGTAAAATTAGGAACTGGAAAATTTTAATCATAGCATTCTCCTGTTTTCAATTCACATTGAATATCAGTTGCCCACTTCAAGTTTAGTAACTCAATCTGTATGTTTAAAAAATGAAACTTTTCTTGATACTAGAAAACAACATTTTCTTTGTAAACCCAACACTGCAGAATTACAGAAGCAGCCAAGAGGTCAACAACCAGCAGGGAGAGCAACACCACAAAGCACATTGTGTTTTAATTTATAGGAATAAGCGGCCTCTCCTCTCTTTTCTTCCAGATATTGGTCTTGCTATCTCTTTTTGTGAGAGATGGTCTATCCCTTTTTTTAGCAGAAAAGATACTAGATTCATGACTTCCTGATACAGGTTTTTTTCTTAGACCTTCCTCATCCTGCTGTTCTATGACTGGCCCATTCCCACCTTCCATAATGTGCCTCACAGCCTGGTCCTCTGGAGTGCAAACAGTGGTCCCACTTTCACTGCTACTCAGATCCAGATCTTCCAAATAAAGAATCTTAGAATGTGGCATACTTTTAATGAAAGTTTTCTCTCTCTCCAGTTTCCTGCTAGGATGATGCTCATTCATGTCCACACCAGAGTCCAGACTGGTATCATTACTCTCTGTTTTTTTTCCCTTTTTCAGATCTATGAAAGAATGCCTCACTTGAGCAATTGGCTTTCCATCCAAGGACACAAACCATGCTCGAGGGTGCGGAGATGGTTTTCCTTTGGAGAGTTCCAGTAATGTTTGTTCTGAAATACCTTGAAGTTCAGATGAAAAGGGAGTCATTACAACTGCTTCATTCAATGTCCCAGGAACAGAGACAGATTCCAGCAAGCTGTTGGTGTACCGGCCCCAGCTGGATGTTTGGGAAGGCAGGCCCTCTTCACTGTCCAGGGTACTGTTCTCATCCCTGCACACAGAAGGCTGTGGGTGGGAGTGCACTGGCATTTTCGGGAGTGTCTGCATGTAACTGTCGCGGTTCATGGGCTCCATCATGGGCCCATACACCAACTGCCCTTTCCTTGGCAACGTTGCTGATTTAGCAGGATGCAGTTGTTCTGGGGAGTGGAAAAGGTCAGAGGTCTGAAGAATAGCAATAGGTTGATTGTAAATATGCATGAGATGTTCTGGGATGTGGGAAAGCCCATACATCTCCTCTTTCACTGAAAGGTATCTGTTCTGGTCTGGAATGTCCCTGGGAGCCTGGGAAATAGTACTGTTACTGTGCTTTGGCTGCTGTAAATGCCTCACTCCAGCATTAGGCTCCAATGAGTGCGCTGAACTTCGTGACTGACCAGTCTGACAGGATGACTGATAAGAAGCATCCTCAGTGTAGATTTTAAAATTGTCTCGTGATTTTCCGTCTTCTGTGTCTATGGACATCCTTCTTTGAGGGCTGTATGAGGGAATCTTCGGTGCATATAACTGTGAGTTATCCTCCAACTTTAAAGAGCCTTTGACAGCATTGATGTGATTTATGTAAGTTGTTGATGTTGTCTGATCTTTTTTTATGACCTCCAGCTTAGTCGTGTTTTTTTCTTTCTTTTGAGTCCGACGACATTTATCCCTATGCAAAAGAGATGCAAAGTAACTGCAGACTACCAAAGCTGAAGATTAGATTTTGGTTAAGAAGTTATAGTGTAATGTGACATCATAAACTTAGAATTTTAAGTTGTGTGATAGTAGCAATTTTTGAAGAAATATTAGACTACACATTACAGTTTAGCTAAAGAAATGAGTTTCAACTTCAGAAGACTTTTATCAACATTAAATTCCATTTCTGATGGGCTGACTAGAGCTTCTCTTTTTGCTTACCTGCAGTAACAAAGAAGAACAGCAAAAAATCCGATGATAATGACAACAGTACCTCCCAGTATGGCCGTAAGGAACACGGTGTGATAGGCTGTTATGTCCTTGGAAACTGCACTAATAATGGATTCTAGATTGTCAAACAAAACCAAGCAAGAATTAGTTCTCAAAACCAATTAATTCTACTTGATATGCAGAGCTGTAGCTAGTCAATTGAACTGTATTTTTCCAGTGATTTTGAGTTCCATTGGCACGATGTTCCTCCTTCCCTTTTCACCTTGCTATTTCAGCAAATAGTGGTTACCATATAATGCACCTTAAAAGTTCATCTCAAGTACTAAAGCCTTACCATGACATCTACTTGATTGCAATCAAATTACATTTGTATTAATTGTCCAAACGGACTTAGAAAAATGGTCCATGTTTTCTATTTAGTGCTCTGTCAGAGAGTGCTGTTTTTAAAATTAGACATACTGTTTCTCTGATAGATCCCTTCATATTAATTTGCAAAATATGCTACAAGTCTACATAAAACAGGATTGTTTTACCCAAGACTAATTTTCTTGTTGTATTTCCTCCTGTCACACATGATCCTCAACAGCAAGGGATACAGTCCTGCTAATTTTTAGATTTCCCTAGTCACAGTTCCCTTGCAGGCTGCTCCCCAAAAGGTGGTGATAGCATGGACACAGAAGTTCAGATACAGTCTGGATCTTCTACCCTACAGCATCTGAAGTTTTAGGAAATATTTATATGCAAAGGCACACTGTCAGGATTCCAACAAAAGTTATCCAGCTGGTGAAGTTGCATGTCACTTCTCCCTGTCTGTTGTTAAATAAAGCAATTAAGCTGATAGATGTATGATACATGGTTACTGACTGGGGTTAATCAGCAATTGCTTTGGGAGTTACTGCAGTACCTCTCGTTCCAGGCAGGGGAGCTGCTATCCAGTAGCCCAAGTGCTGAGCAGTGTATGTCCATACCAACTGACCATCTGCTTCCTTTACCATTCCTGGCCCACGGTTCACCCAAGCACCTGCAAAAAGAAAAAAGGACAAAATATTGCACATGCCATGAAGAATTCTTTCACACCTGAAACCATTAGCAATTAAGCTATTACCAAAAATACACAAGGTCACAAGAAAAATTGAAACTTCTGACGTAGACACTATTTATTACATGGCTTTAGCTAAATATGCAAACTTTCTCTGCACACAATTTCATTGTTAATATCCCTCTGTGGCCATTAACTTTGAAACAAAGCATCAACATTACTTACCAGAAGTAAACTTAATATAATTAATTTTCCATTAATAAATGTCTTGCATGGACAAACACACAAATAATTTGACAAATCTTATTATGTGAGCTTAAGGCTAAAATCCTATTATACGAGTATGAAGGCCAAGACTAAAAGTGAAGGAGTAGGTAACTGAGGCATATGAACAAAAATTTAACATCACCTAGCAGAACTGGGTGAGAAACCATTTTAATCTAATAAGCCAAAATAGGATAAACTATGTTTGTCTTAAATGTTTGTCTCCTCCTCCCTGCCCCAAGGCAATAACAGTTCAGTTAGCCCAAGAAAGGGCTATTGTTAGGACACAGATTCCACACCATCTGTTTAGCCACACAAAGGACAGGTATGCCAGATTCTACAAGTAATAAAGCATTCCTTAGAAGAGGCAGAATTATATTTAACTCACTTGAACACATTTACTGTGGACCATCTGTGAAATTCCAAGGACATAAAACAACCTCATACAAACAATCTTACATTTGCAATCTGCAAATACTGAGAGGGGGAGAGAACCACAGCTTTTTAAAAGGAACAGTAACCACAGAATCAAAACAGTATAAGCTGGAGCCTATATGAATTTCAATTCAATTTTCTTCCAGGATCCTTCTTTCAGCAAAGGAAAAAGTAAATATGTGCTAGCCAGGATCTAAAAATGAGACACCTGCCACAGATGTACAGACACACAGAGTAAATACCATTTGGCAGTAAAACATGCAGCCTTCTCCTGGTGCTTGGGATGGCTGGCAGAGGGGAAGAGCAACAACCACCTAGAGCCCTGAAAGTGCTGGTTTCTCAGGTAGCTGAGAAACCTGTCCGGAGTCGGGAGCAAGACCAGCTGGAAAAATCTTCCATCCCCAACTCTCTTACGGAGGCAACAACAGATCCTTAAATTCTCTGTCTTTTCAACTCCGGGACAAGAGGACACTACGCTGCACAACTACAGTTTCACAAGTATAGAGTAGGATACTTACAGGCAGATAAAAAACAACATAGAACAACACATATAAAAAGTAAAAAAAATTTCAAGGTCTCCCGAAGTTCTGTCTTGACTGATCAAATCTGTAAGTAGTTATACAATCTTTGCTGTCGTCTTCAGTAAATTATATCTCCCCCGATACATTCCATAGAAAATACTAGGTATAAGGAAAACATTGAAATGTGACTTATGAGTAAGCCCATTTTCTCTATGATTTACTGCCATTCAAACAGAAGGACATAATTCTCAATTTAATGTTGCAATGAAAGCTTTCTGGGTTTTGTAATTGTATGAAAATCCACAAAGTACTTTCAGCACTAAAGCAACAAAATATTTAGAAATAAGGAAGCCCCATGCAATATACATCAACAAATTCTGCAATCACAGCAGCTGGAATAATTACCAAAGCTCATTTTCCAGGAACAGTCTCAGTACTACTACACTTGGAGTAGCCTCAGGGAACACTGCACAAGCAGATCTCTGAAAGCAGCTTCTATCTTTTTCCTGGTGCACAAGGATCAGCCCACACCACATCACACACAGACCTGTTCCCTTGCCACCACCAGTACTGACATGGGAGCTCTGATTAGCATCACAACACATTACCCAAGGACTTCAGAGTTTAAAAGTGTGTCAGTGTCCTGCTGAGGACATACCACATGCAACATCTTGGATGCCAGATCCTCATTATTCAGTGCAGCGGGAGCTCTGCATTCAGCTCATGTGGGGGCCTGCTGCTACTTATGGATGCTCTGGAATGCTTGCTGGGAAGCTGAGGTGTTCAGCTGTCCTCAGTGGCCAGAACCTGGACTAAGGCATGTCTTGCTCAGTTACCTTCAAAAAAATGTCACTTTGCACATATGTCAAATCAAAGGTAAAAATTAAATAAATGTATTTAGGTATAAAAAATCCAGAACAGTGAATGCAATTGCAAATTTTCCCTGTAGAGAAGAAAAAATGGAAGAAAAAGTGGAAGTTGAGAGTTATGCCCTAGAAGTTTCTCTCCTTTTTCACAGTCCTCCTTGTCATCTCCTCAGCAAGCTGCAGTGAAGGCTCCATGTAAAACCTACACCTCAGTGAGCATCCCTTACAAACAATTTACCTTTGTGGAACCTCTGTCAAAGTACACCACATTGGAGAGTAAAAAACCAACTGATTTTGTTTTTCTGGTTCAGCAGAGCATGCTCCTGCTTATGCCCTACTCCCAAGGCCAACAGGCCTAAGTAGGGATGGTGAATAGGCTCCTCAACACACCTTACTGTAGTTTATACTCTAACCTGACCCTGTGCCAAGTTGCTTCAGTTCTGTCAACTTTTTGTTTTAATAACCTTGTTGACTTAGCTTTAGTAAGTTAAAACATCTCAGTATAGGTACAGATGAGCACAGGAGCTGGCAAAAGCAGCTGTGGCAGTAAGAAATTAAAACATCTTGTACTATTTCACCACATCAGACTAAAATCCTTTCTTCGATAACAAGTGCCATCCCTTAGGACCAGTTGCCCCTCTGAAGTCTCCTAAGTGTATAGACACTTAACTTTCTATGCCAAAACTTACCCTATATCCTCTTTTCCCACAAGACAGCCTAACCAATTTTTATTACCATGTTCTTAACTCAAATTCATGTTCTTTAGTTTTTCTTCATTAGGATGCTCAGTTTCTTTCTTGAACATGTAAACAATGCTTTCTTAGAGTTGGTGTCCTCCCAATAGCTGAACAAAAGCTTTTTGCCTTAATAGGGAGGAAGACACATCTCTTCACTCACTTGCCTTTTTCAAGACCAAGTGTGATGGCAAGTATAAGGTACAATGTAATCAGGACACCAATGCACACACACCTAATACAGGCCATGTAAATGGGTTAAGTGTACACAGCTCATTACTCACTCTTGACTAAAATTAGACATGAAGGGATGACAAAAGGTTCAGAATGACTAATCCCCAGCCTCCTCTTTGCATGCACACTGCAAGAACTATGTTGTTCCCTTTGATAACTCTTATTTCCCCTTCATTTCACTTTCTCAATTGCTTTTGTTAACTGAAGTAACATCTATTCCAGTTCTTGCGTCAAAGGAGCTTTAGACCTACACTCTAGGAAACAAAGCATCTAAACCTTCAATTCTGATTTGTTTTCTTTTAAGAAGGCATTCATAAAATTAGTCAGCTTAAAATTTAACATCACCTAAAATGTATGTTCTGTGAATATTTAGCCTCCTATGCAAAAAAAAATCAGTATATTAAAAATTTGGCCAACAGTAATGCTAATGAATTCTACCAAAGCTTTTTGAACTAATGAAAGCAGGGAAATACCTTTGAACAAGTCAAGCTAGTCCATTAAAAACCAAAACAGAACCCCTAATAAAACTTGTGACCACTGACCACAACCTCATATATTAGTGCCATCACTGTTTTGTGTCCCACCGTGTCATGTGCCCAAAACTACAGGCATGTGATAAAAGGCACAATAACAAATACCTCGGTGCACTCACCAGTTTTCATATCAAATGTCCATGCAGGTACAGCATCTCCTGTTTTCACACTAGTTGTGGGGAGAGGAAGTGTAATCTGAATGGGACCGTTTACTTCCAGTTCTTTCCCAGTCAAAAGAACATTCACACATATGGCAGCAAGAGGAGTTAATTCCATGCTTTTAAAACCTGAATGCAAGAAAGATCTTGTGTGTAATTGTCCATTTATAGTTTATTTAAAAAAAAATATTTAGAATTAACAATCTATCCTCACTGTAACTAAACTCAAGTCCTCCTCCACATCCAGCTATGGAGGCAGCTGTCACCAGCTCAGTCAAATGAAAATCAACTTTTCTTTCAGATTTATAAAATCTTATGATTAAAATAAAACTCAGTTATTTCCATACCAATGCTGTAAGAGAAACAGACTTGTGACATCGAGGTTCAATGCTGACTATATAACTAACAATGAAACAGAACATGATTTGGAGGTGGGGCAAGGAGGGTTTTTGCCTTTAGATAATCAGAATACAAAACAGTTACCTTGTGTGAAATACAGATAACACTAAAATTTTTGCATAATCACAATGTACATAACATTGAATCAAACTGAAGACATGTGCAAACCTTCCTGTAAGGATTAACTTTCCAGTTAGGCAGTTATAATTAACTGAATAGTTAATCATGAGGTTTGTCAAAGCACTCAAAAGGAAATGTTTCATATACAAAGCTTTACAATGTGGTTTCAAAGTTCGTTTTCCCTTCACCAGTTTGCAAATACTTCAGAATGCACAATATGACAGGATGGTGAAAGAAGCTGAAACAGAATTAGTAAGTAGCAGGATAATGTTAAATCCATGCAAGCTGTTCCAAGCTGGTTGTGAGAAAACTCCTGGCACATCAGATATCAATTAGCTTCCACCTGCCCTAAAAGGAAGCCAATTCCTTTAGGAGTACATGAATAATTTAAAGCACATGCCAGACAGATTGAAAAACTCAAAGAGGAGAAACACTGCTTATTCTCTTATGCTTCTTCCCTTCTGCTTTCCATTTAAAGAGGTGAAATATAGATAAGAAAGATTTTAAAATATGTAAGTCAAAATATCAGTATATATGATGAATTTAATTCAATTAATATTAAAGTAGAGAGCACGACAAGTTCAAATAAGCCATGCAGTGGTCTCTTCATGCACTGCAATGAATTTAAGAGCCTCATGGCTTCAGATCCACTGGGAATACAAAGAAAAGAACAAAAGAAAGATGGAACTGCACACAGTAAAACCTAACAGAGGCTACTGTATTTATGAAAATTATAAAACTATCTGATGGAACAACAAATACAAAAAAATCCAGTGGTATAACAGCAGAGTTATGACTCATGAAACAACTTCCCGTTTCTCCAGTGAAACAGACAGACAGAAAACATTATTACAATTGTGCTCTGCACACATAGTGACCACTTGGTCCCACACAGGCTTGCACATATTGACTGTCTGTGAGCCAAGCAAGAGATTCCTACAATCTTTGTGCTGGGAGTAAAGTTTGTAGAACCAATCACTCCAGTGAAAATGCAGAAAACCCCACAGCTGAAGTCAGCTGCTGCAGTTTCACTGATTTCTTGAGGTTCATCCAGTTTACACTGATTTTTAAGGTGTTTTACTAAACCAATTCTACAGTGTCATGAAATCTTCAATGTATCTGAGGGATTATTTCTGTTGGAAGTACTTCAGTGCAGCAGGATATGTTATGTTCTATACCACATGAAACAAAATAGTGACATTGCTTACTCACCTGGGGTGTTTATAGCTTACTCCTATGGAACAAAGCCCTGTGATATAATACAATGGAAGCAGGTTCAGGCCCTTTTAAATTAAGTACATGTTTTTCTGAAACACTGTACACTCATATGCACTGTAATTTGAAGGTTTCTTCTTTAAAAAAAAATCTTAAACAACATATTTACATACCTGATTTATTTAGAAGAATTCCTGTTGTATAGAGAAAACTGTCCACTTTCAAAAATTGCTCTGGCACTGTCAGAGAGGCTGTAACATTTGTAATATGGTGATTTGTTGGAAGCTTTATTAAATATTTTGGAAACTGAACACTTGGTTGAGATTTGGCATCTGTAAAAGAGCAATATTTTGTCTTAGCCACGGTAAAACACACCCAACAGTGTTTTTATTACTCTTGAGAAATCCATTTAGCACGACAACCTGTTTTCACCCATTTTCTCTGTGATTTGTGCATTTCTGGTCTAACACTTGTCACAGGCTCATATATAAACACATAATTAACTGAAAATCTGGTCACAGTAGACAGGTAGTATATATGAGAATATGAACATGCTTAATTTTTGTTGGTGTGTGTGCAGATGGTTATCACAAAAGTGTCTGCATACACTGAACTTACCAGACAGTTTTCCAGTAATTAAGACAGTATCTTCAAACAGCCATATATTAGCTTGATTTTGTGGGAATAATGAAAGTGTCACAGATGAGTATACTGTGGAAAATGATAATATTTGTTACACTGTGCAATTAAAAAAAATCCTTTAAGATCTCTGAATCTGAAGGAACATTGAACAGAGCAATTAAAAAACAGAGCATATGAAGAATGAATAGTTAAATTACACCTGTTGTCCAGAGCAGGAATTTTAGTGTTTGGAAAAAAAGACCTCTGTTGACTGTTTGCTGCTGTCTTATGCCTTCTATAGATAAACAAGTGGCTAGAATTCTTAAAAGTCTATTTCTTTAAAAAAAAAAATCATATGCCTTGTTAAGCATATGCAATAGTTAAACAGGAAAACTAGTAAGGAAATGCTTTGGAAAGGGAGTTGTTACAACAGGTTATACCTATCATACAGGACACACGCACTGGCACTCTAGGAATTACTCCAGTCAACAGGATTTTTGCCTACACACACTACCAGCTCTTAGCTAACTTTGGGCAAACAATTTCTCAGAATTCACTCTGTATCACCATGTAGCCTACTTAAAATGGGCTATTTTCTGGTCTACATAATAAGAATTTTGACAAGTTTAACAGATCGTTCACCCTTAGATGTGCATTGACAGGCAATGCCTCCCTTGACTGACTTCATTCCACGCTGAGCTGACAGTAACTACCCAGACAGCTTAGGGGAGAATTTAATTACAGGCAGATACAGTGCAATAATAGGACTGTAAGATGCTTACGCACTTGGCATTCTCGCAGTCTTCCAAGGCAAAGGTGTCAGCATGTAGCCATCCTTGTATGAGACGATGGTTAGGCTTAGTCCTAATTTGTAGGGAACTTTTATTAACACTGCTCCATTGTTTCCAGTAAGAGTAGAATTTGTCTTCGTGTAGTTAACAAACACTTCTACCACTGCTTGTGGCAGGTACTGATGACTGATTATGTCATTTACTTGAACTTTTAGTGTAAAAACAGATCCTACGAACAAAGGGAAAAAACAGAAAGTCATACCATATCATAACTAAGGACTGTAATTTAAATTTGTAAAGAAGTCCTAGAGTTCATGTTTTTGCTATTTATCCACTGTACAGCAGATCCCTGTCTCTAGCTAAAATCAGGAATAATGTCAGAATTGTATACAACAGGGAAAAAGGAAGCAAAAAACCCATAAGATGGGGCACAAAGATGTTAAAAAGTGTTTGTGTTTATCAAACTCAGCAAACACAATATGTAACCAGTTAAACAAAAAAAATAAAAATAAAAAACAGCCAAACAAAAAACCAAAACCAAATAAAAATTCTTTCCCTTTTTGTTTAAGCTTGAACAATGTATCTGTGACAACGTGAGATTTAATGTGCTCTGCAGTATTACACTGATAATACAGATGGTCTTGCTATCCAAGTGTAACCCTTAGCTTGGGTTGCACATTTAAAAATGAACCTCAAATTTCTAAAACCAGGAACCTGATGTGTACGGACAGTGCGATAACACGTTTATATTCATAGGTGTAAAACTACTATAAAGTAGCCCAGTGCATCCAGACACTGACTACTTTAATTCACTATCTCCCACCAGACCTACACCAGACTAGTTTTCACCTTCCTATATTGTAACTTGCAAACAGTATTTGTCTACTGCTAATTAGGGGATCTGATATTTCGTACAACACCAAGTGTCCTGCAGAGATCATAATGACAGGGACTGAGCAGTATGGTGAAAATAATAAATCCACTTGAACAACAGTCTCAAGGTGCCCTGAACCACAATCAATTTGTCTCCCACCTTGATTGTAAATAAACTATTAGGGAGTTTTTTCACAGACAGCAAGTACACGGAAGGGGACAGAATGTTACACGATTTCCAGGTTGGAATTAAATTATTATTATAAATTAAAATTTCTATGGACCATTCCAGTATTTTGGTTACTGACATACTACTATTCAAAACCACTGCACTTGTTTATATTCTGATATTTTCAAAGACATTCATTGTGAATATGCATTTTTATTTAGGTCAAATGTCAAGCTAAGTTACTGAAACATCTACCTAAAATCATAGTTCAATTTCATTATGTTATCTCCACTATAATTGAGATTGACATTGCACCAAGAGATTACTGCTGCTGACCTCGATTTAAGTGAATAGGTCTTGAGAAGCCAAGTCCAATCCATCAAAAAACCCCAGTATTGCAGTAAAGACACCCAAGTTAGGCCTGTCTGAAATTAGTATATATTTAGGTCTATTGTATGCATGGAACACACTATATATTCATGCAAAAATGGCCTGCAGACAACAAAAGCTACACTGGCCTCTATTTATTAGTTTTTACCAAATGCATGGCAAAAACTTACCAACTGCAGCAGATTGATTCCCTGCAGTGCTATACAAAAATCTACATCTCCTTGTGCAAATTAATGTATACTTTCAGAAAAAGAAAAAAGATCCCAGTGGTACTCAAAGGTATTTGACAGAAAATGCACAGTAATCTTAGAACAATGTCTTCTGACTTTTTTTTCCTTATGCATGATATTTTGAGAATAAAGCTGCTTTAAATTGCTGTGCTAGTAGGGTTTTAAATCATGTAATGATTGGAAAAAATATTTTATGTCATGTCAGCAAATTACAGTTTATATATTATTTATATATATTAACAGCTCTTCCAGGCATTGATCCACTTACACATATATGAGCATCATTCCAGTGGTTTCCAAAACTTGAAAAACAGATCATCTGCCCCTGGCCAATGACAAGCTAAAAGGCTACTGAAGAGTAAAACCAGGCTGTGTACAATATTCTTACCCAGTCATCACTTGGAAGCCAGGAATAGTAAGAAATTCAGTAGTACAGAATTCAAACTCATGCCAGTAGGAACCAATAACAGAATTGCCTGTTATGAAATAGAATTTTAACAGCTGGGATCACATCAGGAGAAAAAGAGACTGGTCATAAGTCATAAAAAAGTTTTGGCTTAAGACATAAAAAAAATAAAACCTAGAATGTATTCAGAAAGACACTTTCTTTCAATCATTCCCTACTTTTAATGTGTATTTTCCATTTCCTGCTAACCAAATCCCTAACAGAAGAAAACCGGGGTCGGGGCAATTGCTACAGTCCCATTCCAACTGTTAGTAAATTAAAAGCTTGGTTTGTGCAAAACTATTTCTTCCCCTCATCTTCAGTTACAGCCATATTAAACCCCACTTTCTTAGAACCTTTGGGTTGAAACAAAATACTGAGAAACTCTACAAAGCTTAGTACTATTTTCATTCTTTCTCATAGTGAGCTGACAAATATCACTGGCTGCTTTTAACGAGCTCAACTTTGATTACTTCCTTCTCCTATGGGCATAGAAATTGCCACAGCATTTCCCAAAAGCGATGCTCTGTCTGAAAGGGTGTTGGGAAGACGCAGATGTGTGGCTGTAAATGCGGACTGAAATCCCAGGGGGGTTACTGAGACACATCTCTCTGTGCAAGCTCGGCGAGAGTCCCTACCTGGGTGTGACTGTCACATGCGAAGCAGCAGCTACTCGAGTGAAAAATGCTCACTTCACGCCCGTTAATATTCAGACACAGATTAAAGGAGATTCTATCCCTGGTTCTCAGTGCTTTTGGCCTTATCTTTTTTGCTAACACACGTCTTCCCGACAAGAAGGAGTACGCTGATGGCTGGGAGTTGTGCCCTCCCTGCAAGTAATACAGATGAGCAAATAATTTGGATTTTTCAGTATCAACCAGAACATACTCTGCCAGGAAATCACTTGAAATTCCTGTGCAATAATTTTGGAAAGATTTTTTTTTTAACTGACTCTTTCCACTCCTCACCAGTAACACTACAACAGACATGAGCACACATTATTCCTCTATGCAAACACTTGTGAATGATACGTGAAAAATCCCACTTCAAAAAAATGAGAATCCAACAATAACAACTTTCCACCTTCATAGTCACGTTCACTGTTGTTCTGTTTAAAATGGAATGCACCAGAGTATCCTACAGCAGAATAGTCATTGCAGCCTAGTTAAAAGCAGAACAATCGTAAGGTCCTAAAAAGCTCAGACTGTGTGTGCAGTGGTGGTCCTACAGCCCTGATTTGTGTCATTCCAAACTTGATAGCTCTTGACCAGCCTCCTCCTCAAACCAACCCCCTCACACACCTTGTATGCACTTAATGTGCAAATTTATCATACATTTAATGGCACTGAGTTATTAACAAGGTCATATTAACACCCATGACATCTGATTCACAAAGATCTTCATTTACAAGTCCCTAAGGACACTTTTAAGTCTCAAATACGATAGTGACTGCCATCAGATATTTTAATCACAATAAATATACTGAAAAAATATTTCAGTTGAAAAAACAAACTGCTGGTTATCTATTCAACAAAACCAAAGCTGAAAACTCAACAATAGAGGAAATTTGTGCTTTTTTTCTGATCAGTAACATGTGCCAAATACAAGTGGGTCAGCTGTATCTCAGTATTAAACAGATTTGACAGAACTCCCACAATTAGAAGAAACAACTCAGTCTTCGCTAATTTGATTTGTGCTGCCCCAGAGGAAGGGAGATTCCTCTTCTGGCAGGTCCACTGGAAATGCCAACTGCTACAGCATTACAACCTCTGCTGAAAATGTTCATACAACTGGAGCAGTTCTTTAGACAAAGGGAAACAAGGCCTTGTACCACATTTGGGTGCTTTAGAAACATCCTGGCCAGTAAAATGACACCTTATCTCTTTGAGCAACAACATGTAATACCTGGAATTTGGCTTCACATCCCTGTCCTAACTCAGAAATCACATCCCAGAATTAAGCCAAAGAACTGCTTGGAAATGCAACCTGGGTACAAAGGTAACAGCATGAAAAATCTCTATTCTACCCCATCTCATTTTTCTTAATCCTTATTTGCAGATAAGTGGGCCATCTCGTTACCATTTATATGAGATTTAATTAACATGGTCAAGGCCAGAGACCTTATAGGCACCAACACATTCCAAACTACACGTGTCATTAACTGTAAGACACGGCAGCGAACACACACACACACCCACCAGGCAATGCCTGGGAACAATTCCTACACATTCTGCAACCCAGTCCTAAGTCCTTTTTCCTATTTATCATCAAGTTCCTACAGCCAAAGAAGTTCTGCACCTTGCAGAAAGCAGTTACTCTTCTCAAACACACAGACAACTACCCAATTAAGCAATTATCGTATGGATTGAACAGTAACTACAATTAAATTATTCATTAGTTCCTTTCTTCAGAGGAGATTCCTCTCACCCATGCCTAGAGATGTTTAAACCCATGCCAGAAAAGGCACACACATATATGAATTTTATGGAAACTGCCACAGCACTACCAGCCTCCCCATTAACCAGCCACAGAAAACGTGGGCTGTGCAATTTGCTTGGTCTCAGCTGTCTGAACAACCTTTTTTGCATCTTTTACATTCAGAGAACACCATAATTTTTGGCTTAATACAATTAGGGATATGAAATGTGCACTGACCCGTAAAGAAAAAAATCACATGTTATAAGAATATCAGGCTTTCGTACACATGCCGTACTGCAATGGATATTGCCATGGGGGATGGAAATCAGTGAAACATATAATCTACACAGTCAACACACATCTGGCTTGGTAAAAAAAGGTCATATAAAAGTGATCCATCCTCCTGCCCACAAAAACGAATCATTACATCTTAAAATTTCCTTAAAACTACAGTAATGCCAGTGCCGAACTACAAAAGCATAACTAGAGAACTAAAAGCCTGTTACACCTCATGCAAAGTCCACGTCCATACATTGTGGGGCTGATTTAATGCTGGCCCAAGCCCTCCTCACCACAGCCCACCCTCAGTCTGCAGTTACCTTTGTTCTTTATTAATGCCCAAAGCACTGACACAGGGCAGATGTTTCTGCCTTGCATAGTGCATTAACATGATATAACAGGTGACCCCTAAACTCCAATAACTATTTTATGGCTACTCTGACAGATATTGTCAGATACCAGGGTAAGCTCTCTGACCGGTTTTCAATTATGCTTCTCATATCTATCAAATAACCTGCAAATCTAATTAATAACCCTACAGCCAAATGCAGTGTTCATTTTTTAGCTATTGCTGTTCTCTTATCCTGTCATACTCCATGCAGTAATTTATAGACCCTAATACAGATGGGCACATACACATAAAAAGACCTTTCTAACTCTATGCAAATAATTCTGTTTTTCAAACTGGTAATAGAATATTTCATTAAAAAAAAAGTGATTCTTTATAAATACACTTATATGCTGTTCCTCTGATTCAAAATAATAGCAGAAAATAAACAGCAGAAAATTATGGCATAGGAATACTACTAAAATAAAAAAACGCACCATAAATGTTTTGCCCTGTGAATTTTTGTCTTTACTAATTAGTTAAATTAGTTAAATTAGTTGTCTTTACTAATCTATCTACTTTATTTTCAACAACCTCTGACCGAATTGAGAAACAACCTCACATTGTTCACTAAAGGTCTGGGGAAATTCAGCAAATAACCAGCTGTAAAAATCAGTTTCTTGGGAAAAGAGAAGCTTAGATTTAGATAAGAGCAGCACACACTTAGGGTAACAAATATAATCATTCCACCTGGCTGAAAAAAAAAAAGAAAAGAAAACACTTCAAAGTTGACAAATAGTTGACACAATTTCATTCTTGCACTTAGCAGAAGGTTAAATTTGCACCATCAGAATCACTCTGGTGTCAAAACATTCCAGTCAGGGAACCAACTCTTACTCCAAACTCACTGGTAAAGAACAGGGGTGCGTAAGGACAGCCCCAGACAACAGAAATAGCTAAAATGTTTAGGTTGACCTTTAGGCAAAATGGCAGCATCTAATTTTAAAGCAAGTACAGGCTGCTCCTTGAAAGGCACTTTGGAGAAAAAATATTGATGTTTTACTGCCACATGTCAGGGATGCTAGTCAATAGGGTTCAACTAGAGACTGACAGAAAACTGCTTTCAGACAATGCAAACGTATTGTAAAAATTAAATATTAAATGAACTGGAGCCCAGAATCAATCAGTATTTGCTGCATTTCTACAGGAACAGCCAATCCACCTCACCTATACAGTGAAGTTCTGCATCTCTGCACTCTCTTAATATATTTTCATGCAAAATCAAACATTAGGATGTATATTGAAAAGAAGAGATTTGGCAAAAATTTCTGCAGCAACACTGAACACATTATCAATTTCCAAGGACAAAGTAGCAAAACAGGGTCTGGGAAAGTAGGACAGCACAGCATTCCCAACTGCCCTATTTCTGGTCCAATTTCCACAGAAGTCATCAACAAATATCAATTATGAAGGCTCTAAGGTTACATCCGGGAGGGGGACAAGCAGTGCCTTTTACAGAGAAAGGCTGTTACAGTCATTTTACAGGAGACATTTTAACTCAATGTTGTCAATCCACCTGTCTCCAGGAAGCAGGTGCTCCATAGTCAAGAGAAACTGTAGCAACTAGAAATAGAAAAAAATTGAACACATTGTTACCTACTCAGGGGATTTGTCACCCATCAGGCTACTCTGGTGAGCTTTAGCTGGAAAAAAAACACTCTGAGAGGTTTTCAAACTTTTTTTTTTATTTGCTTCAAATAAAGGATTATTTGAGACAGAGAGAAACACTTTCCTTACTTCACTACCATACAGGCACATGCAGACCACATGTAGAGTCCTCAAGCATCTGCACATGGGTAAGAAAAAATGGAAATAATTTACTAGAAGCTCATTCCTGACAATACACTCCAGCACACACTACAGTCTCCAGGTGACCCTGACTGGGAAAACCAAAAGTCGTGCTTCAGAACACACACACCTCACACGCTGTCCTGCTCCCTCAGTTTCACATCAAGGCTGGGATGCAACTCAAAACAACGGGATGTGCTCATCTCAAGAGCTGAACAAAACAGCAGTGCAGGAAAGATGTAAATCCAACAATCTGCTGTAATCACAAACAAAAACATGTCTGCTTTCTGCTCATTCACTGTGTTCTGAAAACTCTCTTGCTTTTCATACTGTCCTCTTTTCTTCACAGGGCTCTGCTCTGTCTCCTTCCTCCCAGAGTTCATCCCATCCTGGAGTAATCTCTGTAATGATGAGTCCCTGTAATGTTTTAGCCCCTGAGATCACTGATCATAGAGAAAGATCAATACTTTTCTACAGATGAGTTTTTTCACAAGCCTTAAACTAAAAAGAGTGATAAATGTATGACATGAAATTAAATGCACTGAATCAAACCCTTCAGGATGAGCACTTTAAAGGGACACTTCTAATCCAATAGAGTGAGAAACTGCAGGGGATTGCCTCAGGCAAATCAGCACATGATCCAGAGAAATCGTCAAGGCTCTAAGTAAATTAGTAGGTCAAAGACTAATTATTCATTTGTCCAAAATAGACCCAAACCCCAGTTTCATGTTATAATAAAAATGTATCAGACAATGTGGAGAAGCTGACCATCTACTGACATACAGGAGCAAGCGTTTATTTTACAGATAAGAACAAGGCTGCTTTCCATTTTAGAAGAGATTTTGGCAGCAAAGAGAAGTAAATTAAGACAGAATAAAAAACAACACACTAAAGAAACTGACTCTTTCTCAGTCATACCTTGTAGGATTTTTCCCAGCAGAAGTATTTATAGGCTATGCACCATTTCTTTACAGAGAATTAACACTGAACTTTTACTGATGCTTTTACAAAAAACAAACAAAAAAAGATGTTAATTAAATTAGCTCACAACACTATTTTTCACTTCAGTAGAACAATTGTTTAACTTCACTTCAACAGAATAATTATTTTCCTTTTATACCAGCAAATTTCAAGGGCTTGTATTTTGCATGTTTGTGTGCATATATAAACCGAAATCTTATGCAAATAACAAGAGGAACAGGATGTTTATTTTTTGAAGAGGGAGATGAAGAAAATTGCAAAAAATCTTAACAGAATTTTTTTCCTCAACTACTAGTTGAGAACTATTAATTTATGCCTCATTAATACGTACTGAAAAAATCTTCCAGAGTAGTTAACTGCCATTATTTCAATGTAAATCAACAAACTGTTCTCCCCACAACTTCTGGAATCAGTTCCTTCAAATTCAGAAGCGACTTAAAAGAAAGACTAAATTTAATCAGGACTAAATATGGCCAACATTCAACACTGGCTAACTTGAGCTACCACATTTTGATGTGACATTTGCCTAGTATAAGCTAATTCTTCAGAGATGAGAAAGATTTCAGACACTCCTAATACTTTCCAACAGACATTCCACTGCATCCCAGATATCTCATTCCATGGCATGCTTGTACAGATACAGCAGCATTATCTTGAGTTTACGTTAAAAACAAATTACCACACTTCAAAAAATGCAAACTTTTAATGCTGCCAATTATTTTATTGGATTTAGATTATTTTATGATCTGGATGGTCTCAGAGTTCAGACTCTGTATTACTGCATAGGCAAATTAACATTTCAACTTTTTCAATTGGAAGATTTGCTGTATACAGGAATGGACTGATTTAATGAGGTATTTAAATAAATAAATGAAAACAACCCTCTGCCATAACCAAGAGCTGTGTAAGCCCACTAGAAATGGTTACACTTCCAATCAAGGTCTCAGACCAGACGCATAGAGAAACTGAGGAAGCAAAATAATCATTCCACAAATGTTGACAGGAACCAAATATTGATGAAATTATGGTCCTGCAAAATCATAAAAAACCCCAGATCATTACAGGCTGTATCCTTCATGATTACTGCTGCATAATCAATAAACACCTTTCTGGAATGATCACGCTTGTAAGAACCACACAAGAATGTCACCAGGCTAATCCATAAAACTGCTAACAACTCAGTCACCTATCCAATGGGAATGCCCTCCCAAACACTTCCAAGGGCTCTCAGTAAGATGTATAAAATAGAAAGAAAATGAGCATTCTGCTTTACATACTTTTATGGGCAACTTAAGCATGAGCTATGAAATTCAGACATGAAAGCAGCCACGAAGCTTAGACAGCATTTTTTGTCCTGCGTTCCTTTAACACTGCATGCCATACATATGTCATTAAAAAAATGCATAACGTGCATAACATGTACCTGCTGTATGGTACTCATTTGGTAAGTGGCTGTAAGATGTTTTTTCACCATTAGATGTTTCCTTCATTCAACTGACATTAAAATCAGGCTGTTTCACCACCCAAGACAGAACTCACAGGATACAATAAGCCTACGAGATACAATTACCATAGCAACTTTGCATTTCTATTTGCTGCTATTCTGTTGAATCAGCCAGCCTGGTTGTCAGAACTGTGGTTACTAGGGAAGACTGAAGGTGAAATTCATCTTCCTGGGGCAAGAGAGATACGCAGCAGACAAGATGAAATGCTGCAGTCTGCACAGCTTCACTTATTTAGGATTTTAAATATCGTCTCCTCTAATTCTAGACAAGTGGGATAAATTATGAATTTTACAAGACCAAAAATCTTAAATAAAACTTATTTCAAATTAAGATAAATTTGCAATTGAGAGAGATTTAAATGACCAAGTAAATATAACTAAGAGCTCCTGAATCCTACAAAATAGAACAGCTTTCCCCAGGCATTTCAGAGGCCATTATAAGATTATTTTTTTCATTTCAGTGTACTCCACTGGCTAATACTAAACCTGTAATGCTGCTCTTTCATTTTCTTGAAATCACTGACAGTATCATTTTACCTTGCATCAGAGCTGAGAGCATGAAAAGAAAAAATATTAAAAATTCACACTTTACTACAGAATACTGGGGGGGAAAGTACAGAAGAAAAAAATAAAATCTGCATAATACTCTATTTTAAATGTGCTATTTTAAATACCCACATTATATCATATACCCTGAAGAAAAATGGGCAAGCGCCTATTAGAGTATAAGCAAACAACATGCATTTCCCACTCATGAACTTTACAATTAAACCTTTAAACAGAAAAAATTAAATCGTTCAGCATCATCTCCTTGACAAAATGAGATCACTTCTTATACAGAATTTCTAATAATCTGTCAAACCTACCCTTTAACGGTCAATATATTTGAACAGGAAGAATATTCCAGTATTCCAGTATTCTTGTAGGATGAATCTTTTTTTATTTTTTTTTATCCTCATGGGTTACGTGCAGGATTTGTCATGGAATTCTTAGTGGTGGTTAGTGAGAAGAATTAGCTGGAAAAAAACTTGTGCAGTTTCAAACATCCACTTAATTTGGTAGAACAAGAGCAAAAAAGACCACAGCTTAAAAAAGCAGTAACCTGTTCAAACATGACATTTAATGCTGCGAAACCCTAAGACAGATATGTGTCTATAAACTGTGGCATAATACAACCAACCAACCAGTAACTCAGACATCAGTGCATGTTACTCACTGATCACAAAGGAAACCTCCTGCTGCACTCAGAGATACTTTTCAATAACACACTGGCCACTGTTCTTGGCTGAAAATACTTTTCTTCCCCTAAAGCTGCAAAATCTCATACTACTGCTTAAAGAAAAGAATTTGCAACATTCCAGCAATATCTGTCTTTCACTCGTAGGAAAAGATCTTTACCCCCTTGGAGGAAGGCTGTTATGGGTTTAGCCAGGTAGGCCTAAAATTCAGGTTTTAAAAGTTCAGACTAGCTGACTGGAACTGTCAGCTGACTTGAGCTGGGCTGAGCTAGCTAACAGCTGACTTCTTCTAGCCAGCAGTGTTCTATTCAATACCATACTACGACATCATCTCAGAAGGGGTAAGAGCCGGTGTGTGGGAGGTGTTAAGTCAGTTCCATCACAGCTGAAGTACAGAGAGGACGTGCTGCAGTTGTTCTGCTCTGTTGGGCCCTGCTCCTGCTGCCGCTACATCGTATTTTGTTTGAGTTTCAGGGAAGTAGAAATATTTTGTTGTTATACTTTCTCTTTCTTGCAGGGTGTCTTTTAGAGTGCTTATGAATCTAGAGTAATAGACTTTGTATTAACTGGGGAGTGGGAGGTTATTTCTTGTTATACATAACTTGTGTAAGTGTGTGTTATATTGTAGTTTTCTCTTAATTTCCTCTTTTCTGTATAAATACACATAGTTAGTTTCAGCATAAAACTAGTTTGAAAGGTTTTTTTTCCCCCTTCTCCCTTTTCTCAGCCAGAGGCTAACTCTGTTCTTTGGGCAGTTGGCATTTTGCCAGCTCAACCCAAGGCAAAGGCCATTGGTAAAGACACATAAGGACAAAACAGAAATCAAAGTCTGCAGGACAAGTTTAGGTCTGTACACATGGGATGGGAATTTTTTGATGCACTAGTTAGGAAATCCATATTGCATGAACAAAACAAGCACCCAATAAGATACAGTCTCTTTCATATGTAAATTTTCATTGAGGTTGAGTTTCATGTAGCGAATGATCAAAAAGCACAAATCAATAAATAGGACTTCAGGTATTAGAAAAATGATTGCAGAGTCCTACTGATTTTAAATAAGTAAAATTCTTCAGATGCCATAAAAAGATTTTTAAAAAAGAGAAAGTTCTGTCAAATCAGATATGAGATAAAGCAAAACAATTGAATCAAGAGTACACCACAATAATAAAACTCCTCTGCCTACATGGATGCCATCCATGGATGCCATTATTGCCTGTCTACAGCTCAGCACCACATAAAGTGCTCCAGGATCCAGCTAAAGGCCAGTTGTTAGGGACAAACATGCTGCCCACCAGCTGTGTTGTCTCCAGCACAAACACCACCAACACAGACACACAAGTTCTCCCTTCTCAGCAAGTGACCAAAGCCCTGTAGAGAGTAACTGGAAAACAACTTAGCACCATGGAAACCTTTCTAGGATGATGAAAATGGTTCTATTGACAACAAGACTAAAAATGGGACAGTAAACACTTTTTCCTTCCCCACAAATACTCAAGATTCATTCAGCACCTCTGATATTGTGCCAACTGGACTAGAGGGAAAGAAATGCAGTTCAGTATTTCTGAGACATTCTGCTCCATGAAACACTGAGCAATCCAGCAGACAGACTTGTCAAGAGACAGGTTTTCTACACCGTGCTTAGGAAAAAAACAACAAAAACACAAATGCGGGGGAAAGGAGCCTGACAACGAATTAAGAGGCAAATAGCCATGACATTCTTTTGCCCAACACTGCACCAACACTGTGCTGGATCTCACAAATGTTTCGCTGGGTCTCTATACTCTTCAGTTTAATTAGGGGATTTTCTCAACATCAGTGGTCCATAATCCAAAGAAAATCTCTACTGCAGCCCACTGAGAGGAAGTTTTCTCCCTTGCTCTCACAAACAATGGAATAAGATCCTGTGATATACAGCACAAGGCCTAATTCATGTTATTAACAGCTTTTATTGTTCAATATCACACTCTTCTGATGTCCTGCATTTACCCAACATAAAACTACTCATTTCTCCTCTTCAGTCACTTAATGAAATACTTCAAAACAGAGGAAAAATATTTTCCATAATTATGTGAAAAAACTTTTTATAATTCCATTAGAGTCTATAATACTTGGACTGGGCAAGCACCTCCTTATTCATCCCAGCAAAATGGCCCGTACTTTCAAATATCTTGACATCACTAACCTTTTCTCCAATTAGGCTCACATTAGCACAGACAAATTATCCACCAGATTTGCTACCTCACAGAAAATAACTTACACGAGAATGTTCCAATCAGTTTCATCTGGGAGCCTTGCCCATGCAGAGTTGTTAATAATAAATAAATTTGGTGTCTTGCCAAATTTCATAACCATGCTACAGACTAGTATCTATTCCAACAGACTGAGCCAACTGTATGCATCATATTTATAAAACAGCCTCAAATCTGCAGCAGAGGATGTAATTCCACTTCCTTCTAATTTGCATGCATTAGGAGAAAGTACATGAAACACATGAGCCTTGTTTAACCTTGCAAAGCAAAGGCTTTGAGAGACCTGAAAAACAGCCTTCCAATACTCAGAAGGTGACTGAGAGAGAGCCGAGTTCTCTGTCAAGTCACAGGGCAGGGTAACACAAGGCAACAGTCACAAATTGCAGGGAACGATCTGACTGGACATGAGGGAATTTTTTTTTCTCTCTAAGGATAAATGATCATCGGAATGGTTGTCCAGAGGTTCTCCCATCTTGAAGCCTTTCATGGCCTGACAGGAAAAAGCTCCCAGGTCTGAATTCAGTGCCAGTTCTGCTTTGATCAGGTTGGACTAAAATGCTCCCGATATTCCCCCCAGCCTAAACATCCCCACAGTTGCAGATCCTCAGTTACTTTCAAATCACAGAAAACACAGAAAGAAAAATCAAGAAAGTTCCTCTTCACTTGACTGTGGTTTGTTTCAGCTGCAAGTTTTAATACACTAGGCAAATCTGGCTGCATGTTTTACTAGGACATCATCATCCTATGATAATTTGGGGCTCACAGTCTCATGCATATTCTATGCTTCATTAAGGAAATGGGATGAAAAGATGTATTTTATTTAGAAATGAAAACAGTAATAGCCATGATTCTGAAAGTAAAATCATTCTGACTAATGAATGGGCTGCTCAGACCTGAAACTCAAACAACCTACAACATGAAACCTGAAAGCTACATGCAAACTGCACTGGGAAAGCTCAGTCATTGAATGCAGGTAAAGGATTCGTGAGAAATAAAAGCATGTTGAATACAAGAAAACATTTCAGAAGAGGCAGTGAACTATTAAGAACCACCTAGAAACTGAAAAAGAAAGGAAAAAAAAATCCACAAAAAACCCCAAAACCCACCTAAATTCAACTCGTTCCTCCAAAATAAGCTGCATTATAATGGGTCAGTGCTCCAATTGATCTGACTGTACCCACCCTGCATGTAGCAAAAGCACTCCAGCAAACCCCCAGTGGACAGGCTGAAGCTCTCCTTAATGGAATGGCACTGCACAGACCCCAGAGCAGCTCTGGGGTGCAGTGGGCACGTCAATAATGCATTTTAACCACACTGTGCTGGGCACACGCTGAAGTGGTTCTGGAATTTTCTGTATTTTGCTGCTTCATGACCTCCTAATGCACGTGGCTCAGGAGGTGCCTCACACTCACACCTATAAGCACTGCATCATTTTCTGTGCTTCAACACACACAAAAAACCCCCAACATTCCCCATCACAGCTGTCTGGCCACCATGTGCAGCTTAACTTGCTATAGCTGCCAATAGTCCAGGTAGGACCCATAACAAAACAAACAGGGTTTTCTAAAGGGGACAAGGAAAATCAGAAGGTAGAAGACCAAGATTTTGTTTGCCCTCTAACCCACCAGAAGTCACACTACATTTTCATGTAATCTCAAAGTGAGGCCACTGGTAGGACTCCACTGTCTCAGGTCCCTGGCACTTTCAACAGTAAATGCAGAATTCTGGAGAAGGGTCATGTGGGAAGTCCAGCAGGAGGAACTGACTCTGTAATCTGCCTCCTTCAACTGTCTCATTACCACATTGTGACAAATGTGACCAGCAGAGACTCTCTTTGAGTCCATATGATGAAACATAATCCCAACCTCAGGGAAGAGAAAGAAGGACAAGAAACTGAGGGGAAACAATAAGGATTCATGTCTGCACTTGGTGATCCTTAGGGGGTTTATGTGGTCACAGACAGGCAAGAAGATCAGTCCCCAGGCCTGCCAACCCCAGCAGGTCACACAGGATGGCTTCCAGGAGCTACATCAGACAAGGGCACACATCACCAGGGTCATGCCATGCAAGTACCAAGAACTGTAAATGTGTCATTGTTTTCTTTACAAGAATGTATAGTAAGCTCACATGTCAGAGGGCATGCAGAAGCATTTGGAAAGTTACATGAGCTCGTCCAGATTAGATGGGTGAAGGAGACTTTCTTTACATCATCTACAAACAACTGACAACTGCTTGTGAAGTTCACAGCATAGGATAGAATTTCGGACTGGACAGAACTGCTGGTGCCACTCATTAGCCCTGCACACTGCCTGAGAGGTCATGTTAAGGTAAATGACACCTTGGAGGGTCTCCCATACACACTAGACTATTCCTGTTGATGCTGATCCTCCATTCACAAGAACCTGCTCACACTGCTGTCAACATGTGCTCTCTCTTATGTAAGTTCTAAGTGCCATCCCTTCCTGATCTAAAGCCCTCCCAAAATGACAGGACAACCAAGTCACCAAAGGTGACTCTGTACAGACTTTCTCTGTTGTAGATGTGACAGTGAGGTGTGGTGGGGCTGTACGAGCATACACTCTGTCTGTGCTGCAGACTCAGACAGAATTTGGAAATACTGCCCTTTCCCAGGAACCCTCCCTGCTGCTGAATGGATCTGGAATGCCTATTCCAACGGAGAAGGGTTACAGCTTGAGTGAAATGTCCCCTAATAAACACCTGGCTTAGGGACCCTTGAAAGATGAAGTCAGTCTCTTGAACTTTCCAACCTCAAGTTCCCCAGCAGAGGTTCTTTCAGCAAATACACTTCCCTACAACTGACTGTAAAGCTGTGGATACTCACATCCTCCCCTCAAATGTGTGCTAGCACAAAACGTGTTCTCAAACCTCATGTTTTCTCTACAACTAGTGCTAGAAAAGCAAAGCAAGAACTGTAATAGCTGCTTTGAAACCTGCTGAATACAACTTCTTGTAGACATGTGTGGAGGGTGACAGTTCAGGAGCACACAGGAGGTGTGCTAAAACACCTCTGGCAAGCTAGAATTAGGTAGGAGGAGTTAGATCTGGTGGTTTCATCCTACTGAACACTAAAGAGTTACTCAATTCTACACTAAGGCCTATGATGAAAAGGAAATTCTTGATCACAGGACCTGAGTGCTCCTACAGCACACTAGATGCGGATCTATGAATTGGGAATTAAAGACAATGGCAGGAGTAACAAAAGGGGCTCATTTGCTCTGCACCTCGAATCCCCATTCATTATAGAAAGATATAGCAATATAAAATATGCAAATTTCAAGACAACAAAGTAACCTGTGCTGTTTTTCCAAGTTTGACATGCCAAGAATTAGGTTTATTTTGAATAAGTTTTCCCCTCAGATCTTTGCCTCTGTCTTCAAAGGCTTCATCTACTGAGCTACTTCACAGAGACAGCATGCTACAGATCCCCACTGACCCAGATAGCAGCTGCATTTCAAATCCTAAACCTGCCCTTTTCTCAGGCTGACAGGAATTCTGAGAATGTTTTTACATAGCAGTTGGCCTTTGATGATGTTTTCTCTGCCAACAGATCGATAAGAAGTAAGGAAACTTTAGCAAAACAAATAAGAACTGTGAAAACTACCACCTTGCAATAGGTAACTTCCTGTCATCATTTCTCACTTGCTCCCTGCCACTTCTCATCATGGAACTGGGGCTCAGATTTCAGTGAATGCTCAAACACATTTCTGGCCTTGTCTCTTAGTTCTTTATAATGAGAGCTACTATCAATGCACGTTTCTTGAAGTCAAGTTTTCTGAAGTACAGAGCACGATGCTGTATAATGCATTACAAGCTTCGGTAAAAGCCAGCCTTCAGCTCAGGAGAGATGGTCACTTCAGAACTCCTCTCTACCTTTGTGTTTATATCAAGTTTCTTCCTGAAAAATAGAAAATTACATATTTTTTCATGTGTGCTTTACCATGGAAAACCTCAAACTCCAATTCTACTTGTTTTAGCACCAGAGTGACCCACATAATGGAACACATGAATCTATGACTATTTCTTTTTCATTATTAATTTCTATTTCAAACTGCAGATGCTTTATCACCTCCCAGTGTCCTAGGGTCCTTCCTGATATTTTGTTGCATTACTAAGTCTTAGATCAGCAAAGAAGGCTAAGACACTTAAGAACATCAGCTCCAGTACATCAGGACAAGTCTCGTCTTGCATTCTTTCTCACTTACCTGAGAAACCACTACTGTAAATCCCAGAGGCTGAGAATCCTGAGAAAACTGAACAAGAAATCAAAGGACATTTTTGAGCTTAGATGGAGTTAGCTGCTTACATTAAATCATTTTGCCGGAGTGTGCATGTTACACTTCTAATTTGAAAATAAACCTTTCCTCTGTCACCAATTATATCCCAGTATCTACAGGATAAGAAGGCTGTGTTGCTGGTTATATCCAGTAATGCCAGCTCTGACCAGAAGTCTCAGTTAGCCAGCCCTGGCTTCCTGAGCACAAACTGTATCCTACATAATCACTCAGCCATGAAAATTACTGTATTTCCTTCTTTACTGGAATGCTAAAAATCTCCTGTACAGCTTTTAACTCCTCTGTCATTTTCCTGAGGTATCAGAGTGCAACAACAGTTCCAAAACAAAACTGGATTTATTGCTTCCATACTAATACCCAATCCAGTGACTATGGAGAGAAAAAACTATGAAGATTGTTTTAAACAGGCCAGTCACACTACACTATGTTTTGGGTTTCTTTAAATTGCATTATTATGTATTATTGCTCAAATTTAAAACCAGCTTAACATAACAAGGTATGAAAACCAAACGCTTCTCTAAATACCCAAGTACCAACAACACACCAACATACAAGTCACTAGGAAAAACATTCTACAGCAAAACTCATGAAACACCAAGTTTAGAAAATCAGTCAGTCAGCACACAAGGATGTGTCAAAGAAATATTTCAGTACCAAGTAAAAAGGAAGCATGAGAAAGCTTCCTCCTTCTTGAATGATCAGGGAGAATAAGACAACCTACAAAAGAGTTTAGAAAAATCTTACCTAGAAATGTCCTGTCTCTAACGTGGCTTTGCAGTACACAGCAACCCATCATCACATGCAAACAGACTGTATTAAGAAATGGGCTCAGAATCAAATTCCACAGGCAGCATCCACATGGTATATTTGTCTCCAGCAGGTAAAAAAGTAATCTCTAATTTTCTTCTGGGTTTGTCAACAATCACATATTTATCCCATCTGTCTCAACAAACAGAATTAACTCCATAAATACACACACAGCCATTCCAATCTCCCCTCTCCTTTGTTCAGCATTCTGTTAGCTCCTACTGCTTTTGAATTTCACCCTACAGAATCAAGCAAATCTTCCCATCATATGCAAAACCATCTGCCTAAAAGAAAAAAAACCACACACACACAAACAAATAAATTGAATTTTCCCCTGAATTCTGGAATATGAGGCAGATTGGGAATGGTCTAAAACAAATAACATGGCAAGTCTTTTCTTGTTCATGCTGAGATTACAAAAGATATGGGGGACTACCCACAGCAGAGAACATTCAGTTATATGTCAGAAACTTGAAGAAACACCACCTATTTTAAAACAAGCCCCAAATTTAATTTCAGGTTTCACCATGGAATGAATGAATCCAACATTAAGATGCTGTATGTCATCCCATGTGCTGTCTATGCATAATGTGACAGTTTCCATTTACATAACTGCTTATTTTTACAGAAGCATCTTGTTCATTCAGTACCTGTCAGACTTGCCATAGAACTGCTGCAGATAAGTATCACTTATTCAATTTGTGGTCTCTGCTCTGTGTATAGCACAATATCTGCATTATAAAGAGAATAATAATGCACCACATCAGAATATCCCATGAACATTAAAGAACACAACCCTCAGCTCCTGTAAAGAATGCTTCTCAGTAAAGAGAAGGGAACATGGAAAACAAAACCAGATTTACCTGGATCAAAGCCAGGACAATAATTTACTGAATTCTGTGCTCAAGCCTGATGACCTTAATGCTGAATATTTAAAGCTCCCAGTGACTTCTCTTCAATTGCTCCTGCATTTGAGAGTCCAGATTTCTAAACTGCCATGCAGAAAATGGAGAAACTCACTATGATGAAGGAAAAATCAAGGCAGGTTCTCCACTTCAGGAATCACTCCCCTAACCAGACAGGCCTGTCTCTCTCTCTTTCTCTCCAAATTTATTATTATTTTTTCTTAAAACTTGGAAGAATACCTGTATCTGTTAGATGGCACAAGTCGGAGTAACTCCATGAACTGAGTCCCTCTTGTACATGTCCTCTGCCTTGTCTTAAGAATTTATTTCTCTTGGCAGCAGTAAGTTAGGATTTGTTTTTAAGGGAGAAGAGACAGAGGGGAAAATAAATCCTTCTCAGTGATGATGTGCAAACTACCTTCTCAGTGCTGCACTGAGATGTCAGGAGCAAAACACACACCCCAAACCTTCACCCACAGCTGTGCTGACTTCAGCATCTTTCCTCAGACAGCACAATAATTACACTGGCAGGAGTCAGTTAATCCAGGAGGGAATTGATCTGTAAAACGGTATAATTAGTTTCGACAGAACAGGGACATCGATACAGGGACAAACGTCAAATGACAAAAGGTTGTGAACTCTGCGCCTTCCCTAGTTAAGGAGGATAAGCCTCCTGTGCATTAGGAACACTGGGGTCACAAACATATTGCAAAAATACAAAACCAGCCAGACTCCTCCTTACTTCCAGAAGCCACTGCCTGCCTGGCAGTTCCCAGCGCAGGACCTGCAGCTGCTGCAGGAGTGGCCTCTTCAGAGCATTTCCCTTAGGGATTACTCTGCTGCCAGTCTGCTGCTGGAAAGGCAACAGCCATTTATCCTGCCTACTTTTCAGCTATAAACCATCAAGTGGTACTTCCATGTAAAATGACACTGTTAAATATATATATAAATAGATATATATATATATAGAGGCAGTGACTCTCTTCTTATAAAAATTTTCAAAAATGTCTATAAAGCAAAAACTACTTACATGCTTTACTGAAAGGAAATACCTTACAAAAAACAAAGGTGCTTAGCAGCTTCTCCTGAATAATGAAAGCTCTATAGTAGTAAATTAACTAATTTTTAAAACATTACTGTTGGGTTTTTTCGATTTTTATAAAATAAAAATTTCATCAAGATCATTTAGAATCCAGCCAACAAGTGAAATAAAGCTTTAACTGTATTTAAGCGTAACAACCAACTCAAATGATATTTTTTAGCAGTCATAAATTGAGACTGATCATGACAGCTGTGCACTGTATGACACTTCTGGACTCTCACATCTCAAAACGTATGAAGCAAAATAAGCAAATAAAAGAAAGCAGCAGCAACTGGGCATGTGGGTCTGCAACAGCAACAACAGCAAACCAACAGCACTGCCATCAAAACGTCAGATATCATCAAAGACTTTGGCCAGGGCTGAAGGCAATAAGGTAACAGAGCTTCTTGAAAAGAAATCAATACCTGAAACCAAAGAGGAGCATTGAATTACAAAAACTGTCTCTTTTTTTTTTTTGGACTCTCAATTTTTAATGAGCAAAATGTTCACTGCACAAGTTAGAAACGCTGCCAATGCCTTTTAAGTGGGGTTTGCTGGTGACTAACGGTATATTCTACTAAAAGTATGGTAAGTAACAAAGTAACAAAAAATCATCAGTTCAAAAGGAAAAACAAGAACCAAGACAAAGTGCCTTCTTCAAACTCCTATAACCCAAACCTACACAAGAAAGAAACCAAAAAGCAAACCAAGGCATTTTAAGAGTGTATTAGGAAAAAATTAACTCGGTTCATATTCTATCAAATCCAGTTACTTGTTCCAAATCTTTAGGAAGTTACAAGCAAATATTATAATATCTTTGCTTATGCTTCCTAATTAACACACATACTTTGGCAGCTTTGTAATTTGGCTTCAATTCAGCAAAATATTAACCATATGCCTAAAACTAAGCACATTTTATACCTTCTTGAAGTCAACTGGAAACAGAAGCATGCATATATGTTAAAAATGAAACATATGCTCCGGTGATATGCCCAAACAGAGCCTTGGTGTTAAAAGGTCTTACATAATTCATGTTTGAAATCATCTTGAAATTCTTCGGTGAAAGACCATATGTCAAGAAAAATACTGGGTTTATCCTAATTTGAGCCACTAAACTTCAGAATATAGACATTTTTTTAACTAGATGACAGAACAGACACCTTATCACTTGCTTTAGTTGTGCAAAGGGGTAACCTCACATATTCAACCACAATACTAAGGCCTAATACTGAAAAAAGCATGTTATTTTTATACTCTTGGATAAATGATGTATTTCTCCATTCTGCAGATGGGATGCAAAAACAAATGAGCTCATCAGCCCCATCACTCATTTGACAGGCTCAAGACGCTTGCACGCCTATAAGCTAGTTTATTTTTACAGAGATACACATATATAAAGAAAAAATATCTGAATATTATATATATAGTCCATGTACACACAGACACTTTGCCAGCCAAGAGGAATCCCTGGACCCCCATCCCCGAGCCGAGCCGAGCCGAGGCCACCCTCCCGGTGCCCGAGGGCACATCCCGATCCAGGTCACTGGCCGGCCCCGGGGACATCCCTGCCCACCGCGGCGGCACCAAGGATGGATCCCGCCCGCTCCATCCACGCCGAGCGGCTCCGTGTCGGGGCCGGCACAGAGCGCTCCGGTGCCGCGGGCAGGACAGACACGTCTCAGGCGCAGGGCAGGAGTCGGTACCTGAGGCCGTGGCGGGGCCGCCCCCGGGCAGAGCTGCCCGCTGCTGCTGAGGCTGAGGATGCTGAGGCTGAAGCTGCTGCTGCTGCGGGCGGGGGGCGGCGGCGGCGGCGGGGTGGGGGAGCGGCCCCGTCAGCAGCGCCAGCCCCAGGAGCAGCGCAGAGAGGCGCCCGCAGGAGCCCGGCATGGCGAGCAGCGCCAGGGCAGCGGAGGCATATTGCGGGAGGCCCGGCACCTCCACGGGCTCCGGCAGCTCCGCCGACCCCGGCCCCGGCACTGCGGCGGCGGCAGCGCCCGCCTGCCCGCCCACGGACGTGCCGGGGCGGGGCCCGAGAGCGGGCGGGGCCGTGAAGGCAGGGGAGGGAGAGGGAGAGGGAG
>VWZD01004046.1:432384-471628 GCA_013396695.1 Sakesphorus luctuosus
CCCCGGCTCGGCGGCGGCGGCAGCGCCCGCCTGCCCGCCCAGGGACGTGCCGGGGCGGGGCCCGAGAGCGGGCGGGGCCGTGAAGGCAGGGGAGGGAGAGAGGGGAGAGGAGGCAAGAGAGGGCAGGGTAGAGTCGAGCCGTGCAGAGCCCAAGCCGGGCCGTTCAGTTCGGTTCTTAAAAGCACTTAAAAGCGCTGGAACAAGCAATTTAAAAACATTAACGTACTAATATGCAAGAAGGTATTGCAATATTAATGTATAATTCATTTGCAAACTAACTAATGGTCAAAGCATGCAATAAAGTATTATACATATATGCAAAGAGTCATAAACCNAGCCGAGCCCGAGCCGGGCCGTTCAGTTCGGTTCTTAAAAGCACTTAAAAGCGCTGGAACAAGCAATTTAAAAACATTAACGTACTAATATGCAAGAAGGTATTAATGTATAATTCAATTGCAATATTAATGTATAATTCATTTGCAAACTAACTAATGGTCAAAGCATGCAATAAAGTATTATACATATATGCAAAGAGTCATAAACCTAGAAACGTACAGCAGCACAGCTCCAGGGGTGGCAGTGGAGTTTTGTAAAGGTAAATAACTGGAAGACATGGACCATCATTTTATTTAAGGTGGTTATGGCATAAGATGTGAATTTGAAAAACCACTCTGTTGCCTGGTTGCTGTTAAGAGACAGTTGTTGTCAGTAACTTCTCAAAAGTATGTTAATTTGAACCTGCTAAGCAGATGCAAGGATCACTGTGCTGGCATCTGACTGCAGATATCTAATTCAACAAAAACTCAGCCTGCAGAGTGTGCTGAACTGATGGTGAGTCGTGTTTGACTGCTGTGATGCAGCTACTGTGACATCAGTGGAAGCTGTTAATTGAAACACAAATACCAGTTTTCCATCTTTTCAGTGTCCTTTATTAGTGTTTGCGGTAGGTCAGCAAATTGTCTGTCCAGAGAAGAGCAACAAGGCTGGTGAAGGGACTGGAGCACAGGTGCTGTGGGGAGAGGCTGAGAGAGCTGGGGTTGTTTAGCCTGGAGAAGAGGAGGCTCAGAGGTGACCTCAGCACTGTCTAGAACTCCCTGAAGGGAAGTTGTGGCCAGGTGGGGGTTGGTCTCTTCTCCCAGGCACTCAGCAATAGGACAAGGGGGCACAGGCTCAAGCTCTGCCAGGGGAAATTGAAGTTGGAGATCAGAAAAAAATTCTTTACAGAGAGAGTGCTCAGGCATTGGAATGGGCTGCCCAGAGAGGGGGTGGATTCACCATCCCTGGAGATTTTTAAATGCAGATTGGATGTGGCACTGAGTGCCATGATCTGGTAAATGGACTGGAGTTGGCCCAAGGGTTGGACTTGATGATCTCGGAGGTCTTTTCCAACCCAATCGATTCTATGATTCTATGATCTACTAGTAATTCAGGGAACTCAGTGGTCTGGAGTTTTTCTAAGGGGTTCACAAGTACCAAATAGATTTGTAGATACATGTTTTAGAAATGGAACAAACATGTAGGCCTTTATTGTCAGCCCACTCCCAAAGGTGAGTTATGACTGTTAATTGAAAACATGTAATACTAAGATCAAATTGGTGTAATAATACAACAAGAAAAGAAACAACAATTCTCAAAGAATTTTCCTAAACAAAGGACAAGATTTCACCATTTTCTACAGTGATGTGGCAGCTATAAAATCTAAAATATTTATTTCTGGTATAAAAAAATTGCTCTTAGAAGCAAGTTTTCTAGTGACAGAATACAATTTGTGACCAGATCTTCCTTCTTGCTTGTGATTACAATTTTTTTATTATTCAAAGTTAATACGTGCCACTTGAGCTGGGAATGTAAAAGTTGTGTAAATGTGACATTATTGAGCATATGACTGAGCACATAACTGTAAATTACAAATATACTACAAAATAGTTGCTGGTCTATTAAATGTATTTTACAAAATATACCTAAGATAAAAAAATAAACAAACACAGAATTCCTGTTAAGAGGTTTTTTATTCCAAAATTCTAAATATCAGAATCAAGTAAATGCTTACATTTTGCAATTTATCCAATCATAATATTTTGAAAATGTATACATACATAGAAAAATACAACCTAATAAAAACAATTTAATTTGCATTGGGATGAAAAGAATGAGTTGAAAGGAAAATCATAGCTTAATAGCTATATATTTCATACCAGTACAAAACTACTGCGCCACAATATCCACTTCTTTTCTCAAAATTTATAATTTAATACAAAATAAGGTGACTTCAAATGTATATTGCTCTTATTAAATGTACCGAAGACCTTGGAAAGAAGTTCAGAGTAACTGAAAATATTTCCATTTACAAGTATTTACTACATGACTAAGAAACACAAAATGCAGCACTCTTGTTAGTATGTTAATTTTGTGCTTGTGCAAACAATGCTCTACTGATTTAATGCACAAGCAAAAAAAAAAAAAGAAAAATCCGTTACAAAGAAATAAAATGTTACATTTTCAGCATATTTCTATAATAGCAAATACAGGTTTCCTTCATGGATGGAAAAGTAAAACCTGTCAAAGTCTTTTGAAGATTCAAATGCTACATTAAATGTTCAATTACTTTGCAAAAGCCAAGGGTCAAGTTACTCAACTTTAATGCAGCATATCTGGAGAAGGTCATTGCATGAAAGGTTAGATTTCCTGTGTTATATTAAAATTTAACACACTGGAAAAATTACACCAAAATACTGAATACCATAAACACATGAAACAGTAGTACTACTACAGAGTCAAAACCATTATTGTATAGTCTTTAGTCAAATTTTCCACAATGGACTTAGTTGTACCAGTTCTCAATAAATCAAGAGTTAGTAATGGATACACTTGAGAATATACATCATGTTTCACCCAATGTGGGTGATCAGAAACTTCCTATTTCATTCATCTCCTCAGTTCAACACACTGATTTGTTGATGTCCTTACAAACACTGACCACTGTAAGTCAACAAATGCTGCATCCCTTCTTAGGGAACAAAAAATAGCAACTTGGCAGTGAACTAGATCTGATGACATTATATTGCACGTGGGCATCAGAACCTACAGACTCAGTACCAAAGAGTTCAGATCCCACTCACATCCATGAGAGTTATGAGAGCCCAGCATAAAACCATGATCCAAACTGGCATTTGGTCCTGAAAGGAGGCCACTGCCAGAGAACTGACAGGTTCCTCCCATCTCAGAAACAGACAAATAAAAAAATCATCTCTTTGCTTTAAAGCTTATTTGGGGTCTGCCACTACCTTTGCACTTTTTGGATTTCCGTTTTTCTTTTATAAAATCCTTTCTCCTGCCGCCCCTCATTTACAGCCAGCAGCATTGAACACAAAGGATCACTTTCAAGGATCATATTAGTTGGGACCAAAGACAAAGCCTGACTCTACTTTCATCAGGCTAATGCTGCTCTGGGATTGTCTGTGTTGGTGTAGGAAAAAGAACTGTCAGGGTAATCAACAGCAAATCTGAATGTTGCAAAAATGTAAGTGCAACATGAATCCTTCAAATCACCAAGAGCATGCTGATTATACCTGAAATATCTTCAAAATACTCATGACCTAAATAATTTAAAATATTTGCTTGGAATAAATGCTTTATAAACAAAGAACACATGTAATAAACCTTCTTTAAGTTTCCAAAGATACTATGTGAATTAAAGTCCAACATGCAGATCAAAATTTAAAACAGAAAAATGGAACAGATAAAATTCTGAATTTGATACACAAATTTTCTCAAATATTTCAAATTATGTTGATAAATGTAGCCCTTACTTGACTTTACAGTCATGCTTAAACAAAAGCTATCTCCACAATTTCATAGTTTCTTGAAAGAAATGTAAACCTATAAACTAGGTTCCTTGCTTTACATTTTCAAAATATTGTCAAATATAGTAATAGATTATATGCATTTTTTAATACAAATCACTTCACTGATCATGAGATGCTGCAATAATTGCAAACTGGAGTACTTATATAAATTCATATTTCATTATAAAAGATATAGCTCTTTAAAAGTGTATTTATTGTCTAAATAATTACATAGCTGTTGATTCTATATTCATGAAAATATGCTTCTCAAAAGAAGGCTGATTCTCTTTTTTTTTAAAATGCTTTCTGTATACATCTTTAGCACATCAATTTTGACTCAAAGGCATTAATTTCATTCTAAAATGCATTTTTTAAAGTTTCTTTAAAAGCTTTAACATCATTCTACAATATTTGCTGTAAGTATAAATCATTGCCTGTGAATCAGTATGGAATTTATACTGACACAAGTACATGCATAGTCTGGAATCTTATTGCTGAATCTAGAACGTGCTGCCAAATGTTTCCTGCACTTCAGGAAAACTTCCAGTTTGGAACCTCCCTGAAACTGAACATGAGGTGTTACATCAATGTTCACTAAGTAACTTGTACTTGGTACATTTACCATATATTACTTGCTCCATTTACACATGGTAGTGTGAGGTTTTTCACCAAACTGGAAATTAGTGGACATGAAGAAATTATTTGATTTTATTCTCCAGTAGAATGCATAAAATAAAAATCACTTAAATAAGTCTTTATGTAACTTCAAAAATGGAAGACACTTTCCATAGCTACAGCAGTTGTACCAATAAAATGTACCTTTTTATCCTGAAAGTCAGCAAAATGAGTTTCCAGTTGCCACAGTAAAATGATGATGCAGTTAGCACTGACATTAACATTGCTACAGTATCCCTTCCATGTCAGCCGGAAGGATCTAGATCGTGCTTTTCTAAAATATTTTTTTAATCTCCTTATAACGCCTAGACATACAAGTAGTCTCCTAAATTTCAAGTCAGCATAGTGTGTACATGCAATGAAAGCACACATGTAAGAATTAGAGCTATAATCTGTCTGACAGTCTCTTAAACCTCTTAACCTACTAAGATCAAGACTGGGTAAAACCAATCTCCTTGCACATATATAATCAGTTGACAAAGTGTGTGAACTACAAGCCTGTACAAGGAACTGAAATGCTGTTCTATCAAAGCCACATTTTGAGGCCAGGATTAAAGCCTAACTCCTGATTCTTTACTATATAATAGTAACAATACTAAAAGTAAAGACAAAAATAAAACTGACCACACTGAAGACCTTGAAAATTCAGTGAAAACAGAATTATGCCCTATAGCCTTTCATATAAAGTAATTATATCTAAATAAACAGTCTGAAACAAACCAATGTAAGTGGATAAATATATAAGTCTATATTTGGTCTACATACTGGCCCCCAAAGACTGTGTGCTGTCTCCCTAGAGGACTCAGATGCCATCATGGTTCAGCGAGTAAGAATGGACTCAACAATGAAAGCCATTTGTGGATTTTAAATCCCTGAAAGGATGCAGAAATAAGAGTTGAATCAAACTGTTCATTTCAGATAATTCTGGGCTTAGCAGGATTTGTGATATTTATGGGGGAGATGCAGATTTGAACAAAAACCTCAAGGTACAAAATCAAACCAACTAGAGTTTTTGTCCTTTTAAGAGCTTGTCTACATAGAAATCTCACTGGTGTAAATACAGTAGAAGTCTTCCTTTGTGTATGTGGCTGCATACAGAGAGTTTATAATGTAATTTATTCCATTTTAGGAATAGAGAATAAACATCTCTGATAGAAGGCACCTTTGTTTACTTATGTCCGCTCTAAGATCAGTGCAACACAGTGACACATGGTTGCAGGCTGAACCACCTCCTAATGTGCTGTCACTTGTCTACTGAAGTGCATAGACAATGTCCTTTTGTTGTCTCGTAAGTGTAAGAAGCTTCATTTTACTACACCAATGATGAGGGAAAGAAGTGAAGAATGATTTAAGCCTGTGGCTTTAAATCACTGACCTTTTGGTAAGTTTAAAAAACAAAAACAAAACAAAATATTTAGTGTTTTTTCTGGTAATGAAATGTACTGAACATAATGAAATGTCTTGTGCAATGAAATGTCTTTTGTGCAATGGAACATACAATGAATGAAGCAATGAATGAATGAAATTCACAAGCCAATGAAACAATGAATGAGTGAAATGAAACAAGCCAAATCAACCCTCTCTTTTCAAACCCTTTCGCACTGCCAGCTCTGCTCTGCTTCGTTTGACAAGCTCACTGTTCCCTCGGGGCAGGAGACAAGGCAGGTGTGAGTGTGGCCAAGATCCATGTGTCTGGCAGATAGCCTGGTTTACACAGTCCCTAAGTTATTCCATCCTGCACAAAATGTGAGAATTACCACCAGCTCCCGCAGAGTGCCTCAGGTAACCTGTCACAGAGGATTCCCTCTGCTCTTTTGCCAGAAAGCAAAATTCAATCCGAGTAATATACCGATTTCATTTCCAGCCATGGGGAGGTTTGCCTTGTGGACATAAAGGCTATGGGTTTTCTCTGACATGTCTGTTGGCAGCCACAGTCCAGCGTCTTGTTCCTGGCAGAACATGAATGCATCCATGCTGCCAAGAATTCTGTGGAATACCTGGATCCTGCTCTGTAGAAATAGACAGCAGAGTCTTTGGATCTTGACCTGAATCCTCTCCCTACGTCCCATAGAAAGTACACCAGCCCCAGCTTTCCATTGCTCACTTTGTGTGTGTAGGCTCAATCCCTACAGTGAGAGACCTGGGGTCTGGAGAACAGTATTTGTAAAGTGTAGAGGGAAACCATAAGACAGATGACTGAGCAGGTAGGGGAACACGTACAGAATAGGTATCAGATGTGAATCATTCCACTGAATATTCTGCATTTTTTGAGCAGGAGAAAAAATTGTTATCGGAGTTAATGAGTCAAAGAACATTCTTCAGTTTTGTAAAACAAGCTACATTCATGTTTTTGTGCAACTAACTTCCAGGAGCTCAAAAATGAAATGTAGTGTACTTCAACCGAAATCAACCAAAACCACATGTGTAATCCAACAAGTATCCATGGAAGCTGTTGGCTTCAAGAGCAAATGCAGAATCCATGTAGAAATTCATGGAAACTTGGCACATGAATCAAAAAAGATGTTGTCTCCTATATCCCAGTAAGCAAAATCAAAGCACTATGTATCAGGTAAGCTTTTCACACAGCAGTCAGTGCAGATGCATTAGTCACAAATATGAACATAATTAATACAAAAAGGAGGATTTAAATATAATGCTCTTATTTTGCATGTGCTGATGCCTTCCGAGATCAGCAGCTCTGCAGTTGTGTTTTCCTGTTGATGGAGAAACCACTATTTGTAACCAAGAGTAGACAATTTTAAATTTCAGAATGTCTTACAGATAAAACTCTGCTTAAGCTTCTGATGTTCCTTCCCCATTCTCATGTGGTTGCAATTGTTCTCTTTCTTGTTCTTCCTGAGGTGGTCTCACACGTTTGAAAAAGCCCATCTGTGATTCAGAGAACAATAAAGAAATTGCATTATGATTTGCCAAATAAACACATCATTTTTCTTTCTCTTTCTTTCTTAAGTGATTATATTGGTTGTTTGTCCCTACTCTCTTTTTCCTCATTTTTTACCTCCAAAGGCAGTAAATAACAGCTGAAAAATTAAACCAAGTAAGTCACCACAATCACAGATATCCTTTTCTATTAGCTTTTTCCTGACAAAACTGAAAGGCTTTTACAGTTATCCAAAAACTTAACTGATTCAGATGATCAGGGGACGAAGGTATTTCTGCAAAACGCTGGCACTCTATGAAATAATCCATCACTAGTAGGGAAAAAAAGACAACACTTACCCTGTACATAACAAACACTAGAACAGCCAAGAGCAGCAACCCTGCTAGGACAGCCAAAATGATAACCCACACTGGCACAGGCATAGGCTGTGGTTGAATGCCCCAGGTAATATTTGTAGTAACCTAACAGAAAAATACAATAAATCACACTTTGCACCACAGTGACAAGCTGAGTTCATTCATGCAGTTTAAGTTTTGTATATCTTGATCCTGTAGTGATTATAACCTTAATCCAGTATAAATTACTTTTTCTCTCCAATGTGAGTAAAAAGCTTTAGATTAATGGTGACATAAAGACTTCACTGACCCAAATTTAATAGGATTTTAAAATTAAACTAAAACAGGGGGTTTGGGTTTGTTTGGTTTGTTTTTGGGGTTTTTTCCAATCAGTGACAACATGGCAATATATCTTCTGTAATCCTTGAAGTTTTTCAGTAAAACTGTAGGAATCTGGAAATATTTGTGAGAGAAACTATTTTTTTCCTCAAAAAGCAGTATTCTTTGAAAGAAAAAGGCTTATGAGAGAAAAAAACCACAGTAAATAATAGGCACTAGAAACCATATTCAAAAATAAATCTATCACAATCCTTTTCAACCTTTTTCTTAAGAACTTTTAATGCTATAGTGCTTACAAAAACTTTTAATTTGGCAGCCCAAACAAATGGCCTATATATTGCTTTTTGTTTGCATGCTGTCTCCTTTCTCTTGGAAACCCCCTGGGGCACAGATGCTCTTTTTGTTCCACATTCACATAGTACTTCATATAATAAAATAAAGGTCCATTACTCAAGCTCTGAGTGCTACTACAGTAGAAAATGAATTTCAAGTAAAATATTTCTCTAACTGAAACAGAATTAACAAGAATATTAAGACTGTTCATCGTAATTTCTTTTCATTTTCAATTAAGTCTTTCAAGATACAAATATTGTCAACTCTAGTCTTAGTTCTACCCTGAACTGAACTGATACTAATATATGAACCAAATAGCTGGTAACAATTATATTAAGCCACAAAAATGCTACTCAACAATAATTGTCTCCATATTAGTTTTTAAGTGATTATGTATGGTAACTTAAGCTGGATGTAAATGACTTACTACTGTAGAATTGTGGATATCCTCAAAGGACAGGTTCTTATAAGGGAACTCGATAACACTGAAAGAAGCAGATGATTTGAGAGAATAGGAGTGATTCTGATTTTCTTTCTGTGTAAGAAAAACAAAATTAGTACTGCATGTAGATACAGAAATCACTTTTAATGTTTCAGAAACAGGGACACAGTATTCACAGTCACTCACGTTCATGAAAGTTTGGGTCCAAAGGCGTGATTTTAAATACAATATTGCACTCTTTCCCCTTTCCAGGTGGCCAACTTGACAGACAATCTTTAAACAGTCAGCAGTTCCACAGCCCTGCATATAAAAATTGGAAGGATATTCCAGTAAGAAAATATTTGAAAAGTCATTAATGGCATTCCATTTACTTAATCATTTACTTTGCATACATATACATACCCTCTTATCCTCCTTCCCTGGCGAAGCCCCATAAACTATTCAAATACATTAAATAACCTGAAGTACTGGATAATTACTTATAGTTTGCAGTTAGAAAGACAGTGATATGGTAATATGTTTATTTCCTATGACAGATTATTTCCAGTCTTTTTTAGAGAGGACAGATCCTCCACGTGTCTGATTGCAGGGTCCACTGACCAGCTGGGAAACACATGTTGTGCGATCAGCTATGATTTGTAGCAAAGGTGAAGCCTGCAGCTCTCCCCTGCTTCCTCCCAGGTGTCCTATTTTACCCAGCTTCCTCCTGTAAGTGTTGATTTTCAAATAGCACACTATAGAAGACTTACACTGAATGAAGAGCCCAAAGTGACCTTAAAGGACTTAAAACAAAAGGGCACAAAACTGTTGATGTATTGTCAACACCTCAGGGTGGGAATGCTGAGAGCTTACCAGAGTGTGCACGTCCCCTTCAACGGCGGTCACATCCCTTCGACTGACATGGTGGTCACGGTTGTCTTCCCTGCCAACTGTTTCATTCTTATCATCATCTTTAGATGCAGAAATCTAAGATACACCAAGGGAACCCAAATAATAAATTAGATATTTGCAGACTTCAAAGGTAAGTTCAAGAAAATATATAACTGCAGGTTTCTCTCTTTCTGTCCTGGCTATTCTTCAGACTCTGGCTGTACCTACAGCTGTAATTAAAATATTGCTCCTGCCTTTTCTAGATCACTGATGAAAATTTCTCCTGTAGACTAACACAGAACCTCATGTATCTGAATTCTTTTTCAGCTCAAAACTTTCTCATTGATAGATCAAAAATCGCTCTTAGACTGCAACAGATAATCCAGTTATGCAATCTCTAAGATTTTTCCTCAGCATTTCAGCTTTTAACTCTGAAAAAACAGCAGTATTATGATCTTGATGTACCACATAGCACTGCACTGGTGTATGCATGACAGACACACACAAAAACTTTTTTAACAGGGGCTTGAAGAAGTGCACAGTAGGTTAATTAATTATTTCAGTAATCCCTTAGAAACTCCAAAAGAAAAACTGCAAATTTACTTATAGGACTAGGCGGAGCCATGCTCCATGGTCTCTACCTAACAAGTTTATATGATAAAACTTACAAGAGAGTTGTAAAAAGTATAGTATTGAAAATGGTATAGCAGAAGCACAGCAGATTTGTATTTCTATATTCACTTAAGTTGCTTTCTAATTATCAAAGATACATGAGTGTTCTTTGTTGTTCTATACATGGAGTAGTTTCCTTGTTTGCTTAAACTCTTTTAAAACGAATATACTGATTTTTGCTACTTGTTCTAAACTATCTTGGAATTTAGCTCTCTATACTCAATTAAACTTGCTGGGTTTTTTCTGGTGTTTCTTTGTCTAGTCCAGCCTAGGAAAAAGGAGTGTCTTCTGCTCTGTGTTCTGCAAACTACAGGTTTTGCTGACAGTGATGCCCTGTGTAAGTCCCACCGAAACACACCTATTGACCTCTGGGACATTTGCAGGAGGGTCTAGATAAACAAACCAGTTATAGGAAAAATAATGTCATTTTCTTCCAAGAAAACAAAACCCAGAAAATTTACATAAACAGTCTAGAAGCATATGGAATGTTTCTGTTCACATTCAATATAACTCCATGACTTTGGACTTGGAACTCACACAGTACAGCCTTAAAAAAAAAAAGAAGAAGAAGAAAACCCCACAGCGAAAAGAAACTAGACAAACTGATCTTTGGGTTGACAACCTATTACTTACCTCTTCTTTCATCTGCTATATATGTTGAATGTACTATCAAAGAGTGCAGTCTTATTGCTGAAAAACTAACTCTGTGTTAGATATTCTCAGGGATTTGACTACTTTGAATGTTTACAAAACACCCAACATTCTTCATTCCACTCCAAAAAGAAGGAAAATCCTGCTTACCTTAATTTTCAATGGATTGATTTCCATATCAGAAGTGCAGTTCATGGGACCATCAATTTCATACTGAACAATATATAACAACGTGTTGTTTTTATATTTGTAAGGCCATTGCAGAGTCATCATCACCTTGCTGAATGCACTTGGACCATTGTTTCTCAGCTGATTATGACAAAAAATTTGGAGATGTAAAAACCACCAAACAATGCTACTTTCTTTGTTAATGTGTCTATAGTTGTTTTTTTAATTGATATATTATTTGAGCCATAAATGTTATAATGCCATTACCCCCACCTTCAAACATTTATGGCAATAGCATGAACATCTTTACCTAAAAGTCATAGCCAAAATTCAGTCCCTCAACAGGCAAAACTTCAAATTACTTCTGTAATTTGACAAAATATAAATTGAAGAAAAGCTATATGACATCAGGGGTTTTTGCCTTTAATAAATGTAATTTTTCACTGATAAAACATGAGTTGGTTTTTTCACTCTATTACATGAATCACAGCCCTGTACCTGTCCAAGCCAAGATACTCTGAGCACACATTCAAACACCAGTAAGTTTCATCAGAGAAATGATCCCTTAAGTTCTAGAACAACTTTTGACTATTACTATTCACACAGCTCTCACAAAGTTTGGTTTAATGAACCAATCTAGATTTAAGCTGTGATCATTCTTCTATGGAAATTTTAAATACTTAAATTTTTTCAAAGTAAAAGACTTCACAACGATGATTCAGAACAGCTGGAGTACAAATGAGGATACTGAATAATTTACAGCCATGAGCCACTTCCTGAATGTAAAAAGTTACTTCAGGTACTTTATCTGGAATTTAAAAGGTGAGAAAGTAAAATATGGGTAATTATGTAAATAATTAGCCCCTTTTGTTTGGCCACTCCTGTTACACCAACTGCAGGCATTCGAACCCTTCTCACAGATAGCAATTATTGACCCAGCACTAAAGAAAGATAATATTTACCTCCATGCAACACAAAAATAAATTTAAAAAATCCTAATTTATGCCAGAGAAAGGCTACAATAGAAGATTTCTTTTCATTTATCACAGAACTGTGTCACTGAAATTAGTAGTAATTCCATACCTCATAAATATGCTGAACTAGGGGCCCAATATCATCCTCTGTTTCTGGGTTCTCCTTCGGCTGCCAATTTGCAATAGGAAGGAATATGTGATCAGGAGACGACACACTAAACAGTGGAGCAAAGAAGTTGTTATTATCAAGCATGAAACAATAAGTATTATTTTCCAGAGTATATTAAAAAACCCAACATGATTAACATACAGTCTCCAATTTTTCATCCTACATATATTAAAATAGAAAGAAGAGAAATTGAGTGCCTTGAATATTAAATGTTCAGGTTTTTTCTCCACATGAAAAGATTAACCTTGTATTTAGGAACAATTTTTCTTGTCCTAAATTTTGGATTCATCCTACAACATCCAGTAAACCACTCGCAGAGCTAAGATACATACATGTCATCCAAAAAACATAAAGCATGAAGTACTTTGATAATCAGAAATACTGATGATGCAGAGCCTTAGCAATACAGTCCTAAAACTAATTCAGCATCCACTGAAAACAGTGAATGAGGCTTTTCCAGTGTGCCAGCCCTCACTTCTCAGATGCTGAAAAAATTAGATCACAATAATGAGAAAATGGAAATTTTAAAATATCATGACTCAGGAATCCAAGTTAACTGGCTAAGCAAGAGGATTGTAGATATTTTAGGTGTCACTTCTGGTAAGCAGAAGGGACAGAGGTAACAGAGTCATTACAATATTAATAATGTGCTTCAGACTGAAGGAGGTGAGGGCATTGCAAATTTAACTTCCACAGGATTTTCAACTTTGACTTTAGATAAGGTTTCAGGGTTTTTTGTATAAAAACCCAGTCAGTTTGTGGAGGAGGAAAGTGACCTGGAGAAATGTGTAACTCCAAACATGAGGGGTGATTTTTTAATTCTTCTAAAAAGTTCTCTAGCAATGGAGGAAAAACATTCCTTTGTGGAACTGATTTTGTAATTATTTAGAATTGCTTAAGATCTGAAAGTCCAAAGGATGACTGGAGAGAACAAGGTTGTTTTTATGATTAAAAATTCCCTAAGCTTTCATGAAAACTTATGCAGACCTGAAAGTTCAGTGAATATAAAGAAGCATATATGCAAAGCTCATTAAAAAGGTTTATTAAAATAGTATCGGTGCTTACCCTCTAATTTCAACAGCTGCTAAAATAGCAAGGTCAGCCTGATAGAATGCTACTGGGCTTAGATTGTCATACAGGTTGGAACTGCAGAGAAAATAAAAGGTAATTTCTTAAATGAAATAAACAAAGTATTTAATAAAAAACCCCACACCCTAAAATCATTCCATGTAACATCAGGACTCCTGAGCACAATTGTTAAAAACTAAGGAGCAGCTTCAAGCAAGTTCTCACCTAAATGCATGACACATCTGATTATTCTGTCTCCCTAACCAAACAACTGCCTTCAGAAAAATCTTCTATCCTCTAATTATTCTTTGCTGCTGCTGTAATCAAAACATACATGCAACAGGGCTTTCCTCCTGACCTGTAAATACCTCATTCCTTAGAGTTGATCTGCTAGGCCCTGAGCCAGCTTTGGAAATCTAGCTTTGTGAGTTTAAGACAACTGGTGTGATCCTTAAGACCTCCTCAGGGTAATACCTTGGTAATTCCTGTCACTGTGAACTGTGATTACCACATTCCACTGCATCATTGGTTGCTCTTCTTGCATTCAGAAGTCATGCAAAGAAATTGCTTCCATAAAGGGTGTAAAATATTATAGGAGCTTCCCTTTTCTTCCATCAGAACACAAGCATGACTTAAGCAACCTCACTGACTCTTTTTGATTCAGGAGGTGACTGCTGTTAGCCTAAGCAAGGTGACAGACCTCCCAGAGAAGATCATTTTCTCTGAAGAACTGGAGTCACTGCCACTGACACAACTTACTGCTGATGGAGAACAGAACAAAATTGAAGAGACAGCAATGGGAGAGCAAACAGGTATTTGATGCTGCCAAGGCATTTGATCAGTATTGCAAACCACTGTATCATTAAAATAGAATGGTAGATTTATATTTATTTAACTCTTGTAGATAAAAAATGCATATGTGGATGAGAATAATTTAATCCCTACATTAAAATAATGAAGCCCTTAAAGGTAAAAAGAAGTTTTTCATCCACCACAGGGAAAAAAAGAAACAGCTGAATTTGTACTGTCCATTAAGCAACATAAAACTGTATTGGGTAAATCCTAATGCTCACATCTCCAAATCTTAAGCCCCATCTCCAGAAGGTATAAATTCAGATTTATGTATCATATGACAGTGTTGTGCTCATCTGATAATTGACAGAAACACAACTGTTTTGTTCCATTTAATTCTCAGACTCTTATGCTGGCTACTGTGATGGTTCACTGCACATTGCTTTTTCTCAGACTACCCCATGCACTGTCTGTTCTGAAAGACTCTCATCCTCAAAACCAATAAAATGTGAAATTCTGGCTTTACATCAGAAGGAATTCAGAGTTCAAACATCAGTTTTAAAAGAGGGCTATAAACCCAAAGTCATTCTGTGGTGTTACACAAGTATCAGGAGAGCACAATGGTATGCAGATACAAATGTGTTCATTTTTTAAACAAGTATGAGGCAAAGACCAGAGAATTAGTCCAGAGTGAAAGTGAGTAATGCCCAGCCTATTTACTGTGCATGTTTTCTACGCGATGAGGTACATACTCATGGATTTCCGTACCTTCGGATTTGCAAGTCAAACTTCACTGAGGTGTCCATCTCAGACTGCTGGTGCACACTGAAACGCAGGCCAGCTAACAGCTTGAGAAAAACATCACCATGGGTCAGTGGAAGCACAATAAAAGGCATAACAACAGCTTCTTAATGCTCTTATACTACAATAAAATTGCTTGAGACTTGTGGTCATGAGAGAATGAACACACACAGAGAACTGGCAAATAAAACTTGCCCAGTTCCTCAAGACTGGAAATGTACCTCCCTCTCTGCAGGTCACAGTCAAGGCATCACTGCCATAAAATGGAAAAGGAAGGATTACATCATGCTCCCTGCCCTTGCTTCTGCCATTTTCACCCATAACTAACCCTCCCTGTGTGTTGCATAAGTATTGTAGTTTAAAGAACAGTTCACACTTAAATGATTCAAAAATCATTCCCAAGGTTTGTACTACGTCAGTGATTGACAGTTGGTTTAACATCTGTGCAGTTCAGCTTCATATACTTTAAAAGACTTTGGAAATAGCATTTATTTATCTACACAAAATGTATCTTGGAAGGAAAGCATCATCAAAGTGTTTATAATAGTGACTGATTTTCACTTGATTTCCTCAGAAAATAAGACTAATTAAAATCATAAAATCTGCCAGGTCCCACTAATAGTTTTTTATTCTTCCAATTTCAGCTACATTTGGTGGAATTGTAGAGGTCTCAACTAGACAAAACTCTCTCTAAATTTTCACAAAATTAGGCAGAAGTGAGATGAGCTATGAGAAAGGTGCATTTTGAGCAAGCTCTTGATTTTATTCTAAAAAATACATATTACATAAATATAAAGACAAACTCATGAGGGACCAGAATTCATTAATTCTATTACTTAATGAGCTTTGATTCTGAGCTGCATCGTAAAACCAATGACCACTCGTTTCAGCCTTTAATTTAGCTGCTGTAAAGTTGAAACCAAGTACCCCAGTACTAACAAAACATGTGGGCAGCTAAATGTCAGCTAGATCTAATCTTAATTTCCTGGGAGTAAACATCCTGCTCAAACACTACTGTGATTAAGAAAAATGCCACCTGCCCTCCTGTTTGATCTACCAGACACTTGTTGGACCAAACCTTACCTTAGTTCCTGCTTTCATGGGATTTCCCAGGTCACAAACTACCAGGCGAGTTTCATTCTCTGTTTTAAAAGCACATGACAGTCTGGCTAGAGCCTGCAACACATCAAGAAGAAATATCAAGGAATGCCATTCTTTATATCTGAACACCCGGATGAAGTCTGGAGAGAAGTTCTAGATACACTGCATTAACTTAAATATAATTTCTCAGCCCTAAGTCAGTCAAGTACTAAAATCTGAGTATGAAAGTTTCCATGGAGACAAATGTTCCTGACACAAGGTAGATCTCTTTCCAAGGTTGTAAGAAGAGAAATTCAATACCCTTATATTGGGTAGAAATTATGATTTTTGTGACATAAAGCATTTTTCCATGTGATTCTTTGTAACCTGTGTGAAGAACTTAGGCAATTGGGCAAACTCTCAATAGGAATATAAAGATTAGAAGGCAACTGAATCTCCAATCCAAAGATTGGAAGGCAAAACAGCATGAATACCTACTAGCTTACTCAGAAAGAGGTCTTAGGGGACCTATCAGATTTTGGATGAAGCCAGATCACAAAGCCCTAGAGTAGCAGAAGTAAACTGGAGAACCAAACCAAAGCATGGCCCAACAGATACCAAAAGTCAGGAAAGAGATTTTAATATGCTGTTTTGTCAGGATAACCCAAGACTTTATACATACATAGGTGGAAAAGAAGAGCAATACCCAACACCACTTGCCTCATACCTGCCCAGGTCTTTAACCAGCATGTGACAAGCTAAGTCTAAAATAAGCTAAATAAAGACTTGTAGCAGATGAAATATGATGACTCAAAGAGGACAGTTAGAATTGTACCTCATTGTTACGAACAACTCCGATGAAATCTGCTTGGGGTGGAACGACGACAAAGAGCTCTGCTTCATAGGCTCCTTCCCCTTGGTTCTGAGCACTGACAATGAGTGTCAAGGGATTGTCATCACCAATGTAGATCTGCTTCTGATCACTACAAAAAACAGGGTAAAAGTGAGCTCTGCATTCATGTTTTAAAGTGTATTAATTGTCTGAACTTACAGAAACAAGAGACACTCTGAAACTGCACAAAAACATTACAGGAACCTGGGGCAGTACCTATGCTTCAGGAACACCAGAAGAGCTCTACATTAATCACAGAAATGGAGCAAATACTACATTTTCTTTTGTAAGAATCCTTTCTATAAAATTATAACAAACCACAACACCTTTCTGTAACAAGGAACAAACAACTATGAACAGCTAAATCCCTGTGTACATTTGGAATTACATGCCCACTTTGCAGAGGTACAAGTACATATTTACAACAAAACTCAAGGGAAGGCTCAACTGCAGAATGCAGCTAAGACCTCTGCAGTGCCTTCGTTCCAGATACAAAGAGACTGTCTTTTCAAACAATGTATTTTCATTTCACCAGCTACAAGGAAAACTGACTGTGCCTGCACTGACATAGAATGTTTCTGAAGTGTTTGCATGAATTAGTGCTTGTGAAGTGTTCTAACTACGTATATGTGCACATGCTATGGCACTGCACTAAGAGCATAAAAACCCAGATTATGAATAGAGATAATACACTAAGATTTGCTTTAGGGCATACAAAGCACAAAAACTTGGACTCATTAAAGAATTATCACTTAAAACTTCTTTCTTTTTTCCTGGTTTGATAAGAGATATTAACAATACCAACCATTTTTTTCATATGTGTAAAAACAGAGCCCTACTGTCCCCTTCCTGAATAAAATCACAAATTCACGCATCTATCTAGTATTAACAGTGGTACAACAGTGGTAGAGCAGCAGCCAACACTGGGCCATTCTTGCTGTGCAAGTCCAGCTTAGCAAATGGACAGATAAACACGATGTACTTATTGTGGAGGCCAGGGCAGCAGTCAGGGGTGTGCTCTCCCTGCATTACGTGCTAAAGACTTTAGGTTGCAAAGCAGAAAATGGGTTTTCTTTAAAATATATAAGCTTCAGTTTAGACTGTATACATTGAGAAGTCCTATTTATTTCAACACATCCTTCAAACAAAAGTATTACAAGCTCTTGAATTTTCGAATTCAAGTAGGGAAATTCCTTTTCCTTGTAATATTTTTCACATGCATTTACCTTTCTACTGACACCTCCAGCTTTGGTTTGCAGATATTATCATCCCCGCAATCCAGAAGAATATGTGCCTATGCAGAAATCAAATGCAGATTGTTGTAATAATTCCTGCATCTCTTCCAACATACATTTCCAAGAATATTGTTTCACCACCACATAAAAAAAATCTAAATAGCTGGTTATGAGTTATTTTCATATCCTTAATCTTGGAAGAGAACAAACGAGTTTTATACCTGGGAAGCACTGTGCCTCATCCTGCTCCACTGCAATTCTAGGACTGATCTCTACACCTTAACCATCTTTCCATACTTTGAGTAATCTGTTCAAACTGAGTTGCATCTCCACTATCCTCTTTACAAACAAGTGTGAAAATTTGAACAAATGGTAGAAATAGAAAAAACTGCTTATTACCTTAAGAGAACTAGAGGGATAAACATAATGTACATAGAACAGCATAGTATGAGCAGTGTATGAAACACTCCAAGTCTTAATACTTTCAGTACTACTCTAACTGTTTTTCTGCAGAAAACTGTTAATTAGTAATGTGAAAAGGAGGTCCAGCACTAAAAGAAATTTGACACAGAGATGAAAAAAACAAAAACAAACCAACCAACCAAACAAGACCAACAAATATAAGTATTTCTATAATTCAAAGACCAAAGCCTAGATGTATATTTAGGTTTTTTAATTTTTCAGAAGTCACAAGATGAACCTAAGTTGAGAGGAAGTTTTGAAAGCCAAGTTCTCTCATCACAGACTGTGTGAGCAATATACCTGTCTGCTCATATTAGCAGGGGTGAACTGGTTGAGGATAGGGTGCAATCCTGTTGCATCTGCAGCTGTTCTGTAATCCAGGCGATATTCCATAAAAATAGTAATGGGAGTCAGCTTGTCTCTAAATTCAGATTCATCCTGAGGAAAGCAAATATCTGAATTATAATTAAAATACAGTAGGAATGAGGAGGCCAAAGCAACATGAAAACTTCTGAGCTCTTTTCAAACCAGAAAAACCTCTTGTCAGAAAACCTACATTATTATAGCAGTAACATGCCTGTTTAACAAATGGAAAACTGGAGCATACAGAAGTATTAAGTCATAGAACTCTAATAGCAGGGAGACTAAGGGCTACACTATTCCACTCTTTCCTGTCAGATAAAATTCACTAAGATCTGTCAGAGATACTCACCTTTGGACTTACAACTTTTCCTTCCCAAAATTATTACTTGGCACTTCGGAGTTGCTGATTTTCACATTGTTCATTTCAAATCATACTGTTTATCAAGTTTTGATCCTGCCTTTCAGAGTAGTTACAAACCATCTCTTAGCTTTATGTTTGTCACAGACTTGATCAGTGTAAACTCTGCTTAATTTCTGAGAGTAATGGAAATTACAGTTCATTTCAAGTTTTTTCTTCAGAGTTTATCTTCTGTGGGCAGAAACCTACTGATAACCTACAGTTTTCTCCTAGTTTTGCATTCCATTTAAGGTAATTTCATGTAGGTCATGTGTCATTACTTTCTTTATGAAAATGTCAGGTGGAAATGTGTTAGAGTGTTACTGGCACTGAGATCTGAAATGTTTAATTCTGTATATATCCTACCTACAAGGCAAGTCAAAGAAAGGCGTAATGTATCCTCCATGGATCTTTAATTATTACTAGTATATTACTGGCTTTTGGGTTTTTTTGAAAGTAAGTATTGTTCATGTTTTATTTATAAGTACTCAGACATAAGTCTGAGTTGCATGTAAGTTACACAGCTACACACAGTGTTACTTCTCCTGGCTTACATTTTTTAGTTGTGTTAGTATCTGCTCACTTCTGGGGGGACTAAAACAGAAAGCATGAGAAAAAGAAAGCTTAATTTTTCAGCTTTCTCTGTATTCTCTGCTGTTTGCTGATTATGGCTTTTTAGTTACAGATCTATACTTTTCTTTGTTTGTTTATCTCCAAAGTAGATGACAACCCCTGTTTACTGAGTTTTATATTGCTTGGAAATTACAACTAATTTGGTGCCTGGTTGATTCACCCAAGACATCCATAAAAACTTCAGTATTGAATTTCCAGTTCCTTAAGGGACCAAGACCTTAGTCCCAATCGTATCCACTGATCATCCTCTGATAGCAGTGATAACCCAGGACAGACAGATGGCCCTAGTAATTTCATGTCTATCCACTGAGCATCAATCTTCTCTAGCATTTCTTTTTTTTTTTAACACCTAACACAAGGAACTTGTAATAGATTGTGCACTAAAAATTATTTGCCTAAAACATAAAAGGCTACTTACCCTCAAGAAGGCATCAAGTTCTTCACAGTTCATTTTGCCTCCCTTTGTAATAGTCATGTTCTTAGAGTGGCTGGGCTGTTTGCTGTGGAGAAAGAGGGCTCTCCTTATAGCTCCTTTCTGCTTAAGTTTATCCAAGAGCAGCTCCACCTGGAAATCTGTCCAATCCAAAGCATTTGGGTTAGGGATATTTCATTCCATTAAACACAGTGCAGATTTCCATTAGAAGTAGAGCTGAGCACTGACTTCACCTACAATGGAAATGCAGTACTTTCCCCTTTTAAAAAATCCAGTTGTTTTGATGTAACATCTGTTACTACAGTAGTTCTCAAGCACTGTTGCTGTCCTAAAGTGGACTCTGATTTTTCCTTAAAATCTAGAAACATGTAAGAGCACCAATACATTTATAATTGCTATAGAACTGCAAGAACAAAATTCAAAATTTTTCTCCCAGAAAAAACTTTAAAGCAATCTTGCATATAGCACTTGTATGTTTAAACTCTATTGCTAATCTAATTACTTCAACTATTTTATATAGATAATGAAATTTAAAAGTATGTAACAGACAGTTATATGAGCTTTCCCAGATCACACCACCTCTATGTATGCCATAAAGAAAATAAGGAATAGCTTTCATAATCAGTAGGCAAAACCTGATTGCAGCAGGTTGCCTGCTACACTCATGGAGACCACTAAAAAACCTTTCAGAATCAATCTTTTCCTGATTCTGATCCAGACAATCTGATGAAAACAAGTCAGTGATATCAATCAGAAGGTCAGGATTTCAACAGAAATATGAGAATTCCTCAGGGGCTGGTCTATCTTTTAGGCCTAACAATGCACATACTTGAACATTCTTGTCTAAAACTCCCCTCAGTGAGAGTTAATTAAATTCTGTAAAACACAAAAGACCTTTTAAGACTAGTAAAACAAATGGCTGAACACATGCTTAAGGTCCCAAGTAGGCTCAAATGACACTGACTTCTACACAGCAACAGCCAAAAAGCCCTGCTGAAGACAGTCATAGAGATGTGCATGGCTACCCAAGGGGTAGGAGCATGCTGGAAAGGGCAGAAAACTGTTTCAATAATAAAAATAATAATGACCTGCCTGGAAGCAATACAAAAAGGCTTAAAATTTTTTAAACAAGCAGAACTTACTGAGGGAGTTCGGGAGCTTTCCTTTGCCATCCGCTTTTAAGCAGAACTTGACTTTGAAGCTGTTTTGGAGGAAGAGAAAAATACTTATTTCATACACTTTTTCTGTTTCCTCCTAAAATTCTGCACTGTTTATTTCTGTTCAAAGGTGTTATTTTGTATTGTCTGTTCTTTCAGAAAAAAAAAAATCAGGCTTTGTCTTCTTCTTAATTAGCTGAGTAGACTTCCTGAATCCTTTCAAAACTGGAAGCTTACAAAAATAAAACCCAAGAAAGGCCCTCCCCTCAAAGGAAAAAAATACACCCTGCTTACCATGAAACTTTCACATCTCCTAGTGAACAGGCTTTGTTTTCTGGGTTTAGAATGGTTGGATTAACTTCCAGAGCAGCATTTACTCTAATAACTGGTCTAGCCCTGCAAAGAAAACGTCCTCTTGAACAGCATTCAACACCATGTTAGACAATACCCTCCCCATCAAATTGTGGAGCATGCACAAACACACAGCAATTACTGAAACTGCAAGAAAAACAAATAATCACTGAGTACATGAGGGAAAAGTGGAAAGCTTTTCTGTCCCCTTTCATTTCCACTAGTCAGAACATGGACAACTGTGTAAAGAGGAAGTCCTATCTATTTCAAGCACAGACAAATAAGGCATTTCCCTAAAATGAGCTATTTTGGATGAGAACATTGGGATTCCAGTATAATAGCTAGCAGCACCCAGTATGTATCAGAATCTAGGGTACTGTCAGTCAGAAAGCCTTGAAGAAAGCTTCTTTATATTTCCTCTTAACTATACATTACTGAGAAAGATCAATTTTAGACAGCAGACTGTAGGTTTACTCAGTGAAAACAGCAGTATAACCTTTTTTCACCTTCACCATTTTGGAAGGTGGAGTGGCAGAATTTCAGACTGATCCTGCCTTCTTTTGTAGCTCAAGAACACAACTGAGCTTTCCTTCTGCTTGCACTTAGGTATGAGCACAGAGTGATCCTCACCTGTACAGAACAGCTGTGTCAACACCAAAGGCTCCAACGATCAAGTCTAAGAAGAAAGAAGACATATTACACATTAAAATTTATTGAAAAATAAATTGTGGGAGGTGGGACTGCTATTAAGTTATTTGAAAGTGCATTAAGAGCAAAGGACCTGGATATCCATTTTTGTCCACATCTGTGGCTCCTTTGAGTGAGTACCCAAAACTGGGTGGCATAGTGCGAGCGGCCCACTGCCCTTCCAGAATTTGGGATGGGACTGCATTCAAACCACTTGCTCTTCCATTGTAGATATAGACAAGTCCTCTCTTGTCCTCTCCACCATACGGTGCAGCAACTGCAATATCTGGAAACCAAAATTAGAATCATCAATGCCTCCACAGAGTAGGAGAACATATTTGTGCTTACATCACTCAGTCACTTCTGATACTACAGTTTCAATGTGTGTCAGGAGGGAGGAAATGCAAACAGCCTTTAAAATGCTCATCAACAACTTTTGTTCATTTTTAATTGGAGGCTGGTTTTTCTAGAAAGTATAAGTGTTTAACAAGAACATTTCACAGACTTGTTTAGTGGGAGGAGGGAAAGAAATAGTTCTGCAAATGCTGCTGCACCTCAGTACCTGATTTGCAGCCAAGTGGTATGGATTTGAGATGCTTTTGAGATTACTAAAACACTCAGAATTAGTAATTGTTGATGCCAAATCACAAAACTAAGTGGGACTATCTTCCCATTTCATTAACACGCTCATGTTCCTCCAAAGGGTGTGACATTTCAATAATTCCAGAAAATTTAAATCATCCTAAACCAATGGTAAATATCAAATTCCAGTCTAGCCTGATCATGGCTTGGCAATACATTTTATGGAGAACTTCCAGTTATTGCATTTATTCTATCTCTTAAAGCTTAATAAATTTAAGAGTACTTGTTGTCAGTTATTAATAAACAGTAATAAAACAAAATGCTAATTAGACTATGTGCAAGGACAGCTTTAGAAGTGTAAATATGATCTAAATTCAACAATCAACAGTAAAAGACCAATCACTAAACACTACACAGAGTAATTTCATTTTTCCTTCCTTTTTACTTAACTTTGAGAAAGTTTGGTGAAAATAATAAGGACTCAAAAGTTTTCTGTTTTGTATTTTTGACTCATATTTACAAACTTTATGCCAACAGTAAAAATTCCAATCTTGCACCATACTGTGATAGAAAGCATTTTAATTAACACTCCCAAAATGAAGCAGAGTAATAAACAAAACAAACAGACTAAATAACAGCAAAGTAATTACAAAGAGACAGCTTTTGCTATGATTTTCTTGCCTATAGTGTATTTCATATTGAAGTATGATGGAAACATTTTTGGGATAACCTCATCAAGGGACATGAGTTTTGGCTATTTCCAATGTCTTCTGTAAATAGTTGCAGTGATATCACATCCTCACAGATTCTGTATATTATTAGCAGCTAAAAAGGTCACTTCCAACTCAAACTATTCTAAGACTATGATTTCAGCAAAAATAAATTAGAGCTACATGGGAATTTGAAGCCTCAACCTACTGTCATTTGTGGTCTTTCAGAAAATAATTAGCTCGCAAGCAGAATGGAAAAAATGAGCATTTTTGGTGAAACTCAAATTCCTACAACTATTTAGGCAACACTGGAGGAGGACATGATTAACAAGGTGTTCTCCCTGGGATTCCTGGAAGTCTCTGTCCCAAACCTATAGGATTATTGCCTGTTTCACTGCCCTTAATTCTTAAGTGAAACCAACAAGTTCCTAAAGTAACAAGAAGCACAGGGAACGAGTTTGAGAGTCCTCAGCTTCAGTTGTGTCAGACTCAGATTTCTCATCCAGTTACTGGCTCACAACACTCAGCTCTTCGTACAGCCAGCTGTAGTTATGGAATATTTTCACCAAACTCTTCCAATCTGAAACAGACTTTTCCCAAGAAAATCTCTTTTACCAGAACATTTTTAACCAGCTCTCTGAAACAAAACCTTCCTTTCAATCATCATTGTGTTTCTGGAGAGGAAAACGAGCTTCAAGCAACGGAAATAGGAAGATCATAATGCAGATTTTCTAACAAGTCACAGTGGAGAGTTGGGTATTTCATCACAGTTTCTGTTGTAGTTATCACTCAGAAAGCTGTAGCTGCAATGGTATAGTCTCTGCTCGATGCATCCATGGAACTCCTGTTAGCATTCCTGAGAGTAGCATACAAGCATCGAAAGGAGTCTAGACCTCGGTGTTTGTGTGCAGAGTCCAGTCAGTGTGCTGGCTACGTTCCCTCTACAAAGGGGAAACATTGATCAATAAACCATGTCCTACCATTGAAGCCATCCTGGTCCAGATCCCCCAGAGGTGCAATGGCACTGCCAAATCGTGCAAAGATCTCAAAGCCGTTCAGCTTGGCTGTCTGGAACCCTCCAGAGGCTCTCTGAAGGCAAATGGACACCTGGCCAACCTCCTGAAGTTTCCCATCTGAGCCTCGATCCATAAAAAGAGGTGCCCCAATAAACAGATCTGTATAACTGGACCAAAGAAGGACAAGGTTCTTTAGTAGTAGCATGAAAATCCATTGTCTTAAGCATCTGTTAGTAGGATTAACTCAGCACTGAAGTCAATACTAAGATCAAAATTAACTATCTTTAAAGTTCAACTGAAGCCAAATATTTGTTGACAAAGTAAGCACAAATATACCAGAATTTAATGCATTTAAAGCATGTAAATATATGTGCATTTATGCAGGTAAATACAAAAACAAACCAACAATTTTTATAACAAATGTTGAGTGTTAGCAAGAAAGTGTGTTGTGCAGATACATGTTAAACCAGTAACAAAGATAGAAATGAAGATTGTGGGAAAGACTTTTTAATAAAAACATCTCTTTTTTTAATTCCAGAAACAAGTTGGGTAGCACTGGGGAGAAGAGGGCACTTACTCATCCCCGTCAATGTCTGTGGCAGCCACTGAATACCCAAAATAGGCAGCCATCTGAAAAACAAAATTCAAACCAAACCTGTGAATTGTTGTGATACAAACACAAACAAGTTTCACAAATCTGTATAGAAAATACCTCAGAGACATACTAGTATATATTGCAGCTTTTTCTGGTCTCGTTCCTCCTTGTATTCTCCTTTCTGTTTCTTACTTTGTTAGAAAGTAAACTGATCAGTTACCTTCCCCATTCCCCCTTCCATAATCCGGTCCTCTTTCCCAATTCTCAAAATAGACAGCATTTCATTCATTTAAAAATAAGATTAGAATTGCCACAGACTTTATAATTTTGCTTTGGCTATTAAGCCAATGCCACATAGAATATTATAAATACTGTCTCAGGAGGAATAGCCTCCCAGTTACCCACTACACTGAGTCAAGCTACACACCTGCTCTCCAGTGAAGTTGTACATAGATGACATGTTCTTCCCATTGTAAATGGACACCTGCACAGGAAGAAATACAAAGCAGAGTGTACCAACAATATTCAGCTTTCCTATTTATTGCAAAATTTAATGTTTCAAAATTTCCTACCATGCCCAGAGTTCTTGCTGCTCTCGGGACTCCTGATACAAAGTCTGAAACATAAAGCAAGACAGAGTCACATTCAGGTCCCAAAGCACAGTGCCTTGGTTTGAACAGAGCAGCTCATTCTTAGTGCCTGATGCATTTTTCTGTGCACTGTATCATTTATTTGAAAGATCTGCCTAGCCTACTAACACAGTTTCTTTTTCTGAAGCAAAGGGTCTTACCTTCTATGCCATCACCATTGAAGTCTCCAACAGCCACTGAATAACCTGCACAGACAAGAGGAGACTTGAAAAACCATATTAAAACTTTCAGCTCTCTTTACACTCTTCATAGGTCTCTGTACAGTCCTCCTCTCTTCATCTTAAAATGCAATGGAATAAATATTGCCTCAAAGCAGCTTAGGCTATGAAGAAATCCATAAGCTACTGTAATTCATCAGCATCAAGGAATTTGAGATCAGAAGATGAATATTTTAAAATTATCACCCAAGGAATTGTCCTGGTCTATCCTTGCTTTTTTATGAACTTGGTTAGACATCTATGAATCTAAATTATGATTTCCCACTCCTCTAAGGGACTGTCTTTGTTGTTTTTCTTCACAAACATAATTCTTCAGCGTTTTTATTTTGCTTTGGTACATTATTTAGAAACAGCTGCCTTTAAAAAAAAAGTACGTGACTAAGTTCTCACATAAAAATCATACCTTGGCCATTTCCATATTCAGCCTGAATCACAGAGAACAAAATGTCATGGAAATATTTCTGTTTATTTTGTCATCAGGTGCTTTTTGTCTCAAGCTTATGGCAGGACAACTAAACTTCCATCATACATAAATTACTGCTTTTTCAGGTATGTTGCTCTTTAGTTATCCGCCAAATACTGAGTTAACAGTACTGCAACTTAGACTGAAACTTGAACAGTGCAAGGGAGTTCTCCAGGCACAGCTGGGCTGTCCTGTTTCCACTACGCACCCAGGTAGCTGTCATCGAAAGCAGCACTGGCAGGTCTCGTTGCCAACTGGTCGTCATACTTTGTGCTGTAGACTTTGGAGTCGTACTTAGCCACAATCTCGGTCACTCGATCAGAAATAAGTTGGCCTAAAGAGAAAGAAAACAGCTTAAAACCACAAAGAGAAGGTGTGAGCTCAGCAAGGGAAGGACTCATTCACAGGCTGCTGCCTTCGAAAGCAACAATTCTTTCACAATACTGACCAGAAAACAACTGACTGCTGCAGCACCGGGAAGGATGTAAGTGAAACTTTGCATCCTACTTCAACAAAAATGTGTGCACATATTGACAAAAAAAAAGTACACAGAGTTCTCACTGAAAATAGAAGCCACTCCTATGTATAAGGCAGCATTTAAATGGGAGTGCTCAGTTATCACATGCTGATGGTATTGCAGAACTGAGTCATTGCTCCTTGCCTAAATCCCATAACATGAGAGCTTATTTTGGCAGACAAGAGGCCAAGAAGATGAACACAAATGAGAAGAGCACAGTGTATTACCACATTCTCCCTTCTCACGTCAATAGCCACTAGGTGGTGACTTCATTACATTATTTTGTTGAGTTTAAAATAAAACATTAATCACAAAAAAGAAAATTCAGAGTAACACTTACTTCACATCCATATTCAAACATGTATGAAGTATAGGGAAAACTACTTCTGCAGCATCTCATAGTGTGGATTAAAAGTTTAGGATGAGAAATTTAGTTTTTAGAAGTATACTAGTGTCTTCTATTCAGAGCCAAGCTTTTTTATTTTTTTCAGAAAGCAATATAAGAGAATAAAGTTGTTTTGGCAGATGAGGTGTCACTTTAGCCAAAAATGAATACAGGAACAGAATCTATATTGTACTGTATCTGCAGTTTTAGCTTCAATCGTTCCATTTTGCTCAGAATTTAAAGCTGGAACAAGCCTCCAGTGCTGCTGCATCTACCTGTAGGCTGCCATGACACTGAACATCTATTAATATATGTTAGTATTTATATTAAAAACCAGGCAGCAGAGCATGGCAGCTGTGTCCTGATTACAGCAGCACCCTCTTTTGAACAGGGAGCTGTAGCTAAAAGCTGAATGATCCTGCAAACAGATCCTGACCGAGTCCGCATTAGCAAAATACACAGAGCATGCTCCGTGCAAGCTGTGCAGGTAGAGGGAGAATATGCCCCATGGCACAAACCAATCAATACAAACATAAAACATCTTTGCTGTCAGAGGAAAATAGTGAAGTTCTCATTGGAGGGGACATTTCTTATTGAAAATATGGGCTTTGTATGTGTATCAGAAATTCCAAAACATGTAAATTGTGAAGGAAAATATCCTAAAGGAAACTTATCCTGCTGATGGAAACAAATCCCACATCTTGGGAAATGGCTTTAATATGATCGTGGTGTTTTTTAAAAGACAAAGGACATCTATACAATTCTTACTTCAGCTTTAACCTTTGGTTGCCTTGATTATTCAGGAGATATTCTGAAGGAGGAAGAAACATATTCCTGCTAGTTTTCTTACTGACAAAGACTCTGACACTGATTGGAAGAGTGTGGATAAAAATGACTAAAGCATAAAGAGGAAAATCAAGGAGATAAACTTCTCTGTGACTGAAATAATATATCTCACCTTGCCAGTAAAAACTTCCGGGTCCTCCAAGCAGCACCCTGTCTCCCTTGGAGGCGAAGGGGGGAAAACCAGAAAAGACAGAAATAAAAGTTAAAAACACATTAAGTACATCTAAAAGCAACAGAACATGTCCTGTGCTTATGGGAAATAATCCCATGCATGTACATCACTGTAGTTTCACTGACTCACATACATTTTAATTTTTGAAGGAGTGATTAATAACAAATGCATCTTACAAAATACTAAGATAACAAACTATCTGCCTTCAGTGACTTGTGTCTCTATCTCACCCATTTAAAATGCTACGTAGAATTCTATTTTTATTGTAATACTCTTCTTCCCACATAAATCTAAGGCAACAGGAATACAATCAGGTGATAACTTTAGGACTGCTACGTGGCAGTCATAACATGCATTTAGGTCAGCACCCAAACTAGTTCCATCTTCTGCCTCTGCCACCTCTCATAACATATCACTAGAAAAGTTTAATTCTCAATAAACGTGATCCAGTTTTTGCACTCCATATTCCTTGGCACAACTGCAATCCACAAACAATTTTATGAAACTTTAACCACATCAGCTATCCCAGTGTTAGGAATTTGCTCTAAGTATTGGATTAGGCCATAGGGCATAAGTAAACCACTTACTCAGGTTTTAATGCTAAAAAGTCTCATATTCACCACTCAGAAAAATCTAGGTCAGAGATTTGGAGATCTTTTACAGCCTGGCTTGCCCACTCAGCTAGGATTTTGGATCAGAGCCCAAGGCTGGTTTGAACCAGGGCAGGAGTCTGCACAGTAGCCCTGAGGGGTGGGTGTAAAATAATTCAAACATTTACAGTCCTATCCTGCACTTTGCAGTTTCCTCTGAAGGAAAAAAAAAAAGAGTGATCTTGGGCAAAGAGTGAAGGGATATGACCAAATAATAAGATCTGAATTACTCAAAAAATAGTCACATTGCGAGTAGGATTTGAATGGTCTTGACATGTCCAGACTATTATAAACAATTTCACTGTACAATAGGAAAACTATAGTAAGTTCTAAGATATGTGCACAGTTTTAGTGTGCTTGAATTTAAAAAGCAATTGTGAATTAAAAAACCCCCAAACTATAAAAGGCACGGAGAACATAAAAGTAGAAGCAACATAAGACAGCAAAAAAAAAAGGGCACTTCTGCTAGCTGATGAGAAAAACAAACATGATTTACAAGAACATTTTTACCAGTTCTCTAATTTATTATTCCTGGAGAAGCAACATTACTGTGCACCAATCCCTTCAAAGAACATGCCTCAAAAGTCCTGACTACTGCAGCTGATTGCATCTGAGGACTGGCTGCAGCAGAGCTGCATGGTGGGAAGCTGGAAAAGCAGATTATTTGTTCAGGACATGATTCCTACAAGAGGTGAAAGTGTGAAGACATAGGAAGAAACAGGTTTAGAACTGCTGTTTGAGTTTGAAGTTATTTTTGTTCTATTTACAAATTTTGTTTGGTTGTGGGGTTTCCCCCAGGAATGGATGTTTACATTTAGCTTCTTAATAGCTGTGCTTGTCAGTGGTCTGTACCAGAGGTGTTTGTCTGCTGACTCATAGGAATGGAGAAAGAATTACATACCTTTGTAAAGTCAATACTAAATCCACCTTGACAAAATCCCTGTCCATCTGCATCAATAGTGGCTAACAAAAAACCAAAAAGGATAGAAAAGAAAGAGGAGAAAAATAAATATTATCAGATAATTCTGTGGATACTTCTCTTCCTAAGTAAACTTCCACTCCTGAACTTGAACCTTGGGATACTTTTCTCCTAAACTGCTATTTTCTCTTTATCAACAATTCAACACTGAATGCTGTAACAACTTTGGGACTGGCCTAACATACATGTAACATGAACACGAGTTCTAGCCTAACCCAGTAAAAGTGAACAGCAACTCCATATTCCTTTGTATTTAATCTTCAAAAATTTTAGGCTGGGGGAGGGCGGAAATATTTGCAATTTCTGTTTGGGAAATAAAGTATCTGGAAAATAGGGAATAAGCTTTTCTTTTGGTATGGAATAAAAATCTGAACTGGCTTAAACCAAAAAAAACATACCTGGCTGAAAAAATACCACTCTACTGAGACTCATCCAAGCAATAATTGTTATGCCTGAGTACATCTCCTGATTATACAGCTCCAGAGTAGAAATGCTGAGACGTCCATATCTGCAAGTGTGACTAGTTAACTAGCATAATTTAGTTTAATATATGCTTATTTAACTTCTTGTTATGTTAGACCACACTGGACTTTATTCCTGCTGTTCACAAATGATTTTCAGGAAATGACAATCCTAGCTCCAACATTTACCTTTTAGACTTCTGTAATTTCAAAGAGGTTATAAACCTCTCAAGAATCTACCAACCCAACTAGAGGACATAGATGCAAAGCATTTGGAAAATAAGACTTAAAACGTTCAACAGTTAATATAATTAAAACAATGCATCACTACACTGTGTATATGTACACAGAGTTCAGAACCTACTTGTACAAAAACTTGTCTTCTAAAATGAGTTTGTGCTTTAAAGTACTTGAATGACAATAAAATACAATATATTACTTGAACTTCACATAAAATTCTAGAGTTGGTCTTTGAAAAAGCTCTTGCTATCTGAGCTTGAATGATTACTATAGAATTGGTCCCTTCAAAAACAGAAGTCATCAATTCCAATGACACTTGGATCTAAGATTTGCCCCCTAGAAGAAAGCAAAGTCTGCATCTTGAAAATGAACTGGAGCAGGATTCAGATGTCTGGGTCTAGCTTAGGTTTTGCTCTAATTGCTACACATGGAAGAGGAAAACACCTCTAAAACATCCTGTTTCAAAACATACACGAAATATAAAACAAGAGAAATTCCAAACAGAAAAGCAATAAAAGTGTTCTGTACTTACTTGACCTGCAGGGAGCATACTCCACAAATTTTGATCCAGCAAGCAGGTAACAAGTTCCTACAGGCTCTCTCTCTTGTTTTGTTTCAGTTCTCCAGTGGTACAATGGGGCACAGGCCTAAGGAAGAACACACATCAGTGAGGAAACAAACTCCTCTTCCAGGTGCTGGGGAGTACAGAATAATACAATGGAATTCCAGTTTTCTGCAGAAAGGCAACCAAAAAAAATTGGCAGATGTACCATGTGTTATTAGAGGAGATTTATACTACCAGCACTGGGGCAGAAGTATCACTAATTTGTACATCATAAATAACTAATTTACATCAAGAATTTCAGAAATAATATTTTGTAAAAAGTTCACCAACAATTTATAACACGTTCTAAGTTCATCAAACTAATTCTACTGCTTTCCTTAAAATAACACAAAAATGCTACAATTATTGTTTATAAAGACTTAAGCAAAGCCTAGCTAAGAAATTCTGAAAAAAAGAGACAAGTCATGCTGATTAGTGTGATTTTGTTTAAATTCTAAGTTATTTGGATCTTTTCACATTTTTTCCATAATGATATTTTCATACTGAGGCATTTCAAGGGCATCAAAAACCCACCAGAATTTTATCATTTTGGGATCTCACAGAGGCTCCAAACCACTGATGAGACTTAAATTCCAACGGATCACCAGGAGCAAAATCTCTGTTACCTACAAAAAAAAAAAAAGTATAATTTCACAGGGAACCATACAGTAAAAAGGAAAAAAAACCCAAACCCTAAATCATTGGTTTTGACACATACAGAAAACAGCAGAAATCAGTAACATTGGAGGATATCAGCCTTTAATGGAAAAAGGCTTTAAAAAGGACTTATTAATCTTTTTTATATCAAGGGCCAAATGCAGCTATTTTTACATACAGAACATTAGTACAGTGCAGATTTGTTGTAAGAGCAGAAAGTTTAGAGCATGTTTGACAGCGACACAGTAAATACGTCAGACTTGAGATATTTGACTTCCAAGCAGATTACAGCACTGCTCAAGAAGCAGTGCCAAAGCCCAGACAGGACTAATGCTTCTAGAAGAAATATTGCCTTGATTGAATCATGTGAGCTCTGCCCTTGGCTAGAATAGGGGCTGGGATTCTTCTCCTATTCCACCAAGTGAGAGCACCTCCCTTCTCTGAATGTCACTGCAGCGCACAAAGCACAGCAGCTTGACTCATTTAGTGTTTCTTGTGTACTTTCATTGGAAAAAAAGATGGAAACTTTGCCAGTCTAATGAGAAAATGCATGTAACACTCTGAAAAACATATCTTAAAAGTCCCCTAAATCGTTGGCTTACAGAGCCTAAAGCTATAGGAACTGATGAGATAAATAGCCATATGTCACTTCCAGACTGCCAGGGGGAATCCCAAACCCATCCCCACTATGAATCAGAGAGCTGTGACCACTCGAATCAAAATTTCCTAGCTTGCTTTACACCTTGTAAAGAATGTATCCAGAGATTGTGTTACTTCCTTTAGGAAAATCCCATGGAAAAGACAAAAGAGATTCTAATCTGCCAAGTCAGCCAAAACAAGCAAATATCTGGACTATTTTGCTCTCAGATTAGAAAGACGCAGAAACCAATGCCAAGGGCATTGCAACACGGAGAACGATTGTGTTTTTTTCTAATTTCACCAAAGGTGATTAAAAACCTCACTTCCTTCTGTCACCCTCCCTCCACTTTGTTATTGGGCTGGTGCTAAAGACATGGAGGGCCTGATGGTCAGCACATCTGCACAGATTTCTGTACATTGAACACTCTCACCCTTGCACAGATTAAAATGTAGTTTGGAGATGTGCATGCCACCCCAAAACCACATCAAGATGTTTTCCAAATAGGGAATTGTCTTTAGCACACCCTCCACCCCTCACCCCCTCTATTTTATCACCATTTTTTCCATTCCTAGGCTTTAAATAATGAAAATCCACCTAGGGACTGTTTTGCTCAAAGGATGCAGTTGCATGACTGAGTTAGTTTCAGAGGAAGCTGCCACCAAAAGGGACAGCAGCTTCCATTTGCTGCTGTCCACACGTTCATTCCTGCTGCCAGTCTCTTGTCTTGGCACTACTACCTTCTGGTCACATAGTCACAACATGAACCACCTAAGAATGAACCCTCCTAAGAAAATACTCAGCTGGATGAGAGTCCAGCCCAGGTGGCTGCATGGGGAGGGAAGCATTGCTAACCTGCCGGGACGACACAGGAACACATGGCTGGGAACCATATCCCTTTTGGCAGCATCAGGGATTTAAAACTGGTTAATTCATCTTGTAACCACACCCAAGGTTACGTAGCCTAGAACAGAATTGGCTTCTGCACTCTACTTGTCCAGCTACTAATTTGCCAAACAAAGCTTTAAACTATGGAAAACTTGCCAGTAGTTCCAGCAGAGCATTTTACACACCTCTCTACTATTGGATACTTACACGACACTATGTGTCTATGACAAAAATGAAAGCTGCTATAGCAGCTGTACAGCGTAAAGCAGAATCCTATTGTCCTAGGCAGTATAAAAGGGTCTAGGATGCACACTCCCCATTTAAGTTTAAAACAACAGGCAGCAAGCAGAAGGAAAAGTCATGTAGCAGTAGCAGATAAGCAGCCATTTGGCATTAGCAGCAATCTGACTTTATCACAGCAGGAAATTAGTTCCTTCCAGTTTCAGCTGAACACATCAGCATGAAGCAGTAATAAAAATTAAAATGAAAATTAAATATATAATTTAAAAAAGAAGAGGTGTACTGGTTACTGGTGCCACCAACCCACAGACTATGTTTACTACTCTGGAGGAAGAGGGGAACCAGCAGATTAACGAGCACGTGCCGCCAAAACAGCCCCTCTCTGCCTTCTCCCTGCGCATGCTTGAGCTGCAAGGAAGGATCAATGCCCAGGACAGCAGCTCTGACAACCTGTCTCCTTAGTGTTTAGGGGAAAAAAACTCTCTGTACCATACTGAAAAAGTCCTGATTCAGCTCTAAAACAAGGATAATGTTAGAAACCTCTAGGCTTTGAGATAGAAGGCGGCATATAAAAAAACCAAAATCTCCAGACTGGAAAGCAAATTAACATGACCACAAAGCTGATTATGTGCCAAATGTAGCTTTTGCTCCAAATGTCATGACTTCAGAAGCCAGCATCATGATTTCTGAATGCCTAAATAACAAATTAGGAATTCTTATGCTTACAAACCCCTTCCACACTCCATAGTAAAATGTGCTCCATCAGGAAATTTGGCTAAATGGATTTTATTTATTTATAGCACACTACCATTATACAAATATTTTGCCAACATCTTAGTCAAATTGTCCAATGTCAATGCAGATGCACATAACAAACAAACGTGCTACAAGGTTAAGATTGTTTACATTCAATCTGTCTTGTATTTTAAGGCTCTTCACGTTCTGTAAAGCTAAGTCAGGGGGGATGTCTTAGGGAGAGGGCCTTAAAATTGGCTGTAGCACTGGAATGTGCGTCAGGACATAAAAACTAGATCCAGTATGTACATTGGAAACACTGACAGATGTCTCAGACAAATACAGTTCAAATTTGATGTTAACTCTCATTCAGGAAGAAAAGTAACCGTTATTTACCTACACTCACTCAAAATTCTCCCCAGGAAAACCAGTATAAATAGGTTACAAGCTTTTCCCTCAGGTCCACAAGAGAAACTGGTTTGATGAGGAAATCTGGAAAACACCCTGTTATCAAAAGTCCCCCTGATTTAAACAAGAAACAACTGGGAAAAACAAACATAAAAACACTTAAATGTGAGCCCTCACTGTAGCAAACCACAGTTAACAGTAAGGTAGTTTAGCTATACCATGAAGTAGATGTGTTATGGGAAGGTACAGAACTAACCTCAGCACTTCTGTGTTTTAGTATAAAGAGACCAACTTCATTATTTTATCTTAGTATAATTTTTTAGTGGTAGCTACATTAAAAAAAAAAGCCTTTCCCCATACCTTTTAAAATAGTACCTCTCTTAAATGAAGCAAACCGTAGTACAGGTAGGATTTAAACATACAGTGCTTTAGAAATCCAGACCAACATTCTGAGGTATTACAGTTAGCCTTACTACTACAAGGGTTCTCAGAGCCATGGCTGGTTTAGAGTATCTTAAAAACACCTTTGGTCTTTAAACCAATGATGTACATTTTGATCACAGAATCATTGAATGGTTTGGGTTTGAAGGGACCTTAAAGACCATTAAGTTCCAACCTCCCTGCCATGGGCAGGGACATCTTTCACCACAACATGACTCTCAGAGTTCCATTCAGCCTGACCTCAAAAAGGCCTTTAAAAAGGCATTCAAACTAATACATTTAGGCAAGACAAACTATATTCTGACTAGATTTATTCCAGAAAACATTCAGAGTTTTTATGCAATGCTATTTGTCAGACTAAAATGCAGCCACTACAGGGACTTCTATTGGATGGGTCATTAAGTTCAGGATTATGCCATTTGACCAGAGGGTATTATTTCCTATCTATAAAGGCAGCTTATGCTGTGGTTTTTCCTTTACTCCTTGTCATTGTAGTAGGCATCACATGATGATTTTACGTAACTCTTTCATTAGGGAAAAAAGGCTAACATCTCAAGCCTACAGTGCTGTGTCTCACAAAGTAGTTTCAAGGTGGGGTGATGGAGTAGCCAACGCAGGAACAGAATTTTTTTTTCAAAGAAACAGGTGTGTTGTTTCTAATGGACCAAGAGAACATTTTCATTTCACCACATTACATAGGGTTAAAATTTATAAATAAAATTAATGTGGAGAGATGCTGAGAAGAAATTACAGAAAAAGGAAGAAAGTAGTCTTATCCATCTTCCAAATATAATTAAAAGATCAAAAGTTCTTTCAGTGCTGGATTTCTTTTAGCTATCAGCTTTGGATAGTTAGCACCTTCTTTTCCCAAGGTAAATGTTATCAGTTACAGGAACAATAGAGTTACTACAAAATGCCTCTGTTGAGTAAGTGGATGAGTTGCAACCTGTAGCCCGCCTGTTTTTATGGCAATGAACAAACTCAGCTAAATATTTGCCCCTGACCTTCGCTGCAGGACCTAACTGAGATAATTATAAGTCAAGAGGCACTGAACTGATGAAACATGGTTCAGTGTCATCATATTAAGAATACTTAAAAAGTTATAAACTGTCAGTAGTCACCCAATTCACAGAGGTTAAAATAAACCTCTTTGTAACAATGCCAATTCAAAGTAAATGATGTTGCCACTTCTAGGTAAAAGGAAACTATGCAGCCAACCAAAAGAAAGACAAAGTGATAAAATATGCAAGAGCCCTGCTTTCATCATATGGGAACTTGATGTGGTATAAAATGCCTTCCATCCAAAACCTCAGCTAATGCAACAGGAGCCAGTGAGTACAAGCTTATCTTTACTAGAAACTCCCCATGCTTGGAGGCAGCTGATGGTTTAGCAATCCTGGTTTAGCCACAGTGTCCTGTGATGACTCAGATAGACGAGAATACAGACTTTCTCACTACTCCCCTTCCCTCTTCTGAGGTAGGAATCCTGCATTTTCTTTACCTAGGCGGTGCTGGAACAAAAGCATCTTTTCCCTTGCCTAATGTAAGCAAGCCACTTTTTTTTCCAACTAGTCATACCGCTGCGATGCAGCCACCCACAGCCAGAGCCAACAGCATTCACGCAGGAGTCTACCTAATCACAAAAGCATGAGCATTTCTCCAGTGTCAGCTCTAACAACGCGCGGAGGAGGCTGGATACATCCTGCCCCGCTTTTGCCTTCAGAGCAGCACCCAGACCCCACGGCACATTCCCAGGTTACACAGCACACATGATAAGGACAGCAACCAAACTTCAATGGCACTGGGGTAATGATAGACTTAGCAAGATGAAAATCAATCCATTTCACTACAGATGAATGAATGGTCTGCACAAGATTTATTGCTTTATTGTTGACTAAATCGATAGCCTTTGAGATTGAAATCCCCCAGGGATTGCACACTAATACCAATAAAATAATCAGTTAAAAATAAAACAGTACTTTGTTAAAGCAAACTGTTTTCACCTATCTCACATTTCCCTATTCCATAAGTGGAAATGATGGAATTATGAACAACTGACTCATTTGCACAAACAATCAAAATCTCCAAACCTCCAGTCACAACTTCAACATCAGCACATCTTAGGCTGAGGGATCATACAGCTCAAAGCTGCCCAAGGCAGTTAAAATACCTACTTCAAGCTAAATAGGTCACAGATAGATCCAGCCATGCCAAACTGGTGGTTTAGGCTTCCAAACAAAGCCTGCTATTGTTTAGAATCAGCCACTTGGGGATAGAAAAAAGTCAAATGTGTAAACATAAGGAGGAATCAGGAGAGTTCTTTTTAAGTATTTTCCTTTTCAAGAGCCTCCTTCCTCTCTTTCAGCACAGATCAAAATAGCCAGTCTATAAAGAATTTTATCCAAAAAGCATTTCAGAACAAGCCATTCCTCTAAAGTTACTCTGCTGTGTCAAAACACATGGGAAGGGGGAAGAGGAGGGACAGGACAATTGTCAGTGATAAAACTTTCTCCAGCCAGAAGCCACACTGAATTCTTTGTCCAAGGCAATAAAAATACATCACACAAAGCTGAAAACCTTTGAGATGCTCCTAGTTTTCAGTATTCAACAGCTTCTGTAAGTTTCCCCAGTCTTGAATTCTGAGATGTGCCACAGAGAATGAGAGCAGCAGGGAAAGCTTTCCCCAGGAGAAGGGATGACCACTCAGCCATAGCTTACCAAGCATCTCAGAAGAGCAAAACAACGCACTGTCTGAGCAGGCAAATCTTTCTCAGCTACACACAAAATCTGCTCAAGAAATCTGCAACTCATTAGCGCAGAAGTTCAAAGTTGTTTTCTAAGCATATTTTCCTTTGTAACAGTTCGTCGAGCTGTCTGCATTTCATCATTCTAAATACAGCCGCCCTGAAAACAGTTTCATAGAATCATAGAATCGATTGGGTTGGAAAAGACCTCCGAGATCATCAAGTCCAACCCTTGGTCCAACTCCAGTCCCTTTACTAGATCATGGCACTCAGTGCCACATCCAATCTGCGTTTAAAAATCTCCAGGGATGGGGAATCCACCCCCTCTCTGGGCAGCCCATTCCAATGCCTGAGCACTCTCTCTGCAAAGAAGTTTTTTTCTGATCTCCAACTTAAATTTCCCCTGGCAGAGCTTGAGCCCATGCCTCCTTGTCCTATTGCTGAGTGCCTGGGAGAAGAGACCAACCCCCACCTGGCTAGAACTTCCCTTCAGGTAGTTCTAGACAGTGATGAGGTCACCTCTGAGCCTCCTCTTCTCCAGGCTAAACAACCCCAGCTCCCTCAGCCTCTCCCCATAGGATTTATGCTCCAGTCCCTTCACCAGCCTTGTTGCTCTTCTCTGCACCTGCTCCAGCACCTCAATATCCTTCCTGAACTGAGGGGCCCAGAACTGAACACAA
>VWZD01004046.1:471843-563950 GCA_013396695.1 Sakesphorus luctuosus
AGGGTACACTTGTCCAAGCCATGGGCTACCAGCTTTTCCAGGAGTATATTATGGGAGACAGTGTCAAAGGCCTTGCTGAAGTCCAGACAGACCACATCCACAGCCTTCCCCTCATTCACCAGGTGGGTCACCTGATCATAAAAAGAGATCAGGTTGGTCAGACAGGATCTGCCGCTCCTAAACCCATGCTGGTTGGTTCTAATCCCCTGTCCATCCTGAAGGTGCTGTGTGATTGCACTCAGGATGATCTGCTCCATAATCCTGCCAGGCACCGAGGTCAGGCTGACAGGCCTGTAGTTGCCAGGGTCAGCCTTGCAGCCCTTTTCGTGGATTGAGGTGACATTGGCCAACTTCCAATCACCTGGGACCTCCCCAGAGAGCCAGGACTGTTGGAAGATGATGGAGAGCGGTCTGGCAAGTTCCTCTGCCAGCTCCCTCATCACCCTGGGATGGATCCCATCTGGCCCCATAGACTTGTTAGGATACAGCTGGCTCAGTAAGTTGGTAACTTACTGAGCTGCACTTTCTGATGCTGACATAAAGAGCTGTGCTTCCAAGCATCCTGTAATGCAGCAGGTACATTTCTCAAAGTTCCCTTTAAAAAAAGCAGCAGGTAACAAAATAATTTTGTTACATTTTTATGAAAGCCATGGGAACATGAGGAAATGCTTTCTACCAACCCACTTCCTTCTAATCTTGACAAATGAAGAGCTAGGACCCCAGAGATGAAAAGTAAAATAGTATAAATAATTATGAAGATTGTTCCCTTTTGGAAAAGAAGCACATGGGAAATTCTTTTGATTTACATTAATTTGCTACACATGTGTACAGCCTGATTAACTCCAACTGGTTACATAGGTCTATGAAGAATTTTTTGTCTGTTGGAATGAAAACTCATGGTGATACTGCTCTCTAAAATTCCATGCCAAATAATGGAGGTATTTATCTAGAGATCAGACAATTAGTTAAGTGAATCAACCCTGCCATTCTTTGCATGCCAGGCTGTAAAACATATTAGCAAAAACATAAAGATGACTTGTTGATTTTCCTGAAAAGCACATTTGACCACCCTTCTGCCCATTGGTTTTGTCATCTGGTTCAGTGAACTTTTGATCGTCCCCTTGCACAGCAAAAGACATGTTTAATGTTACACAAAAAATGGACAACTACACAATAAACAAAACTTGCAGAAAACCCTTTAAATTTTCAATAATCTTGTTACTGAGCAAGATTACTGAAAGACTGTCAGTAATATTTGCTGCTATCTATGAAAGCTTTGCTGTGCCAGTTCATGAAGCCTGAGGGAGGATCCAAGGGAAGGGACATCGATATGTCTTTAAAAATGGTCTTGGAACTTTGTCTCAGAACTGATCAGAAACAGAAAATGGGCTGCTGTATGAAGTGCATTCCTGTTACAGTTTACCCAAAAGAAGAATGTTTTTCCTGGAAAAAGCTGCGAAGCAGCTGGCAGATGAAGCCAACAGTTCAGCTTTCTAAGAGCAGAACCACCTCTCCAGTCAGTCTTGCAAAAAGAGGAGTACAAGGGCTTGGCCAGCTCTAAGAGCAGTTTTTTCCCTATTAGTTTTCCCACTTTCTTGACGAAATTCAGAACATTTTCCTGTTTCTTTGGATTAAAACAAAAAAATAAAGTAAATTTTCAGTCACAAAATTATCTACTGTGGAGAACAGGTAAGAATGAATCAAGACAAATATTTACCCACACTAAGCTATAACCTGTGATTTTTGATAATTTCAATGTGAAACATAAAATATCTTGCAAAGGAAAGTGTTTATTACTACTGATTCTGCTTATGACAATTTTGAAGCATATGCTACCTTGAGAATATAAATTTCCTCTCAGTGCTTGTCCTTAAAAAAATACAGCCTCCTACACACTGAAAACTCTGACAGTTAACTGAGACAGAGGGGAAAAATCCCAAGGACTTTACATAATGATTCAATTGAAATTGTGGTAATGCTGTGGCAACTGTAACAAGAAGTCAAGATATACAAGAACACAAGGAGCAGAAACTTCAGTTTCGTGACAGTGGTACATTCAGTGATTGAATTAACAAAGAAAACAGAAATAAGGTAAACAAAGTTTTAAAATCAGATTCTACCTAGACTTGCAGGAGAACCTGGTACAGTAACAGCAGCACTGCTTCATCCTTCAGTTTTGCACCGGGACCAAAGAAGGTGTGCATGTAAAGAAGCTTTTTCTGGTTGTTGGGTCCTTTTTAACTTTAATCTTTATTTGCTTCTAAGAGCAAAAGACAGCCTGAAGCACAAGCCTAATGACACTTGAAGGGCTTTAAAAAAATATATACTCCCTTTCTGGTGACGTAGACACAGGGACGTGCAGCACAGCTCTGTGCACCCCTGAATTTGAGGGCACATTCTACCACATATGTCTGTTATGGCATTTTCACATAGTCACAACTATGTTAAATCAAAGCCAACTGATGTCAATCCTAAAATGCTGAGAAGCCCCACAGCGAAGCATCTTTACATTTGGGAAGTGTTAACGTGTGATATAAACATTTTGCCTTCCAAAGCCACCATTTAGACCAGAATGCCAAAAGCAATTAGTGTAATGTGCACAGCGACACAGAGACATACAGACAGAGTACTCTCTTGTGTATTTTTAAGTGAGTGTAACCATTTTTTTTGCCGGGAGACCTTTTTTCCTCTTCACACATTTTCCCTGCCCATGACAGCATGGGTTGGATCTTTAAGGTCCCTTCAAACCCAAACCATTCTATGATTCTATTCAATTTATTGCTTTTCTAAATGAGGAAATATGGTGTGCAGGAACAGTGAAAGAACATTGATTTTATTGGGCAGAGGTTTAAAAATTATAATATATGCTTTAACAAGGTGAGTTTTTATGTTACAGGCTGGTGAGGAGGGCATGAGAAAGAGGGGAAACACATATATTTTCAGCCTGAGATCTACTCAAGTTCCATGAATGGACTCCTACTGTCCAGCTCTGTCCTGACAGAGCTATGTCATCATCCAGAGAAAGGAACAAACAAAGTAGTAAATTTCATACTACATGAAATATCAGCTTAATGACTTACCCTTTTCTTCCAGGGGAGCTGGGGTGAGGGTAAATGCAAGTAAAAAGCAACCTAAGTGCTGGAAAACTCCTCCAAAGATTAACATCAAGAAGCTGGTACCTTTCCTTCTGGGCAATGTAAGAGCTGTGGCAATTGCTTACATAAGTGACCACTCTGCTGTGCAAACACAATATTAAAGCCAAAAGCAAGAGTTAGAAAATAAAACCCAATTCTGTGAGCCCACTGCTGTGCAGCTGAGCTCAGTGAGGCCTTTGTACAGATAGGGAAGAGAAAAGGACTGATAAAGCTACAGAAAAATTTAACTAAAATCCAAGGAATGTTTAAGAAGAAGTAATACTATTAGAAATAATAACAAAAGACAGAGAAAAAACCTTGCTTGCTGGATCTCTCTAAAACTCTACTCTCATATTTATTTGTGACACAACCACGAGACACGGGGACTAACAAAACCTCACACAGAACAAGTCTTGCTCTTTCCTCCATTCCCATGTTCACAGAACAGAACCACAGCCTTGCTCTCACACACTGTCAGCAAGACATAGTCCTTGACATGGTCCAGGATCTCCAACAGTGCTACCCAGCAGAGATGAGCAGGAGAAGGAATAGGGCCATGATTTCTAGTTATTATGCACCCAACTTCACATGTGGTGTTTGGCATCAACAGGTAAACAGAAGAAAGCCAGGGGTACAAACACTTGAATTATTTTCACAGGTCAGATTTCTCACTAGCTGTAAACATTAGAAAAGAACTCTGAAGAAACACATCTAAGCAATGATGCAGAACCTGTGCTGCTTCTTCCATTAACAAAGCAGATAAATAGTCTGGGGGGTGGGAATAAAAAAATCTGCTTTGTTTTGCAGGGCTAAGCAATTCCTCTGGAGTTACAAATCGTTTTACACCAACGTTAAGTAGTGATGGATGAACCTGAATTCTTGCAGAGGTTGCATTTAGTCATCTACCAAAATCCCCTTTGCATCAGCACCACAAGTCAGTGGTCAAATCTTCCACTTCCTGTTTCCTCAAAGCAGATCCCAAGCCTTCCCCAACGCCAGTTCCCTCAGCAGCCACGGGCAGGCAGGAGTGGGGGTTTGTGCTGTGTTGGCACTGACATTGTCCTCAGAACGCAGGGAATCGACCATTGTATTATGCACAAAGAAAAAGACATTTTATTTTTGTCTCAGGGCATTTATTATTTTATCATGCTGAAATACAATGCCCCTTTTCACCAGGAGAATAATCAACAAATGCATTATTTCCCCATTCATTGCCACAAAGATGGAAGGAGTTAAAGTGGGCCTGAAATAAATCCTCTTAAAGTGTTATGACCTGCTATTTTTATTTTTAAACTTCAAGTGATTAACATGCCTGGTACTTAAAGGAAAACGATGAGCAAAACACTGTTTATTTGCCCAGTAACAAATACCTTAAGCACAGGCACACAGGAAAGCAGTGTAGCCTCTGCAGCTACCTACCCTGCCTGGCATATGTAAAAGAGAATATTCACAGTATAAACAGGCAAGTGCACTGCAAATCCCATTGGAAGATGCATCTATAACCTACCTCTGTGGCTGATCTTTCCCCACTAGAAATTTTTTGGCTATAATATTTAATCATTGGGGACATCTAGATTTTTTTCTTTAAATAAAAACCCAACCTACTAGAATACAAATATGTTTTTTAACAATAACCCCAAAGTAAAATAAATGACTAAACAATAAATTAAACCCAACTTTTGTCTTACACTGATCAGACAAAATGTCACACTTAGCAGCTTAGGAGAGATAAGTAATGTGACAGAAAATATTCCTACAAAGTAAGGAGACTGATGATAACTTGGGTTTTGTCTGTACCATTACGTACCACCTTCTTTTCTTCATTTTGCAAGAGAACAGGTAACATAATAGTTTTCATAAAAATAGAGGGCAATTTCAGAAATCTGAACACCAACAATGTCCTGTGGCATATCTTGGCAATGGAATGGGAAGAAGAGCTTCTTCACTGCACTGTACAAGATTTACAAAGGCTGCATCAAGCCTCTAGACTAACAGCCCTTAGACTGCCAAGTCAAAGTACAAGCAGAGGCAAGAATGAATTATAACCAACCAGAACTTAAAAGCACAGGTGCTTCCTCTGCTCTACCACATGGGTCTTGCTAATCCACTCCCATGACATGGGAAGGTTTTTCCGCTGGTCTGAAACACACTGTGGAAAACGGGATTCAACACTGAGTGGCTGGAGCAGAAAAGCACACGCAGCGTGTTCTCATGACCTGCCACAGCTTGTGGAAATCACTGTGTGCACCAGAGCATGAAGAGTGACTGAAATGTTTAATGTCCACGTTGCTGCTGCTTGGCTTTTCTGTGCTTCAGGAACAGGTAAGGAACATCTCTGACCTGAGGCACCTGAGTACTGCGATCACAGATGTCACAAATACTATGAAGCTATACCTGAGGGGGAAAATTTTTTAAAAAATTACATTTTTCCACAGTTTTTAATTTATATTTCTGGTTTCAGATGAAACTTCTGAGTATTTCTGTCTATATCACCTTTGCTGATATTGAAAAGTATCTTTTCTTAAATGTCATGTTCTCAATAGGCAAAAAATCCTTCAGGGTTTATTAGCAATTAGGTTGCCAAATGTTTTAGGATTGCTGTAAAGTACACAGGGAAAATACAAATAGGTTAAAACACAAGAAGAATAACGTTTGCTCACTCAGGCTTTCAGCACATACCAAGGACAACAAAATTCTAAAAGAGAGGAGAGGAAAAGGAAAAAACAAACAGGCCCTTGAGGAGTTGCCAGTCCAAAACCAGACACATTCACACTGCCCATGAAGAAACCCCACGTGAACCTGAGTCCCTTCTGCTTCCCCACAGCAGCAGCAGAGCAGAGACATCCCATCTGCCCTCCCAGTGACCCACATGTTACCTGTGTTGTCAAATATAATGGGCTGGCAGTTCCTGTTGGAGTTCCAGCTACATTTGAGCACCTGCCCTCCTTCCACAATGTTGTGCTGAGTAGTGTTTGCTTTCGGAGCTCCCACCAGAAGAAATGTCCTGCAGTAAAAAAGAAGAAATAAAATACATAAGGCACAATTATTATTATTTTATGACACCAAAGACTTAATAAAGCAAAAGTCTTGCCCATTCAAATATAAATCAGTCCAGAATTACTCTGAGTTTCACAGATATTCATATGAGGTTTTAGGTCTTGGGCCCCTAAGCAGGCAAAAAAAAACAAAAAGCATTTTCCATAAAGAAGACAGAAAGAACTAAATGGTCCTGTCCTCCTTAAAATTAAATAAACACCTTCTATATTCTTTTTTTTTCTTAAAGAAAAACCTCTTATGTGTGCAGCGGAACAGGAAACCATGTACTTCAGTAACTTACTTAAGTCATGAGTTGACATAATTTCTGGTTAATTTTCTGACTGTGGGTAGTTCAAGGAAGTCAGTCAAAAATGGAAGCAATGCATAAACAAAGCCGTAGTGCACTCTGAGCTCAGCATGTACCGAATGTGATGAGTCAGTCTCTTGTGCTCTTGTGAAAACAACCCCCAAGTACCCAAGTGATTGTCAACCACAGATTTGTATATAACGACTTGTTACCAAAATTCATTACACAGAATTATTAGGACCTGCCGTGCTTTCTGCATCTCTGCTTACACAGATGGGTCAGTGCACCCCAGCAGGACCTGTCAGGAGACTGTGCCTGGCAGGTGGCAAAATTCAGAAGTTGCAAAGTAAGAAACGGACCAAACAAGGCTTTTGGTGTCTTCCAACATCTTCCAGGAACCCCAGCACCTGTGAGATGCACTTCACTTATCAGCACTTAAGTCAATTTGAAGCATAAAGACACGTACAGAAGACTTAAAATCAAATGCTTCCTTTCATCAGAATCTCTGTTGCTCTGTTGCTTTCCCTTAGACTGCTTAAGAGAGGATCTAGCTTGCAAGAGCAAGTCTTATGAGGCATTATGGTTCTGTAGTTTTGAAATTGGTTTAACTGAACAAGCTGTAGGACTGGTTGGAGAGAATGTCTACAGGCAAACAAATCCAGGCTTATTCAACTTGCTCTGGTTTTCACAATCATCTCCAGGCTTCTCTTAGCACTGAGCTGAGTTTATGTTTTTTAACACATAGCACCACAACAAAGCTCAATTCATATGAACACCAACATAAGCTACTAGTTTTCAACCCATGTAAATTTTCAGAACCTTAAAAATACCCTGGTGTGGACACTGATAAAAAAATCCAGGCTTATCAGCAATCCATTTGTTTTCCTTAGTTGCCATTCATAGACTGTCTAGATTTCAAGAAGGGGAATTTGAACACTTTAATCAACTTAAAATGTTATTTCTGGGCATAACAGAAATGCTTAAAAATAAACATCATAATGCCAAGTAAAGAAACACATTAATTACAATCTATTAAACAAGTGGTAGCTTGCCTCCCATTTTACTCTTGCATCACTAGCTTTTGAGAAGTCCTCCAAATGAAATGCATGTTTAAAGACTTAAATCATTCCCATTCTAATAATATATTTTAAATTTTTTCTTAAAATAATCTTGTGATTAATTTTTTAATAAAGTTACAAACAAAGGAATTGCTAGGGGACACAATAAAGGTTTTTAGCCACCTCTTCTCTCAAAGTAAAAAAAATGCATTTTTATCATCACAGAGCAAACAAGTAGATTTTCCCAGAGGTCTTATAATAGAATACAAATTACCCAAGTGCTAAGAAGTCTCTTCCCATACACTTTGGAAAAGAGAGAAACATTGTTATTTCCATGGGAATACACCAGTTATGCTTTGATACTGCCTATCTCCTACATGATGCAACCACCTGCCCCATCACAACACTGTGGGCAAGGCTGGGAGTGTTCTGGCACCTTCAGTACAAGTGCTGACAGGAACAGTCTCCTGCCAGTGCTTTGCCAGCAGAGAAACTGGGATTTCCATGCATGCATATACTGGAAGGTAGACTATCAAATGCAATCCCTTTGAAAGACAGTGTGCATGAGAAGCCTGTTTCCGCTGTTAAGAAGTGATGTTCCATCACTTGGTACGAAAGCTGTGCCCAGTGTCAGCACCACGCAGCGCCCAGACATAACACCACCGCTCTGATTCCTGGAATAGGGCTTTCATACTGGACTTCTAAATATGCTTTAGTTTGGCATCCAGCAGGTCAAAATAGACTATGAAACAGCAGCTTGAGCATTCAAGAACTAATAACATGTCTTTGTTGTCAGGCTAGTCAATCCAAATAGCTTTATCTTGACTAAATTGACTTAATCTCTAGTACTCATGAAAAGAATGGGTGACAAAAATTCACCAAAGCAAAAAGAAAGGTGTAGGAACCAAGTGACACATATGATGCTCAATAAAACCCATATGCTTGGAGGACATTGCATACAAGTATTACTGGCTATTTCCAGAGGCAAAATATCAGTGTCCCCTGGAATAAAGGCAAAGCTGAACACCACTGGAGCCTGTTCCTGTAAGTTGCATAGCTACTTTGTTTCATTGAAGAGCTTAAATCTAGGATAAAGTGCTTAGCTTAGCAGGTACAAACAAACTTTCAGTGACAACAAAAAAGCTGAGGAGAAAATTCCCTTATAAATATGCAGCAGTCTACCATGCTGCCTGAAAACCACACTGTTCTCTTTTACAGTAGTGCACTTAGAGGTCAATAGTTCTTATAAAAATAATGGAAAGGTTCCAAATAGTGATTTCATGGAGACTTGGGTCACATAATTCCTTATCAGAAAGCAAGGAAAAAAGTTTATTGCAGGCATTTACCAGTCTCTTGATAACTCTGCAGCCACACATGCTGACTTAAAAATAAAGGGACACACAAAAATAGAACCTTTTTTCTTTTAGTACGAAGACTTAGAGGATTAAGATAGCACAGAAAGATGGTGCAACACGTGCAAGTTAAGACAGGATGGCTTCTAATATATGTAGGCAATAACGAAATGCAAACAAGGCTAGATGATGTACTGAAAAGAGACTTGCTCAATAGCTATAGAATTTGTTTATAAGCTAAAGATTAAGAGACAGAGAGAATATCCCCTCAGCATGATGAAAGCCAGCGGCTTTTCCAGTTTTACAGTCCTTTCTTAAGACGGGAAAGGAGCAGGGGAAAAGTGGCAAAAGCTGGATGTTGCTGAAGCCCCGCACTTGAGAACCAGAGCCCGATTCATTCCGGCAACACCGCGGCTCTGCAGTTAGAGACACAAAGATTCAAAGGTCTGAAACGCACCAGCTACTGCACATAACCCAACCTTTAACACGAAACGGGAACATACTCAGGAAGCAGTTGGGGAAGGTCCTTACAGGGAACTTCTCAGCCTCCTGAGCAGCTCGGTGACCCGCACAGACACTCAAACACAGAGCTCCGCAAAGCGCACCCAAACGAGGGAATAGCAGAGTTCTGAAAAGCCGCGGGACACCCCCTCAGGAAGCAAAATCCCATCTCTTCATCTTTCTACAGTGTATTTACCATCACCAGTACCTGCATGAGACCAGGCTATGCACAGAACTCCGCGGCTCCTGCCGCGCCGGAGCCCGCTCGGGACCGCGTCCGGCTGCCCGGCAAAGGGGTCTGGGTAGGGGGAGCCGCCCGGGGAGGAAGAAGGGATGGGGAGGAGGCAGAGATGCGGGCTGGTCCCTGCCGGGGGCAGGCGTGGCTCCCCCCGAGCGCCGGGGCCTGAGCGAGGCGCTCCCGCCGCTCTCCCGGAGCCGCCCCGGCCCCGGCGCTCCCGGCCCGGCGGCACCAGCGGCACCGGCGCTGCTCCGGACGCGGCATCGCCCTCCCCTCCTCCGCCGGGACACCGCCTCGCTCCGCTCCGGCGCCCCGGGGGCGACTCGGCGGGGCAGGACGCGGCAGGGCGGGACAGGCACTTACGAGGACGGGTCGGGAGCGAAGAAGTCCACGGCGAAGCCAAAGTAGCTGCCCGCCGGGCCCGAGTACACGGCCGGGCGCTCCACGTCCAGGTTGAAGGCGCTGGCCGGGCGCAGCGCGGCGCCCAGCAGGGCCAGCATCGCCCCCAGCAGCATCGGCATCGCCCCCAGCCGCGCCATGGCCCGGCCCGGCTGCTCCGGGCGCGGCTCTGCCCGACGCGCCGGCCCCGCGGAGGGGGCGGAGGGGCCGCGCGTTCCCGCGGGGGCGGGGACGGCAGCGCCGCCACTTCCCCTTCTCCTCGGGACGGGAGGGGGCCGCCGGAGGAGGGGCGGCATCATGTGGTGCCGGGGCGGGCCGTGCTCTGCTCCACGCCCGGGCATGGTGATCAGGCACCGCGGTCTTGCTCCTGCTGGAGCCGAAGGCTGGAGGAAGTCAAGTAAATTCTTCCCTGTGAAAGTGGGCAGGCCCTGGCACAGGTTGCCCAGAGAAGCTGTGGCTGCCCCCTCCCTGGCAGCGCTTCAGGCCAGGCGGGATGGGGCTCTGAGCACCCCGGTCTATGGAAGACGTCCCTGCCCATGGCAGCGGGGTTGGAAATAGATGGTCTTTAAGGTCCCTTCCAACGCAAACCATTCCATGGGGTAGCGCTAGAAATAAGAAGAGGGGGACACATCCATGCCTGGTCTAACAAAGCCTTTCTGAATAAGGCTGGGAGACAGTCTTTAGAAAAAGTTGTTAACACAGAAAAAAAAAGAGTGAGGAAAGTGCCAGTGTGGCCCCAGCCATGGAGAGGGGAAAAACCTAAACCCAAACTATTTTCAAACACATAGGCTATTAAATAATTTTAAACCCCAGGGTCACAGCTCCTCCCCCAGTAACAGGGATGCCCAGCAGCAGGTGCAGAGCTGGGAAGAGCTGAGTCTGTAAATCCTTCCTAATGGAGATCTTGGCTCCTGTTTCTACCCACCTGGAGAAGCAGCATCCAGTGCAGCTTCAATCTCTGCAGTCACAGTTTGTGGCCCTTCTATCATCTGTCACGACTAATGTCTCAGCACTATCAGCATAGCTCAGGGAGCTGGAGGCTCAAAACCATCATTGGCCAACACGAGTTCAACTGCTCAGTACAGCAGTGTTTCAAGTGAAAGAAAACATGCTGGAACACCTATAAAGTGGAAATAATTCATACTAATTCAGAATATTAATTTGTATATGGTAACAGGATTGTGGTTTAATCACCTTTCCCCTTTTGCCATGAAAGTTTGCTTTTCTTGTGTGAGCATGATACAAAGTAGCAGAATAAATAATGATATTTCAAGCTCTAAATAAAAGTTTAAAATATCCCATGTCTATTTACCAAAGGGACAGATTCAGTATTACAGGAGTCCTGAAAGAAAAACATTTACACAATAAGCACAAGAAAAGCTAAGAAAAGCCTCAGAAAACACATCAGGTTGTACAGGGTCTGTGCTGAGGCCTCTAAGAGAAGGGATGAATTGTAGCACCACAGCTACAACAAGAAGGTGAAAATGCTACCTTAAAGGGCTTCTGTAAAGAACGTTAGAGACTTCCTGAAAGACGGGTATAACTCCCACACATTCTTTGGAACTGGATATGGGAACCACTGATGAAGTTTAGGACTTAGATTCTAAGGAGATAATTTTATTTTTAAATCTGCTAAATCGTCTGTAAGTGGACTTTTACAGGCTCAATTCTAAAAAGATCAGGGACATCAGGTAGAGCTAATGAGATTCAGAGTGAGCAAAATCAGAAGCCACTTACAGAGAATGTTTTCAATGGAGAATAATCATCATGGGAGAAAATAATTAAAATAATCTGAGTAATGGCAGGCCACTTAATAGAGCCAGAAGAAACATGTTTGTTAAAGAACTGCTATTTAACCTACCAAAGAGACAGGATTTAGTAATCTTTGAGCATTCCTGAAGTTGTGATGGAATGGGGTTAATTCAGCGTAGACAAAAGTAGTCTATTAAATCTTTGAACTGCATGCATTTAACATTGTCTTTTCATTAATTATTCCTTCAAAGAACCTAAAGACCTTACAGTAAAAAAAAAGAGCTTTCTTCATCACCAGCTAATGAAACACTTCTCAGAATCAGTTTCCTGTTTTCCTCTTAGTGGAAATTTACAGTCATCATTGTTTTGTCTGGGTTTTTTTTGCTCTTTAGTGATGGCCATCAGCCTACATTCACCCACCCATGGTGTTTAGGCTTACAAGAAAAAAACATGTCATGTATGAAGTGTACCATGTGCAGGCACTGAACACTGATACTGGGTGATCTTTTCAGTTTCTTGCTAAATGAATAAAGTAGCTTTAATTTGAAAACTTCAGTATTATCATAGAATGACTTGAGTTGGAAAGGACCTTAAAGATCATCTCTGAGAGGCAGGGACACCTTCCATTAGACCAGGTCACTCAAATTGTTCTATTGTAATACAGACAGATTTTATTTTACCATGAAAGCTAAATTATGAAAGCTGACTCATGGCAACCTTTTAAAGGCTAGATGTAAAATATGTAAAGTATGCTGGATTGTACACCATGGGTTCTTGTCTGCTGCTACTTACCTGCTGGGGTTTTTTTTGTTTTGTTTTTGGGGTTTTTTGGTTTTTTTGTTGTTGTTGTTTTTACAAGTTCATTCAGAAAAATTATCAGTACAAGGGGAAAAAGAAAAGGGTAGAAACTGAGAGAGGATTTCATCAAAAAGGAGTTGTGAATTAAGAGTTTTCCATTTTAAAAATGCTTTATGTCTGATCTGGTTCCTCCCATTTAGAGGGACATGAGTCACCTTCATACTTGCACAACCCTGTGATACTATCGGCTGGAAACAGTAAATAATACATATTTTTTGTATTTTTATATATTTATGCTTCAAAAAAAAGTATACTTCAAATGTAAGTTTTTAAGCAATCTCATAATCCACAAAGGAAGAGCTCCCAAGCATTTTCATTTATTCATTCCCACAGCTTCCCTGTCAGCAGGAAGGTCTGTCACAGCCTGGCAAACAGCAGCACACAGAAGAGAAGTGGTTTGTTCAAATAAACCCATGGCAGAGCCACAAAGACCCACCAGGTAATCCTGTGTTCCAGTCACTTCTTATTAACTGATAATAATTCCTTCAGGAAGCCAAATCAAAGATTATTTTTCTATCAAGAAAGGAAGAAGAGTTCCTATACCTATCCTTGGTATTTGTTGCTAATTTTCTTAACTTTGCAAACTCCTCATAGATAAAAAAAAAACATTACTACAGATTAACTTTTATTATTTTTTACTGACTTTTTCTACAGCTTTTGTACTACAGACCTGATCAAAGCCAATGAGTTAATAAGTTGCCAAATACAGCAATGAAAGAGAAAAGAAAAAGGTGGTTTATGAGTACCTTGAGAAAGTAACTTAGGGAAAACGAGGATTTATTGGCCCTACTTGATTGTATCACTTCACAACTTTACACAAGCAGCCAAGGGTAAGCTATTTTTAGAATATTAGGATTTTTTACCAAATGATAAATTTTGGCTTCCCAGGAACTGACTGTGCAGTCCTACTGCTTGTTGTCAGCAAATTGCTGAGACGAGCCAGAGGACTAACTCAGACTTATCTCAGACTTTACACAGTCAGGGGTTACTCAGCCCTGTGGAAGTCTTTTTTTTTCCCACCATTTCCTCCCTTGCAGATTCCTGCTCTTTGGCCAGCTGTTAGGTGCTTGCTCCCATCTTTGGGCTGGCCCAGGTGAGGCAGCCTGTGGCTGTCCTGACTCAGCACCGGGCTCGCTGCTCCACTCCCACCACCTCAGCCACAGCTGCAGGCATAAACGGCGCTGGCTGGCCCTGATTCAGAGCACAACCCGACTCAATTTGTCTAGACAGCCCCAGAGCCGAGCCACAGCTCCCTGTGTGGCATTATTCCCTCAGCCTAACAGGGTAAAAAGGCTTTTTCTTTATCCCAGCTTGGGATACACTTCTAATGAAAGCCAATCCTACTGTAAATGATTGATCCCATTGCCTGCATTGAGCTGCTCTGTCTGACAGCCACGTGGACAGGAGAGTGAAAGCCAAAACCAGAGTTTGCTGTTAAGGGACAGCAGGAAATACCTTCCAGTGAGGATGGGATTTTTGTTTCCAGGCTTTTTTAGCTCTCAGCATAATTACAAATAGACAAGCCACAGCCACTGAGATCGTATTACAGAACGTAAACAAAGGAATTATATGCTTTTATATTTACTCTCCTGTTACCTGCAGTTTCTGGTTGACAGGCTAAGATATTCAATGATGAAAATCAACCACGAAGAAGTGGGAAGGACTGGGATTCCTTTTAAGACACCTATTCAGTTTCAAACACACTTATTTTGGAATTGATTGCAGTCTAAAGAACTACTTTCCATTATACAACGGACAAAACTAGTTTTTGTAACAAGTTATTGGTCTTGTTAGTTTTTACTCATACAAGAAGATATTAACAGAGCTTAATAAAACTTTGCAAGATGCAATGCACTTTTGGTAGACAGGCATTATTTTTTTCCTGTTCCTGAGTGTCCAGCATGGATCAAGTGTTTCATATCATTTTCCTTTGCAATTATGACTCCTCCTCATGAGACTACACTCAACAGCAAGGAATGAACAAAGTGCTATAATTCAGTAAAAATCGCACTTGTGCAAATCACAGTGATCGTACTTGAAAAGCTTCAGCATACAGATACCCTGTATATAAGCAATAAGCTTCAGCCTTTTAGCAGATCCAGTGCTTTACAGTACTAGCTGGATGAATATCTGGAGGACAGGAAGGATTACCACTGATTTGTTCGTCAGTACTACTGTAATTCTCTCAGAAAAGCCTTTCTTGTTGTGAGAGTTTTAGTAAATATTTTGCTCTTGTGCCATCCAGATGCTTGGACTTGTGAAGAGGCATAGCTGCTCTGAAGAGATATTTCAAGAAATAAGTCACTTTCTAACAAGGCAGTAGAAAGCAAGCCTAAGCTGACCAAAACATGCACTTTACATATTTACTTTGGTTTGCTCAGTTGATGTCTTTTATTTCTATTTTGTTTAATATTATCTTTAGTGTTCATTTCCTTCGAAAAAAATCCCCGCAATAAATCTGAAAGCTCTGGAAGCATTAGTGGGTGAGAAACACAGGGAAACCAGTGGAGATGTTTAGACCTAATTTGCTTTATTGCTCCTGTGAGCAATTGACCACATCAACCCAATCTCATTCAGTTGTTAGCAAAAGCTGTCCTTAGCCTGGGGCTATAGGGCAATGTTTTCCTTAGGACAACAAGGGTATGGCTACATTTGCTAAACCAGTTCCTAGCTGGTGAACAACTCTCAGCATAGACTGAAAACTCCCAGGTCAAAAGGAAGTGAGTCGTACCAGGGGTTGTTTCGGATTTGGTCAATACTGATAACTGTATTACTCCAGTGTTTGTCAATGTCTGTCCACAATCCCCTTTATGTGTTTTATAGAATACTTCTTACTCACCAGGCCTTTTTTTACATTAGGATTCCATAGCATCAAGTGCAGGGACAGCACTGCTTGATTGGTCAAAGGGTTCATATTTCTTCACTCTGACCAAGTTTGTCATTAGAAGTCACATGTGTGACTCATTTTTTGCTTCACAAAGCACTTCAGCTTATCCAGCTTATCAGCATATCCAGATGTTGCTCAGTAATGCCTCCAAAGATGTAGAAATTTTTCGAAGATATTTTTAAACAGTATTTTCACTCTAGGGAAAAGGATGGACAGGAAATGATGTAATAAGGGAGAAACAGATCAGGGAAAAAACCAAGCTCTGTAATATTATCTGCATAATCTCAATGAAAATGAACACACCAGCCCAGAGGGAAAAGCCTGGGAAGGCACCACACCTATCCCCAGAACCAGCACGGTGCCCTCAGCTAACCACAGTGATGGAGCTCACAGGAGACAGGCTGGGAGAGGTGGGGCTCTTGATTCTTCTCCTGGGAAAGGTCTCAGGACAAATATTTAGAAGGGGCCGGTGAGAATTTGCTAATATAGAGAGTATAGAGTTGGCTTTCTGCTTCTAGGGTGGAAAAAGAGATGTTGCATCTAAAAATCTTTTCTAAGAACCTTTTCCTTCCTTTGCCTCCTACTGTTTTCATGACTATTTTAAGTACTGTCCCTTCTGCTGAGACCATCAGTGATGGCAAGTGTGTACACAACACACAGACAGAGGTTTTATTTAGAAAGTGGAAGTGACTGTGCCTGGCAGAAACACTCGTGGAACAGTATTCTGCTGGGACAAAGACAAACAGAACACTTCCCTGCAGACAGGATCTATAGGCACTGAAGGCAGGGGGCACTTTTTAGTTTGTTTCCATTTATGGAGAATTTCAGATGGCAAAAGGCATTTTCTAGTTTTCTTACATTCTTGTCTGCTTCTGGTTATACAGAAATACCAGACCACTGCTTCCTGTTATATTCCTGAGATACTACAAGCCCTGTCTTTAGTGCAAATAATCTTCTATTTAGTACAAGTGACAGCTTCTTATGTACATAGTTTTAATCTTTCTTCACTCATTTTTTCCATGATTTTTTTATCATGCATTTTCAAAGTAATCTAATAAAGCTCAGACTCACAGAGGAGTCATCTTGGCTTTTTAATTTATCATTCCAGGCACATAAAGCCACATCTGCCTGGAAGCATCTGCCCTCTAGTGCTCCTGTATTACAGTAATGCTTCCACATTCCTGCTAAAGGATTTGGACCAAAACCAAGTTTAAATCTTATGAATTCGCTGGGAAAGAAATAATTTTTCAGTCTATTCTGTGCTTAGTAACAGGCTCAGACTTAAAACACGTTGAAGACTGACCCAGCAAAATAGTAACACGATGCAGAGCAAGTAGGATTGAAAGACAGTGGAGGAGTAAACTTGAGCCAAGCTCCTTTCTATCCAATAATCTGAATATTACTTTACTCAAATACAAAAGCACTAAAAGATGACAGTAAGACAAACTGACATGGAAAAAGGTATTTCCTTTCCTTCTCTCTCAAGGAATGTTTCAAGTGTTTCAGCCCCGGCATCCCAGGCCTTTGGAGCACCTCAGACATCAGCTCCAGCCACTTGCCTTCACAAGGTACATTACCATCTTAGATTCTTACAGAATGCCCCCTCAGAGTTTAAACATCCTCCCTCTTCCCCATGCAAAAATACACATTTCTCCCAAAGAACCCCAGCTCACCCTCATCTCAAAGCCATTATATTTTGATCCTTTGTGTCTAAGGAATACTGTCCTGTCTGGCATTAACACTAAACCAAAGCATGTCCTTGTCCATAAAACTAGTGACTGTTGACCATGTCTTTGCCAAGTTAAATAATAAATGTTTCTTTCAAGGAATAAGCTAAAAAACATTGACCAAGATAGAGTCAGATCTTTAACCATTCTAACAGAGGGTTTGTCCAAGGGCGTGAAGGGTGGGGGTGTTTGGTGTGGATTTGGTTTTTTTTCCAAAGTTTTCATTGTTTGCTTCTAAGCCATTAGCCTGCAATTGCCAGGAGGTTGCTCCAGTACATTCCCAGTTAGGTGCTGCTGGTGAAAGAACTATTTTTGCAGCTATCAAAGAGAAGTCTGCCGGTTAATGCTGACAACAGCTAACAGTGGTGGAAACTGCAGACACTTCCATGCCCTGGATAAAGAGCACATTTAAAAGCTTCTTCCTTCTTGCCATCTTGGGGGAAGATTCCTCATTCCGCTTCTCCCTGCTCCCCAAACATACAAAGCAATTATTCATGTAGAGCAGCCATTGTGTACAACTGTAGCTCAGAATTTGTGTGTGGAAGGCACTGTGTGGGACACTGTACCTAGAACCACTATTTACAAAACACAGTCTTTTTGTATTGACAAGACTGAAGAGCTTGTGGTGTAGGGCTGATAGCACTGACACAAAGTGCAGCTCTGACCCCCTAGATGGTTATTCAAGGAAATAGTTCACAAAGGTGAGACAAGAGCAGTTAAACTCCTATTGCTCCCTTACAGTTTATAGTTCCCTCTTATTTTGGCTTTAGTCTGTCAGACATTTTAAGAGCTAGAGCTTTGCTCTATTGATTTTGTCCCACTTCCCTAATCCTCCTTCACTCCTTGCGATAAACAAAACCCTGGAGCGTTTAGAGCTGCTTTAGGAGAGCACCCTACTGGGTGAGGCTGTGCCTTGCTCCTTGCAGGGAGCCCGCAGGGAGAAGGCAGAAGCTGCCTTACACAGAGACTGCCAGGAGAGCTGATGTGGATTAGAGAGGCCAGTCAGAAGAGCCTCCCTTCTGCAGTGTTTGTACTTGGCATAGGGAGAAGACAGCAAAAGAAAGTGATGAAGAGCAAATATTAAAGGTTTCTTGCCTAGAGACTTGGCTGTTATCTGATTCTAACCAGGCCTTAAAGTTGCAGCTATGGAATTTTTAAAGTGGAGGTCAATGAATCTTTTTCTGAACTAGTCCACTGCTCCCAAACAAGACAACTAAACTACTTGACATGCCAGACATCACAAAGATTGGTAGAAAATAGTGACTGAGAGCTTACAATGGATTTGTATTACTTTGCAGAGACCAAACTACTGCATGTCTTTGATCCCATCTTTACATGCTGTGTTCAGAGCAAAAGAAGGTAAACCAAGGAATAAAACAGGAATGGATGTGAAGCACGAAGAGGACAAAAGTTCTCCTAAAACAGCAAGCCCATTAAAATGCATTAGAGACCTTAGAAATTCAAGGTATAAACTGAATTTCTACAGCTACAAGAGGTGTGCTACACTCATTTTACATGCTGACAACACAGTTTCATTCCAGCACAGATCCAGGGATGCAACATCCATTGAACACATTTCCCTAATGACTGACTGTACAAACAATATTGGTTTGACTTGGGAACCTTCTATAGTAATTTTCTCCTCCCTTCCCTTCAGGATTGCTTCTGCTTCTTTCCTTTCCTACATGAAAGTTGTGATGCTTTCTGTTCCATTTTCTCTTCCTTTAATTTAGTAGTCCATTGTGTTTTCAAAGTCTGATTGGGTAACTTTGGGAACATCTTTTCATTGTTAAGCCAGCTTTGCTCAAATTTATGTCCAAATGTGTTACAAGACCCTATAACCGTATTCAAATGAGATTATCTTTGAGGTCTCTTTCCCTAAAGACAAATGAGATGCTGATGCTATTTTATGATTGAAAGAACTGATTATTTTTGGCATTCATTTCAATAATGTGCTATGAAAGAGCCTACTGTGGTCACATATTAGGGTTGTAACATCATCAATGAATAAAACATCCTGGCCTTATTGCTAACACCAGCAACAGCTGCTCTCTGTAAAAGACAGAGCATCTATTGAAAGGAAAGAACCAAGTATGACAGGCTAAGGCAAGGTCACTACTAAGCCTCTAACACCAGTGTGAGGGTAAAAGAGAAGGAAGATCTGCAGTTATCACCGTAAAAGCACTTTAGGTAATCACAGCTACGTAAAACACACACGGTACCTAACCAGAAGCAGACTCCATTCAAATGCTTCATTCATGAAGCATTTACTTCATGAAAGATTTTGTTGATTAAAGCCCATTAGTAACAAAAAAAATGAAGCATGTTTAGAGAGAAAGCTTTTAATTTTGGAAAAAAAAAAGCCCTGTTTCTAGGACTGAAATACATCAAGAGACTGTTCTTCACAACTGAAAGACATCAACTCTTTTTTTATACCCACTTTCTCTACTTGGCATCAAGTCAATGCACAGGCAGGCATAGGATATGACTTCAAGTGTTTTCCCTTTGAGATCAACAATACCAGCTAGTAGGAATCATGTACAAACCAAAATGCAGCAGAGCTGTGGAACTCTTGAATTTCCAGAAGATGTTAAAGATGTACAAGGATTCAAGGAAGAAAGTGGAAACATACTTGGAACAGGAAGCCACCACAGGTTACATCTAGTGAAGTCTTCTAGATTAAGAATTGTTGGAAGCTCTGTATGACAAGCACTCCTGAGCAGTGCATGGGCTTGTCCTTTTCTTCTGTCTTCCTTCCCCAGGTGTCTGGTTTATGGAGTGTGATAAATGATATCTTGGTCTGATACACTGCAGCTGTTGTTATGGTATTTTTTTTTTTGGTGGTTCCTCTGGCCTTCCCAGACTCCATTTTTTCCAATTCTCTTCCAATTCATATTCTCATGTTATTTGGGTGGTATTTCTCCTGAGACACCTCAGGTAAATATATATGGAGATATTTGCATATGAGAGCAATCCCTTCCTCTCAGCTTAGGGCTGTAATATTTTCACTGTGAGGAAAATAAAACCCTAACCTTGTAAGATTTTTAGTTTAGTTGCTGTAGTTTCAGTAAGTTATTACAAAGCAGCACATGGAACAGGAATAACAAACACTGTTTATAAAACTTCCAAGTAGGCTTTCTGCAAGATATATAAGCTTACAAAATATTTAAGCCTGCATTACTTACTACATTCAGGCAGTTGTTAAAAAGGAGCACTAGCATTGCAAAAGAATTAGAACTCAGCATTCAGAATGCCTGAGACATAATTTTTTTGAAACTTATTATTCTACATCTGACAACAGAATTGTGAAAGGAAACATGAATAAAACATACCAGTTTGTATATGTACATTCTTTCTGTAACCAACACATTAAACAAACATGATCTGTTATGACAATACTGGATTGTCAAGAGAAGTCCAAAGTTTAAAAATAGTAAAACCTCCCCTTGATAAAAGCAGTTGGGGAGCATTGTCCATTAAAAAACGAGCAACATTTCTATTACAAACAACTCCTAGATAATGTAACATTTAAGGTCAGTCTTTACATTTAATTTTTAACCTAATTTTTTCCAGGCCTTTATGCACAGTGTTTATTATACAAAAATTATGGAAGTCAGACTACCAAAACAGTGGCAAGCATAAAATTCAATCACACAGGTCTCAAAAAGCCCCCTGAACTTGACTGAATTTAGAGCTAGCCAGTTACAGCAGGTCAAGCAGCTTGCGTGTGTGATGGAAATGGGAATTGAACATATATTAAAGTTGAAAGTCAACAATTACTCTACCCTCACAACATCAAACACCAAGAAGGAAAGGCATGGGTTTACTGCAGCATTTTAAATTGGTTTTATGCACACTGGTGCTGAGTACCAAAGGTGCTGCAAAGGCAGAGTGCCACACTCATGTGTTTCCTCAAGATATGCTCAAACCACAGCTATGTTACATTTCTCATGTAGTGCTCACCTAAGTCAAGAGATCCCCAAGTGGATACAAACAGGGGCCCAGGCTGCAAGGGCTAGAAACTCATCTGGCTTATGACGCTTTAGAGCCTGACCTGAACTCCTGCACAGAGCCTTCCTGCTCCTGTCACAATGAAATACTCTATTTTTCAGCCATAACTGGGTGGTCACTGAAATGAATATATTATTATTTTTGGCTTCAGATTATATCTCATTTTTTCAGAAGTGACTCATTCACTTGACACCAGATTCATTTTGGGAAGTTTCCGTCAATAGGAACAACTTAGTGATGTCATATCCAGGTGAACTCCCTTCTGTCACAGTGCTCATTTCCAAAACATTAATAATTCATCTACCCCAAGCATGGCCTTTACATTCATTTTTAACTGAGCATTTATTGACTGAAATTCCCTGTCAGCTGCAAATTTGGGCTTCTTTAACTCTGAAGATCAAGAACCTTTAGCAGGTTATAGTCAAGCCTATCTGCAAGCAGAAGGAAAGTGTCGCAGCACATTGCCACTTCCCCTCAGGAGTCTGCCTGAATACTACATGAACAAAGAACTCTCTAAAAGCAGTCATCCTGCTCTCATGGATGGAAATCCAGGCAGAGCAACTAAGCCAAGGGGCCAGAACAAGCCCAGCCAGGAGCTGTGCCAGAGTAAGTTAAGAGGAAAGTGAAAACCAAAAAGGAAAAGAGAACTATTGTTTCCTGCCCACATGAAGTCACCTGTCAACAACTACTGCCTAGGAAAATCAGGTTTTCTTCAACTAACTTGGATATTTATGGATATTTATGTATTCATGTATATTCAGGGATATTCATAACTCCTTTATTTCAGGACTGTGCAAAGTGACTGTCCTAATGTTTAAATGACTCCTGCACAAAGGACTTACGCACCACAATCAAGCCCTTTAGACCCAAAAGGACACTCTTTCCCTGCCCATCTATCTGTGTTTTATTAGCTGAAATTAGTATGAGTCACCCTGTTATTCCTCCACTGTAAAATGCAAGTAACATGAACACAATTTTGGCAAAGGCTTAACCTATTTATATCCGTGAAACAGATCAGTATTATGGAGTATTAGATACAATAAACCAGCCTTTTAAGACACAAAATATAGAAAGCCATTCTCATCCTTGATAACGATTAAATTACTTTTATTCCCATTTAAAATATACAACTTTGAAAAATTATTCAACATACATTCAAATGAATTGCATTCATAAGTGTCCTGATAGACAGGCATCCTATTGCTGGCCAGTATAATACAATAATCCATCAACACTATTTATTTATGGCCACAGGGGAAAAATCTGCATAAATAAATATTTCTGATATTGCAGCTTTTCCTTAAACACTTACATTTAGAAGTCAGTTTCAGTAAGCCTCTTTCTCCCAAGTACTGCTTCTTGTTCCTACAGAAGAAAATGAATTCCACGAACATCCCAAGAAGGGCAGAAAAAGTCTGAAGTCAGCTAATTTAGAAAGAGCATTCAAGACACAAGAGTCAATCCAGCAGTGCCAGAAATAACCATTAAAGCTAACATTCCCACCCAAAAGCAGTTTGGGGAAGCTCACTAAGAACACCTCAACTCTTAATGGCTTTTAACTAGTAATTTAAAAGCTTTAGAAAAATCAATACAAAGAGTATCATCAGTACAGCAATACTGCTGCAGATACTACTGGTAGTATGGCAAGGAGGCACAGCCTACAGCCCCCTGTAAAAGCACCACTACTGAGAAATCTTTATGGCAGGAACTCAGTTCTTTGGAAAAGCACACACTGACCAGGTGCCCGCAGGGTACAGCACTGCTCTGCCCTCAGGCAACTCATCCCTGCACAACCTCCTGTTGTTTACAGGACTCCAAAGGCATGGCAGGCATTTTCTGGGCTAACATCCCTGCTCTGCAGAGCCTGCAGTCTTCTCTAGTCTACAAAAGACAGTTGGGAAAGAATGAGATGGAACAGCAGGGAGTGGTGCACATCAGCTCAGGGGTGGGCAGGAAATAAGAATAGGAAGGGAGAAAAAAGTTGGCTGCTGAATTTTACACTGCATCAAGTGTAGCCAAAAGAACTGTAATTGCAGGTAGTCCAAAATTAACTGAAGCCAACATCATCACTTCTGTATCAAGACTGCAGAGAAAAACATCTACCATGCTATTAGAAAATCCAGTTCTTAACAGTTTGGTATGATATCCTAACTTCGCCGAGAAAAATCAACACAGGTATTTTTAAGTTGATAGTTTTTATTTACAGGTTTATTGGCAAAAGGTGGTGAGAAAGTTTCAAACATTTTAAACAGAGGGCACCATATTGGATTGTATGATGTATCCGTTGACAATCTTCAGTATCCATCTGATCAAGTAAAGCTAATCACCACTTAAAGAAGGATAATCTGCATCAGCTCCATTAGAATATCCTGCCTAAAAACCACTTCAGGCAGTTTCTAAATCAACACAATCATAAATAAAAATGCAGTTTTCCTCAAGAATGTATACTTTGATTTTTATACTGTACCTGGTGTCAAATTGCCCCACTTGCTTACTGGCAAAGCAGTTACACTTCCTACTTTTAGTTGAAAGTTATAATCTCTGTCTGCAAATTCAGCTCTTGGGTAATTCTGACCTACTCTGAAAGTTTTATTGTGAGCATAGTCAAGATTGGAATAGATGAGATTGAAGGAAAACATTCCCGGTATACCACGTGCCCATCATATTCAGCTGCATAACCATAAACATCCTGTTTAAGAATTCTATTCAAAAAGAAGAAAAAATGTAGTCAGTTTTCACTTTGTCACATAGATTTAATTCATCACTTGAGCTTCTTAGTTCATTCTTATAAATCAAGAGTGTTTAGTTCTTCTTCTAGTTCATCCAAGTCCTCTCCAGTAAACAGATTTTCATCAACTGGAACTGCATCAATTACTCCATTTTCCAATTCCCCATCTCCATCATTATCTTCCTCTAAATCATTTTGCTCGCTGCTGTTTATATCGCCACCAGAAGCTTCACTTAATTTATTATCTGAAAATAAACGTAATTCTTAGGCATTTCAGTGTCATAAGTTTTTTAATCACCAATTGAATTCACAATCCTATTAAACATGCTTTCAAGCTTTGAAACTCTGCAGAAGTTGCTTTATTTGAAATTCATGTAGACTTATACTGGTTAAGTTGCATGTATCTTATTAATATGCAGGTCTGGATAATCAGTTATGAAAGCAGGTTAAGAAAAACCCAAACAACTCCAACTGCCACCTCCTGAAACTCCTATTTTCATAATTGCATCAAACAATGAGTTGCTCCTACTTAATGTCTGCTCTTGAAAGACTCTGGCTCTTAAAGATAAGGGCATGCATTCCACAAGCACACCAAGATCAGGACTTTGCTCTCAGAAATTACAAGCTAGATAGAGAAAATCCCAAATAAAACCTTGGATCTTTCTTATATGCCTATTCTATGATTTCCAAAAATCTGAAAAAGAAGTAAAGTTAGAACAAGCCCCTTAGGGATGTACTTGAAGCAGCTATAAACATTACCTTTTATTTAAGCTTGAATTTAAGGAAGTAAGTACATAGCATTTACTACAAGGTTTTGCTTTAACTGCACATACCACTGATAGAAACGAATTACTGGTCTGTTGAAAAGACCTATTGGTTTAAAAAGGGTGGGGGAGTAAAATTGCTGTCTACCTTCTGGAAAGCTCTTAACAATACAATCTTCTGTTAGTGATGCCCAAATGAAGAACTTACCATCTTTTTCTACTGAAGTGTAGGTGCTGAATCGCTCAGGACTAGCCACTGTAATGCCAGTCTCCTCCACTGCCTTTGGGACATACAGGTTCAAATCCACATCATTTATGCACACAGGGTCTTCCATCTGAAAAACAAGCCAGGGTGCTCTGCATGAACTACTTTTCCACAAAAGTCCTCACTTCTGCATAATTTGTACAGCCTTTTTCACCTTCAACACAAACATTCTGACAAAATCCACTCTGTGGCAGCATTAAATTAACAAACAAGTTTATTAATTGTACTGTAAAGCTTTCAAATTAGAAGTTTTCAAACTTGAATGCAAGTGAACTATCACTAATTTAATCCTGTTTTTTACCTCATCATCATCTCCTGCTCCTTGAACATAATGGGTGTCATCTGCTTCTTCATCATCTGCATCAACCAGCTCTGGCCGGAACTCAAATACTTCACGTCCACTAATCTATTCACAGGAAAACAAACATACAGTTATTACTTCAAGGAACTTGTACTGCTTAAAAAAAAAGAAAAAAAACAAAAAACCAACCACAAAAAAAGCAAGGAGAAGGATACAAAAAACCCAAAGCAATTCCAGGCCAGCTTCTATTACAAAACTTTATTTACTCCCTCTTCTCGCATTAAGAAATGGACTATAGAACTTACCACCAATGCTTTGCCAGCTTTAAAATCTGCTTTCCTCCTCTCCATATCTTGCTCAGCCTTATCAATTTTTTCTTGTCTTTTTCTTCTCTTCCATGCAATAAAACACTCTAGAGTAATTTTGGTAACATTTGGTCCTAAGGCAGCACGCTGTCAAGGAAAGAGACTGATTAACGCTAGAAACTTTTTCCAAAGGCTATAACAAATTAAAATTTAATTACTTTTTTCCAGAAACTAACAGAAAACATTTCTTTCTAACTCCTTCTTAACTCTTAGCACTGTCAAACCTGCATCATCATCTTCCTATTTGATTCAACATGCGATTTTCCAGTTAGTGAGGTGAGTTGATGTGAAAGTTAACAGGGAAATGGGAGGAGGAAAAAAAATACTGTAATAGCTCAGTTCTTGTCACAATGATGCTGCCAAGCAATGGGGACAGAAATAAGTAGAGCAGCAGCATTTTCAGAAGGCCTTGTTCTCTTGGTTGCTTCCTCATTAAGAGTTATGGGAGAACTAAGGAGATTCTGAGCTGGGGATAAGAAAAGTCACAGAAGCCTTTGTTGTGACAGATTAATGAGAAACACCAGTAAGAAACAGAATCTTCCTAAAAAAGCATAAGAAACAGCTGTGCTAAGTATGCACAGCTATAGTTAGTTCTATTCACTAGGTAATAGTTTCTAAACAAAAATATTAATCAAGTACTACACATCTTCACCCTGGCTCATTCAGCTGTGAAAACATTACAGTTTTTAATTAGAAATTAACAAGTTCTTTACATCTGTGTCTTCAGAGTAACAAAAACAACTACCACCAAAAGGTACCTGTCTGACAACTTTACCTCTTTTTCTATTAGGTCTTCTAAAGAAATTTCATCTTGCTTTTCCTCCTTCTTTTTGTCCTTTTTTAATACAAAGCCTGGAGGGAGAGCATGGCGATACATACAGTTGTCTCCTCCGCCTGGACAGACCCAGAACCATCCATATTTGTTGTTTTCAATCGCATCAAGGAAATATTTGCAGACCTGTATAGAACAGTGGTTGTTGTTAGCAACGTGTCCTCTTTTCATCCCCAGCATTTTACACCACCTGACAGAAGTACAGTAATTCCAAGTCAGTTGTGCTCAAAACAGAGGGAAGGTGTGAAATGCATTGCTATTAAAATAGTAAACAAAGAAGTGCAATGGATTATCTGAAACTCATGTAATCAACAGCTTCCCCCCTTGATAAACTCCCAATTTAAGAAGACAGATGACTTAGAAGACTGGCAACTGTGCACTACTGTAAACCCAGCAGCACACCTCCTCCTGATACCAACATACTTTAATGCCTCAGACATTAAATCTTCCAGCTCACGATCCTGAGGTAAAGATGCCATTCTGAGACTTTTAACAAGCAATTAATTCATAGTGCACACTTAGCAATACCAATGTTTAGTTTTGCAGTTAGGCAGTATCAATAGACTATTTAATTACTTGGTATTGAAAATGAGGTGAAATAGTTCCAAAGAATGAGAAAGGGATTAACACATTATGCCACCTAGTGCAAAACTAAACAATATTGTTGAACTTAGAGCCCAGGAATTCCAAATGACTCTCAATTAGTAAATCCCAAACTAAGGGAGAAAATTTTAAAACTTCTAATGCTTCTGTATTACCCAGTACAAAAATAAACCAATATATATTGCCAGTCACTGCAATGAGATGATACACTTAATCAATAATGAGACATGAATCTTCCAGCCAAATAGGTTACATGAGATTATTGCTGAGTCCTCTGGCATTTCTATTTTGAAAGCACTTCACCCAATACCCACTTTTAACTTACATGAGAACATACCATACAATGACTGAAAAGAGCTTTGGGGTTGTGGGTTTTTTGCCTTCTTTATTATTAGAAATTTTATCTACTAGAAATTACTAGAAAAGATTAGAAATACTATCAGACATAGTTAGAACACATGATATTCCATTCAAAATCTTTAGAGAAACATATCTAATACCAGTCTGCACTTAACTCCCTCTACTACAGCTCAATTACTAGGAAAAAAAAAAAGAAAAGAAGACCTACTATTTGGGTTTTGGGTTTTTTCTTTTCCGCCTCCCCATGCTTCTTGTTCACCACTTCTTCCAGCTTCTTCTCATCCCAGTTGTCCATTGTATCTAGAAAAAGACAACAGATGGCTTCACAGGAATTCCAAATACTAAACACTGCTGTCAGTGGTTTTCTGCCTAGTAACAGTTTTAATATGCAGTTCTTATATTTTATCTAGCTTATACAACGGAAAATAAATTCAGGCTCTTAAAGTTTACAAACTCTGCTGCTCACAAGACAATTTCCTTAGAAATTTGTATTTTGAAATGCATAGAAAATGTTTCAGCTAAAGACTAAATAATGTGTATTTCCATCTGTATAGTACTGAGTGTGAACAAGGGAAAACAAGAAAAGACAACTGAAAAAAGAGAAGTTTAGAGGATAATGTCCAGAAGTATGGGTAATACAGCTTGAGGACTGACAGAGATAATACCAAATCATCTCTGTTGAAGTGAAAAGAAGGTTCCATCAAAAGAAGCAAGATCACAAATGGTAAAAGTAGTAGTGAATCTGTGGGATCCCATCATATACATTAAGGATGGCAGAGGCTAAAATTCAAATAAAGACTGAGACATGAGGTACTGTCAAAAACCAATTCTGCAAAATGTCTCATCCCTGTTATGTGAAACTAAAATCCAGAGTAAACTTGGCCAACAAATAATTTGGGGAGAGAAAGTCACAGAAAAAAATCCCAAGTATCCCAAATTCTAGAGCTGTGCCCATTTGGGCAAACACTAGTAACAGTTCTGGAAGGCAGCTCCAGTTGCTCATTACACTTCCTCCTTTTGCACTTCTCCAGAACTTAGAAGAAAATAGCAACTAACAGAAAGATCAAATACTGTACAACTTGGTGCTTGTATGACAATATATTACACAGCACGATTTAAACCCCACCATTCAGTATCAACAGGTCATATTTCTCTGTCTGAATAAGGTCTAAAGAACATCTGTGAACACACTTGAAAAGGCAAGTTTGTGTTGTTCAGAACTTGGAACAGTGGGATGGGTTGCCTTTGCCACTGACCAGGCTCTTTGGGATCATCACCTCAACACAGAAGACCCTCAATCTTCAACTGTCAGTTTCAGAATCAGAATAGCTTAATAGTAACTTTCTAAAAGTATTCTACCTTTCTCAAGGTCTTCATCTCTTGCATCAATGTAGACACTCCGTTTTTCACACTTCCTTTCCAAAGACAAATCATGAGAAAACTTGCACTTGTCTCCTTTAGTGCACTGTCCTTGCTTGAAGAAAGCACAAACTACAGATTTGGGGTCAGCACCTGAGTGAAGAAAGTGTTTATATTTTAACACTATTTTTAAGCAAAAGCACAAACAATTCCGAGAACAATATTGAGGATTTAGAGAGAATGAAAATGCCTTTTTAAAATAACATGAACATGCCATACTTAATTTTATTGCTTTATATTTGCATTAAGTATCAAAGCTGGCTCTTGACTGTTTAGAGAAATATGGACAGCAGTGTGCCTGAGCAAATTATTTATTTATATAGTACAACAGGTAAGAGATCACTCTGTGCAACTTCTTCCCTATTCAGTAAACTATTCTTGCCTCTAATACATGGTAAAGCATCTTCTGAATGTCACCCTTTCCCCAAGAGACTGACATAACACTATAAAAAATTACAGTAATTTAATCTGCACTCATTCAGACCACTTCCTTTAATAATACAAGAAGATGGTTGTTCATAGGCTCCCAAAATAAGGAACTTTTGTTATAGGACAAACAATTCAATCAAACAAACTATAGTTTAAGTAAAAATCATACCACTAAAGAATTATTTAAGCATTAAGAGGTCATTAGGAAAAGCAATGAAAGCAGGTAGAAATGTATTTATGAGACATGACTGAACAAGAAGTACTTAACTTTTAATACATAAACATAAAGTACTCATGTAAGATTTTAAATTTGAGTTTTTCACTTGCTTCTTTCACTCTTGGTGTGACTCACCAGTGACAAAAGTAAGTACAGCAACACTTGTTTAAAAGGTAATCTAAAAATCTGGGCAATATTAAACTTCTGAAATAACCTGAAGTCAAAATCTACTTCATTTAGAAAAACCTGACCAAGGCAGATCATAAACACCAAATTGCCCTTTGTTGCTAATCACAAGGAGCAAGTATCAGGTTTGCTTTAAACACACACATGGAAATCACACTGCTTTTGTAAAACATTATTGCACATAATTTCATGTATTCCAGAAGGTAAATAAAGAGTTCAAAACATTTAGTTCATTCCTACAGGTATTATACTCTTTTCTCCCACATGGCAGCCAAATGCAGAATTTCCTAGAAGTATCAAAACCAAAAGAGTTGTAACAAAAATTTAGATATCATCACATAACTAGTTTGTTCAATAACCAAGCTCAAGACAAACCAAACTTCCAAAAGCAACACTACAGTTAATTATGAGGCCAGATAGAAGGAACTGAAAAGTTTTTACTGTTCTGCTTTGAGTACAATTTTCTGTTAAGACAACAGTTATCATCTTATATTCCTTGAAATACTTAGATGTACTTAATTTCCTGAGGAGACAGGCTGCTTTAAATACCATCACACACACACAAATCATGACACACATCCAGAAACATCTAATGAATGAACCAGAAACAGCAAAGTATCTTCAGCTGCCCATTCAGTATTAAGAGAGCTTTTGATATTCTAAGGGTCTAGTGACCCCAGATAAAAAATATCAAATCTTACTGACAAAGTACTCAGTACACTAGACAGGGAAGGAAACAGTCACATCTACTTTATTAAAATATCAACTGGTGTTTTTGAAGGGTTATTTTATGTCAAATAGCTGTATGAATAAGAGAATATGAACGAAATCAGTCATACCTTTGCTAATTTTCTGTGCAGCAACCACAGGCTTGAAGAGCTCATTTAATTCTTGCAATTCCTTTTTCTTGTCTTCTTTTTTTAATTTCTTCTCACTTTCTGTTTGAGCAGCCTGTGACAACCCCAAATTCAAAGTCAGAAATAAAGAATTAGAATGCCAGGACTCACTTCATAAAAACTGCATGATAAAATAGCCAATCATTGTAAATTAGTTTACAAGGGGAGGAAGGAAGAACCTGTGATGTCTGGAAGGCTCAGAATTGCTGCCCTTGTGTGCACCACCCGTGCCCCCTCAGGTGGCACTGACCTGTCACACAGGAGGGATGCCAAATCTGACACAGTGGAGGATGCTGGCAGGTACTTTAAGTGCCACAGTGAACCTCTACTGCACCTCTGTAAGGCAGGAAACCCACTGTGAGACATCCAGATCCATTGCTCTTTTGTAGTGCAACTTCTCCTTCCAGACCTGTGCAAAAAACCTCTTGTATCTTCAGTCCCCTGCCTGCTGCTCTGCTCTTTCTCTTCATGTGTACTGGTAGCAATTCCAGGAAAGCTCTCCATAGAATTTAGAAGTGCTTTTAAAACATTATTGCAATTTGCATCAATTCAACATACCCAACTTTCACTGCTAACCAGTGGCCTGCAGTCAAGCACATTCTGCAGGTACTAAAGGCCAAGGACTGGAAAACAAGCTCACTTAGGAAAGGAAAAGTTTATATATCAGGAAAAAGCCTGACTCTGCCTCACTCTTTTTGGATAAACCAGAGAAGGCCTGTGTCTATACCAGAGTGGGCTGAAACCAGATGAAAGACGCCGTGGCAGAAGCATTATTAGATCAGGTATGTAAGGAGGTGGTAGCAAGGGTGGAGTCAGTCTATCTTCCAAGGTAACAAATGACAGGGTAAGAGGAAATGGCCTCAAGTCGCATCAGAAGAGGTTTAGATTGGTTATTGGGCCAAATTTCTTCACTGAATGGGTGGTCAAACATTGGAACAGGCTGCCCAGGGAAGCAGTGGAGTCAACATGCCTGGAAGTGTCCAAAAATGTGTGGATGTGGCACTTGGGAATATAGTTTAGTGATGAACATGGCAGTGCTGGGTTAATGGCTGGACTCAATCTCAGAGGTCTTTTCCACCCTTAAGAATTCTGTGATTATTTGACTCTTACCCCTGTGGGAATCTACTAACACCACCATACAAGTATGTGGGGTACTTTTTTTCCTAAAATACAGAGTAATATTGAAAAAGGATCTTGGTTCTTACAGTGAATTTCTCAAAAAGTACAGCAAACTGTTTTAGAAGGGAATTAACAGCTTGGTCAGTTTTCATACTGAAAGTTCCCAAATGTTGTTTTATTTCACATGCAGACCCACACATGACAGCTACAGAAAGGAGTATTTTAAGAATATTTTGTTCCACCCCAGGGTTATAAAGGCAAGAAGATGAAGCTTGACTGGAAAAAAAAACCAACAAAAATCAAACCAAACCCCAAAAAGCAAAAGAAACAAAAAATACAAACCAGCAACAACAAACCAACAAAAAATCCCTGCAAACACCAAAGCCAAAACTTCGACAGCATTTTCATTTTCATCTCAGGACACAAGGAAAATTACTTTAAAGAATTCTTTCTTTCTGAGGGACAACCCTAACTGAAAGCTATTTTATAAAGTGAGAAAGGTATAATGAGGTTAAAAATTTTTCTTCCACCATCCACAGTCAATAGCTACCAGCATGTAAGAAATAAATTATTTTAAGCTGGCTAATTTACAGACTGGTATTCCTATATATGCCACAGATCCAGGGATTTCATGGACAAGTTTCAGAAGAACTGTTGGAATACCACCAGTGTTTTTCAAGTGACATCAAGTAATTTTTTCCACTACAAGCAATTATTAGATCTAATGACCTGAAGAACAACTTAACTTTTCAAATTGTACTTGACATCTCTTAGTTCATCCTTATGTTATTAAGGAATGTATCACAACATCATGAATTTAGCTGACAAAATGTAATTATCCTACAGGCTTATTCACAGAACAGACAGCTCTGAAAATCATTAACAACCAGCCCACCCAGCCCTGTAAGAACGAGAGACCTGGATCATTTCCATTACAGTATTTTCATTAAATCTATGTTTTCTGATTAAGTATAATCCAACCATTGTATCTCGTTTTATTTCATCATAACAGAAGAATAAAGAAGCAGACAGTGGCTCAGAATTTCAGTTTCTTGGACCAAATAGTTCACCAGACAGTTGCAGGCTTGTCAGGCTTGTTTCCACTTAACATTACAACAAGTGCTTCCATAACAAGGAGAACAAGCACAAACAAGCTTATACTTTTTTTATCTTCCCCCAATTCCAGTTTCAGTAACCACTACTCTTAATTGCTATTTTTCAGATAAAGTGGGAATTGAAGTGAAAAAAGAGAAAGAAGGTACAACTGTACTTAGCTGGCAGCCAGTATCCACTATTTATTTTCAGGCATACCTTCAATTTAATCATGTTACTACCAGAATACTCTGTAGACAAACTCCCCCACCATTATTAGTTGAGTTTGGTTGGGGTGTATTTGCTTTCCCACTTTTAAATATATAAAAACTAAAACAAACCCCCAAACCAACAACATCCCCCCTCATTCTGTACCTTTCCACAGGTACATAATTCTCAGCTAAACAAGCTTTTGAAGTCTACGAGTTAGTTCCATCCGTGCCAGTCACAACAACACCAGGCAAGGAACAGCTCCACTTTTTTCTATTTCAGTCCATGACCACCTGCATGGACAGTGAAAAGATCATTTGACTACACAGGGGAAAACGCTGGACAGCACGTGCTTACCTGGCGTGGATTTTGCTGACCAAACTTAACCTGGTGAGTCACAGCCTTGATAAACTTCTGCTGCTTTGCACCTTTTTTATTCTTGAGCCCAAATGTTTTGTCCTAAATGAAGAGATACACACAGCCACATGAATTAAAAACCAAACAAAACAACAAAAACCCCCACCCTTGCCACTCCTTTCATGTTTTCAGTAAGGGAGATCATTTCCTCCAGAAACACAAGCAATCCAAGAAACAGTATGGCCAAAATTTAGACTCCTCACATTATCTTCAGAATAAACCTTTGACAGAACCCTCTAAGTGCTGCTTTTGTGTGAGCTCTTGCTTTTATCACCAGCCTCCTGGTGTCCCAGTGTCAGTGTCTGTGCTCTCAGGCTTCTCCAGGCAATGAGACAAGATGCTTTTGGAAACCATCCAAATAACATCTGAGGGAAATATGAAGGCTGATTAGCCACAAATACTGACTTTTTTCCTTCTATCTACCTGAAACCACTTACTACTTCTATGTTCAAGTATGCACATATGTGATGTTATGCAGATGCCAATTACCACATGTAACATATTCTGATTTTCAAGTATTTTAAGCTTCTCACGTTCTAACTGCACTACCTCAAAGTTGATGCCTTCCCCTACATGAAGTCCTAACAGGTGTTTCTACTTCCTAAACCACATTGCCAGAAGTTTCTCTTTACTGCCTGAACCTCTAGATCTTCAGTTTTACTGATAAGAAGTTTCTATACCAAACCTAGTAAAAATTACTTACAAAAAAAGAGCTCACTTTCACACAGGCATCTCAGGCAGAAATTACTTTTTCTAACTGAAATATCTGCATTAAAAACCTATTTGTGCCTTTGGTTTCATACCAACGTTTTTTTCCTTACAGAAAAAAATTAAGAAATGTTCATCCAGTGATAATACCTCAATTCAAACATACCTTTGAAAGACCTAACAACCTGAAAATGTATGGTAAAATAATTACAGAATAAACAGTCCCAAGTTTCCAGAGTCACCCTATTTTTCACTTACAATGTATCACCAGCTGGTCTTTGGTTACTTTGTGCTAATTTGGGAAGTCAAAATAATTAGTTGGGAAAGAAAATCTATCATTCACACACTTGACTTCCACTGTAAACACCACATGGAACATATAATCCCTCTGTATTTAATTATATAGTAAATTATTGTTAACAATCAAAGTAAGTTTTCCCCCATTCAGCTGCATTTCTTTGTAATAAGAAGCAGAACTTTCTTTAACAGCTGGATTCAGTAAGAACTCCAGAAACTCCAAAGCCAGAACACAAAACCAACTCTCTCATTTCCAAGGAACACAAGAACAACATCCTGCAGCCTCAGATGTAAAAGAACACTCACATCACATGGATATTGTGCCTTAACAGCTGAGCAGCTACTACCTTTTATGTCAATAAATTCAGGCAAATATCTAATTTTCTATAACTGCTCTACTTGTACTCTCAACATAAATTCTTTTGGTGTCAGCATAAGGTCGGTGTGACTACCCTGATAACTGCGACACACACATACAGACACCCTCCTTGCAGTTTTCTTTCTTAAAAATTGGCCAAACTGTAATAAAAAGACGCAAAAAGCCCCGACAGCCGCGTTTCAAACTGAGCGAGGAATCACAGAGCTGTGAGGGTTGGAAGGCACCTCTGGAGAGCACCTGGTCCAACTCCAGGGACGCAAACCCCTGGGAAGCACCGGGACACCGGAGGGATGCGGGAAAGGGGCAGAGCCGAGCTCTGCTGTCAGATCGCGGTCAGCGCAGACACAGCGCAGGCCTGGAAATGCCCCGCTGGAGCCCCTGAGCCGACCCGGGCATCGGGAACAGGGGATGCTCCCCGGGCCGCTCCAGCCGGGAAGCGCCGGGCCCTGGGCCTGCTCACCTCGATGATCTTCTCCTTCTTCTTCTGGTCCGCCTTCTTGCTGCCCCCCGCCGGCTGCTGCTGCTTCTTGGGGGGCATGGCGGAGCGGGGCGGCTCCCGCCGGGGGCTGCGGGCCGGGCTGGGTTGGGGCAGGAGCCGGGAATGGGCCTGGATAGGGTCGGGAATGGGCCGGGATGGACCGGGCCTGGCAGCGCCGCCGCCGGCGGGGAGGTGCAACGGGACCCGCGGGGCACGACGGGAAGGCGCGGGGCAGCCAATCGCCTCCCGGCAGGCAGCGCGCGTCGCGTGACGTCACGAAGCGGAGGCGGGGAAGTGTGACGTCACGCAGGGAGGCTGGGTTGTGTGACGTCACGGAGGGGCGGGGCACGCGGAGCTCTGCGGGGGAAAGGGCGGCTGGGTGAGGGGAGGAGACACTGCGCTGGGTGAGGGGTCAGGGCATTGCGCCCCTGGTTAAGGGCAGGGGCTGGGGAGCTGCAGCGCACACGGAGCGCACGGGCGGCCCCGGGAAGAACAGCCCATAAATCCCAGCCCAGCCGCCGGCACCGCCATGGCCGGGGCAGGGGCTCAGCACCGAGCCGGACACTGCTCTGGGAGCGGCTGCACGAGGCCCCGCCGCGGGGTGGGGTTGTTGTCCTCTGCAGGGCCGAGTGCTGGGACTGGAAGATCCGTATTTATGGCCATAAACTAAAACACAAGGAGTTCCACCTCAACGCAAGGAAGAACTTTACACTGCGGGTGGCAGAGCACTGGAACAGTGCCCAGGAATGCCATGGAGTCTCCCTTTCTGGAGACATTCCAAACCCACCTGGACGTGTTCCTGTGTCACCGGCTGCAGGTGGCCCTGCCGTGGCAGGAGTTTGGATGGGATGATCTCCAGAGGTCCCTTTCCAACCCTCACGATTCTGGCATTCTGTGTTCCTTGTGGGTCCCTTCCAACTCCGAATATTCTGTGATTCTGTCATGTGTTTTCCCTCTGAAGGACAGAGGGACATCCTCCTCCAAAGGCAGCCCCAGGTCTGGGCTCTGATGTCTGTTGGATGGGCTGACCTGACCTCCAGGGATTTACCGGAGGGGATTTGGCAATGTGATAACACACACAATTCGGGTGTGTGAATGTTGTTAACAGTAAAATCAAAAGTGAGCAATTCAGATCTATAGAAAGCCCTGTGAGACTCAGCTATCAGCCAGAACCAGCAAAGAGCTCAGCTGCTGCTGGCTGATAGGGAGGAGGTTACTCCCCAAGAACCCACATAGTAGGAATACACAGGACTCTGCAGGTGCATGAAAACAGCCAGGATGAAATAATATAAACATGGGACTTGTGAGAGAGAGGTTCTAACCAACTGAAGTATCTAGCATGGTGGGGTGTAACTCTTTTAGCCAATAAGCTGTAGTCCTAACCCTATATTAACTGTGTGCTATGTCTAATAAAATGGCTTCACTATGAATCTCATAGATTGTGTGGAGTCCAGTTCCTCCGCCGTTTATTTTTAGTTTACTTTATGTGAACATGGGATATTAGAGCCCAGGGGACTGCGCCCAGGGGCCATCCCCTGGAAATAAACAGCCTGGCTGTGTGCAGAGGAGAAGTGTCTGTGTGCACTTCAGGAGGTACAGGTCAGGTTTGAGTGGGTGAAATTGGATGGCTGCCTGAGAGAAGACAAACTTTCTGTCTGTCCTCCTCATTTGCTCTTGAAGAGCCAAGATTGGGTTTGGGTTTCACCAAGGATGGCACAAACCTTCATGAAGAAAGGGTGAAACAATCCCAAATTGACTCCAAATGCCCAAGTAGGATCATGATCTGGTACCTAAGGCCCATGGAGTTTCTTAGCCTTGATGTGCACTGCTGCATTCCCATGCTATGGCTTGGATGCACATTCTCTGAACATGCCACAAGTGTCATTTTCACTTTGATTTCATGACATGGCCTTTCATGGCTCTTTCCTTCCCACACATGTAGAAGTTTCTGCAACAAGAAGAAATGCAAAACTTGGGTCCTATGTTCGACATTTGCAAGTGGTTCCTGGATAATAATAAAAATGCTGTGGAAAAAAAGCAAGTGGAATGTATAGGGGGACATGTGTTATCCAGAATTGCCAACTTTTTGTTCTGAAATATGTTCCAATATCAAAATATTAGTTGCTGATAACAGATTTTAAGGTCCATCTGTTTCAGCTACTATAGTAAAAATTCCCTTTCTCATTTTGAGTAAGGTGCTTTAGTCTTGCTAAAATGGATGTAGTTTTATACGTTGTACAGTAGGTAAAGCTTCTGTTTCTCACCAAGTTTAGTAGTTTCTGGTACAATCTTAATCCAAAAATATTTTAATAACAGGGCATATTTTTTGAATTGTCTCGTGTGTCAGAGGTTAAAAACTAGACTGTGCTGTAAGCAAACAACAAGCTGTTCCTACAAGACCTTCAGCACCCACAGATCTGTGACACAAAAGATCCAATGAGCTCAATAAAACATCCTGATTTTCAGAGTGCTTAGCTAAATAATCATACCATCCATTTGTCACTCATGAGCTTGTATGCTCAAAAAGGGATGAATGTTTTGGTTCTTCAGTTTGAGTTCTGCGTATTCTGCATTTCAGGTTTTATTTTTAAGCTCCAGATCACAAAGAAGTGCGAGGCAATGGAAGGTCTCAGAGGTTAACTAATTAACATGCATGCTTGATTACATTGGCTCAGATCTGTAATAACCAATGATTTCATAATCTGTCAGCAAATACATGGTAGCACACAGTGGTGGGAACCTAACACAGGAGGAATTCAGTCTAAAAATGTGCCTGTTTTGTTTGAGCTATTTGGACACTTGCTGCCTTAAGTCAGTCACACTCCCACTATGTCGCTGTGACTCCTCTGTTTGATGAGCCAGGCCATAATGTTTTGTTCTCCTGTGAAATATATTTCATTTGTGGCATAATTCGTAATCTCTTCCAACTTAAAGGAAAAATTATTCCCATGTTTTTGCTTCCTCTCATTGTGGTCTGAAAAAGAGAGTAGAAATGAAGATTATCATAAACACATAATTAAAATATTAATCCGTCTAAGCCTGAAGAACAGTATTTTATTTCCAGTTTCTAGGAATTTACGCAACTTGGTTTTAGTTTTACATCTAGCATTAGATTTAAAACTAGCTGAGGCTAAAATTATGAGCAAATACAAGTCAGTACTATCTACAATATTTCATTTAAAAACCTAAATAACCACAGAAATATCAGGCTTAGCATAACTCAAGCATCTTGTCTTTTTCCCACTTTCTTTGGCATACCTCAAAAATTAAGCTCATTATTCTAGTTCTAACGAACATGAATTGCTTTATGAAAAATTGAATGAATGACAAATGAATAATTAGATGGTGTTTATGAGTAATCCAAGAGCCCATTGTACTTTACTAACGTTGTGTTTCACTATGGTACATCTGCATCTGCCACAATCACAAATATAAGCCTGGTTTAATAAATTGTATCTTCTGCCACCAAGGAAAATCTAGCCATGTATTTATGCCAAGTGAGAAAACTAAGCAAGCATGAACTTACAAAAGCACAAAGAACTGCTGTTTGCATCCAAATCAGAACAAGGAGCAGTTTTCAGATTCTTTCTCCTCTGTCAGAAACCATCTGCAGAGTTGTAACTCCTACTCACCTGAGTATTTCTTTTGTATTTGAGTAACACACCTCCCCAGCAAGGACACTCGTTTAATCTTCATCTCCCCAGCTCATTCTCACACTTGTGCTGAAACAACATTTTAAGGCTCTAACCCTCTGATAGAATTTCTTGAAATTGGGGGTGTTTAGCCTGGGAAAAAAGGAGACTCAGGAAGGCCTTATGGCTCTCTGCAACTACCTCAAAGGAAGTTACACCATGGTGTTAAGTTAAAAATTCTGATCTAATATTAAAATACTGTTTCACAAATTATCATAAAGTCTAAATAGCACATGATTTCCTAACTTGCAAAGCTGAGATTCCTCTGGTCCTTTATTGCATGTTAAATGAACTAAGTGCTGGCTAAAAAGAGCTCACAGTGGTTTCTATGGGGAAACAGAATCATGTGCCAAGGCCAGCAGAGCACCTTTCTGAAAGTTCTCATTGTTGAACTGCTAATAATTATAACATTTTAGTGATGAATATTGGGGATGACAAAAATGAATGGTTGATAAATGAGAAAGATGCAGCCGTTACGCAGAATAACTGGGTTATTTAGTGAGCTGAGCTGATATAAAAGGTTTTCTTCCTGCCCTGTGTCATTACAGGACCATCCATAAGGTGTCACAATTGCTCCATATTCCAAGTACCTGTGCCAGAAAATGGTGTTGCCTGTACAGTCAAACTCTGCTGTCACTTACAGAGTGATCACAAGGGTTCACAAGTTGCAAGTTCAAGTTCCTGGAAAGTCATATGGTTGCCATACACATGTATATGACTTTTAAAAATCAATTTTAATTTGAAAATAAAGATCTTTTCACACTGGGAATGAGGGACAGGCAAGAAAGCAATGAGCTTCTTGTCACAAAGGAACAATGATTTAACAAAGACTGAAGGTTTAGGAGGGAAGTTTAGTAGGGAAGATACAAACAGATATAAACCCGTACTTTATTCCCTGATGAATTTTTTTCTTGTGCCATATTCTTGGTCCTTAATATTTTGTACCTGGAAAAGGACCAGTGGCAATGCAGAAATGCGGAGGGATGGTGTCTCCAGAGACAGTAGCACAATTTTCTCTGGATTTGCACTGGGGTAATATCAGCTCTCTGTCTGGGATAACCCTGTGTTAGCCTGAATCTTCTCAGAAATTCTCTGCTGGATACTGTTGTCTTCATGAGGTTTGTGCTCCAGGAACTATGCTCTGCCCTTTGTATCTCATTCTTGTAGCTTTTGCCAGCCAAGGCTGTGATGTTCTAAGGGTTCTATCTGTGTATTAATTTGGGGTTGGATTCCCAGGACTTGGGCTGTCCCTATAGAGGAATCCAAAAACTTAGTAATCTGTCTGTGTAATTGAATATTATAAAGGGAAAATTGTCTCAGAAGAAAATATTTCCTAAACATGAAAGAATAAGTATTTATGGATGTATTTTTCGTACTTTAAAATATAGATCAGTTTTAAAAATAAAGTGGGTGCTTTTATCTAAGGTTCATGTCATATAGACTGGTAGCTGGTGTCAGCTAGCAGTACCGTAGATATTTTTTGAGTAATGTGGTTTAAGTGTCATTTGTGACAGCAAATCAAGTGCATTCCAAATGATGGTGATTTTGTGGCCTCGATGTTTGTTTTAGAAGCTCTTTGTAAAACTGCCCTTTATAAGCTGATGGATATTGGAGATTGTAACAGCATTGAATGTTGCAAAGAAGGCTTTTTAATGAATGCCATGAACATAGGGGTAAAATTGTGATTTTTAAAAGTTAAAAAACTTTTTTGAACATTTCCATAAAGTCTACATACCACATGATTTCCTAATTTGCAAAGCTGAAAGTCCTCTGGTCCTTTTGTTGCCATTGGAGAGCACATCTCCAACAAAGACAAGATTGAACTCTGGGGATATTTGTGTTTTCATTTATTTTAGTGTATAAAAAATCAAGGGACCTGAATGCATTATATACTTCCTTTTATGTCCTATCTATAGACATAGAATGGAAACCCAGAGTATAAATGGAACTCTGCTTTTGAAAGCCTGGGAAATGGAGAAAAATTAGTGTCTGTATTTGTAACTAACTTGCAGCTGGGAAAAACAACATTTTCCGTAGAGATACAGTGATGTGTTTTCTGGTTACATATGGATATCACTTGGGAAATTATAAGTTAGTTCTATGTGAGTTGTTTGGATTCAAGATAAGAATGAATGGCATCTGAAAGAGATTTGATCTTTTTAGTAATTAAGATGATTCTTTTTGCTGTAAATGGAGAAATACACAGTTAAACTGAAGTATCTCCATTAACAAGGCCCAAATTCTTGTACATGGAAGGATAAGGGGAATGGTTGGTTAGACCTCAGAACTATTCCAGTAGTGCTGTGGACTCATTTAGGAAAATGGTCAGCATCTCTAGTTACACAATGTAGACATATCGAGTGCTCTGCACTCTCTTTAGCTTTAGCTCTAGTTGGAATGAATTTCGGTGGCTTGCAGCTGATTTAAAATGGAAATAAAATTGTATGTTTTACTTTGATATACTTTTAAATCATATCCAGTAGTATAGCTGGCAGAGTAAGATGTGAGAGATCTGAGATCAAAGCCTCATTCACTGGCTTTCTGTGCACGTGGTACAGGTTCATCCAGGCATCTGTATTGCATGTGTTAGAACTTGATCCATGTGTGTGCACACTGTGTGTGTATAGACCTTTTCTGAGCTGGATGGGGAAAGGAAGGAAATAGGCAAATTTTCTCTTAATGAATCTGTACTTCTGTTTTTTTTAAATGCAAACAGAGTTTTCACATGCATTTAAACAGTGGAATAATACACTGAGCTCTCATATAAAATGTGTTTTATTTTTCAGCATTTGAGAATGTGGATTAGGGCAACCAGTAACCAACATCCTGAATGAACTGAAATCTTTCTTCGCTGTTCACTTAGTATTGTGAGAACATGAACTTTCCATCAATAAGCTTTCTTTCTTACTCTTCATTGTTCTCAATATCGGAAGAATAGAAGTAGATCTAACATTGCTTGTGTTATGATAGTGGTAAAGTGCAATGGACAGTTCAGTGGTGATGGGAAATTTCTTCCAATGGAGAGGCCATTTTACATAGTGTTGTATATTGTGAGATTGAAGAAACAATAATCATGAGTTGTTCTAGTGAAATTAGCTGTAAAGATGTTCCAAATGAAGAAGGACTCGTCCTCTTTTCCCTTAATAGAGAAAAAGAAAACCAAGTTGGTAGAGGACCATGCAAAGAGTAATGAAGAGACTGAGAGGAAGTTGGCAGCAGAATGAAAAGTGTGGATTCTGGCTAAGTCTTGATTTTTGCTTCTCAGTGAGAGCCTGTTCCTGTGGTAACCATGGGCTCACAGTTTATTTATCAAGAGACAGCTGTGGTGGGAATGTTTGGGGTGACAGCCCCTTGCTATGGTAGCAGCGGGTTACTGGAATGTTTTGGGTGGCACCCTGTTGTTAACCATTGCTGCTGGGCATTCCCCAGAGCAGCCTCATGGCTGAGCATGGATGGAGCCCTCAGAAGGCTCTCCAGGCACAAAATGGGATTTCCTTTCCCAGGGAACCCCTTCTGCAAACAGAGCTGTGGCAGTGAGTGAGTTACTCTTACCCTGTGACCACATCAGGATTTCAAACTCCTAACTCTCTGCTTTTCCACCTCATTACCCTTCAAATGTTGACTACTTCTCCCAGCGAGGTCAGAGACTTCTACTAAAATGGGTTCCTGGTGCTTGGGTAAAATCTTTTCGCTTTTGGGAAGTAGAGGGAAAGGCAAGGAAGCAGACAGCTGCCAACAGCTCCACAATATCTCACAGTGAGAGGGTGGGTGAGACGGAAGGTCCCCTACAAGCCTTGTTAGTGGACCAGACATGGCAAAGCCCCATCCTGTGTGCTCTGGCAGGCTGGGCTCAGCTGGGTTTCACATAAGGTGTTGTGTTGGGAATGGCTCATGCTTAGCAAGAGCTGTGGCCAGCAGTGTCCATGGAGGAGCACAAGGGGAGGCTGTGCTCAGGGCCAACGCAGATGCCATTCTGCTGTGCCTTGTTCCTGCCTCACATGAACTTGCATTAGGGGAATTTGATTTTCTCTACTGCCACAGGGTGCCGGCCCTGGGGGTTGAAGTCCGGGTGAGGGTGAGTTGCTGCAGAGCCAACAGGGAAAGGCTGAGAGTGCAGGTGTGAACAGTTCTGCTCAGAGAAGCCTCTCCGCTGCCTGCCCACTCTGAGGGAAATGGGCAACGCTTTCTGTGTTGCACAGTTGTGCCTTTATAAGCAAAGCACAAAGGCTGAGGTGCCAGTGAGCTGGGCTTTCGAGGGAAATAGTTCTAGTCTGTGCTTGTGCCTCTTTATTGCATTAGAATAACACATTTCTTTGTAAAGTTTCACAGCTGGTTAGAGGCATTTCTTTACACACGAGGGTGAGGGAAAAGGCAGAATCAGAGGCCTGAGAGGTAGTTGAAATCAGCAGACATCTCTTACTGCAGGCTTGTGCTTAAATCCTATTCCTTGACAGGAACATTGCCTTTTCTCTTTTCCCCACAGTGAAATTGGAGTCAGGACTTAAGGAAGTGTCTTGTTTATTTCTGCATTATACCAAAATGTTGGACAATTAGAATGAGCCATAATGGTTAGAATACTCTCTCCTTTGTTAGAGCAATATTATATTTATTGCAGTAGCAGCGTATCTATCAAAAACATTGTTACAGAAATAACTTGCTTTCATGGTGTAATTCACTTGATAAATTACATTGCTGGTACTTCCCTGACAATTTTCTCAATTGATTTTTTTAGTGTTCTTGTATGTGGAAATAAGTATTCTTTCAGCTGGAATGAAATCCTCTAAAAAGATGTTTCTGGGTCTAGACAAGCTTGACTTCTGTCACAGGGGCATTCCAGGGTAGGATGCACTGCAATTAATAGCGTGCTTTATTTTCACATTTTCTCTGAGACATGCAATAGGCTCCTTGCAAGAGGCTCAAGCAACAAATGTGAGACATATATGAAGTATTATTATTATGTCTGTCATTGTTTGCCATCATGTGGTTCTGTTCATCAACCCACAGCACAAATGAGAAGTCTATAAATGCGCTGGATTTAAGTATGTATTATTAACATGTTTGATGTACATTCTTTCCATTAAATGAGCACTGGTTTTCTTCACTGAATTTCCCTATTGGAAAGTTTTGTGATGACTTGCCACATATGTATTCAAGTCTAAACCTAGATGGCTTTAGGAAGAAGTTATTCTCCAGTTAATCAGGATTCATTTTAGGAAGGTGTAGTCTGGTCATATCAATACTAATTGGATTATTAAGCAAAATGCTGTGGGGAAGAACATGTCTTGGTGCACAAGTAGTAGAATTATTTTTGTGTCAACAAGCAGTAATTTCTCAGCCACACAGTTGCTGAAGATATTTCAAGGGAGGAGTGTTGGAGAAATAACTCCACTACGGTTCTGGTAATTTATGCTGGGTATGAACTCACTGCTAAGTTTTTTCCTTAACACCCCAGAGTTACCTGGTTGATTTGCAGGGTTTTGCAAACAGATTTGTATCCCCTAGGTTTTGCTTTTTACTGTCTGTTTCTCAGATTGGGATCTTGTAAATCCACAAGGCCTTGCAGTTAAAGATTGTCACAGTATTCCCCCAGCCTTTAAATGTTGAGATGAGTTGTTTTCCGAGTTACTGTCTGTTGGGATGCCGTGTTCTGTCCACTCAAGTTGTGCCTTTTAGCTAAGTCTTAGAGCCCAAGATATGTGTTTAAATTAGATATGTCTTGTAATGGTAAAGGGTGTTTTTTCCTAGATTTTAGCTATTTTTTTCCCAGCTGCAGGTTACAGACTGTAATGTAGCTCTGATTTCCAGCCTTTCCAAAGTAGAGTTCCAATTCTCTCAGGATTTCCATCTTATGTTTATACATAGAATGTAAAAATAATGAATTATTCCCTTAATTTTTTACACTACAATGAAAAACAAAACCCACAGACTCCAATCTTGCCACTGCTGGAAATGTGCTCTCCAGAGGGGCACATTTCCTCTATTTCTTGACTGTTCTCACTCCTCTTGATACTCTTATTTTTTTCCTAAATCCACTTACAGTGATCTGACTATTTAATTGGAATGTCACCAATACTGGTATCAAATGTCCCCACTGCTACAACTAAGTTCTACCCTTCTTATACATTCAGCATCACTCAGGTCTTCTTTGCCAAAGTGTCACATCAAATATTCACATTGAACTTGAAGTAGTGGCCAGAAAGTCGCTTGTAACCAAAGGCCTTTCTCATAATCAGTTATTTTCTTTCCAAAAGAAAGTAAGAACTACACAGGGCAGGAAGAAAACCTTTTGTATCAACTCAGCTCACTAAATGGTCCAGTTATTCTGCATAACAGCTGCATCTTTCCCGTTTCCCAAACCATTCATTTTTCTCATCCACAATATGCATCATTAAAATGTTATAATTATTAGCATTTGAACAATCAGAACTCTCAGAGAGGTGCTCTGCTGGCCTTGGCATACAGTTTTGTTTCCCCACAGACACTCACTTCTGTGAGCTCCTTAGCCAGCTCTTAACACATTTAATGTGGGATAAAGGACCTGAGGAGTTTCAGCTTTGTAAGTTAGGAAATCATGTGCTATTTAGAATTCACAGACATTTATCAAACATTTTTTTCACCTAAGACTCTGGTGCTTGTTAAAGTGCCTTCATTGCAACCTCAAATAGTTTTAGTACCTCTAATATCCATCAGCTTATAAAGGGCAGTACTACAAAGAGCTTCTAAACCAAACATCTCTGACAATGGATCACCATAATTTTTAAATAATTTCATTTTGCTTTTGCAAAATCTTTGGATCCCTGTAAATTAACTTATACTCTCACACGCCTTGCACAGAGTCCCCTGATGCTCAAACAAAATCAGCTCAGTGTCCTTCTGCTGAAACTTTAGGTTCCATGATCCTTCCTATATATTAAATATACAGGGTAGCCAAGACTTACTAGTTTTTCAGCACAGAATTAAAACACTGATTTCTTTGTAGTAGACATGCAGTAGATTGTTTTCCAGTTAAAACTGGAGATCATTTGAGTAATTCTAAGCTGGCTATATGTAAGTTGGATTCAAAATAGGAATAAACTCTAATAGCCTGAGGTGAAAAGGTCATGATAATTTATTTTTAATTTCTAGCCAAAAGCTCAGTGCATCACTTGTGATTCTGGGAGCCAGACTTACTGTCCTACAGGTTGTCAGGATTCTGAAATGACCTCCCATACAAGAAGTGCAGCCAGGAACTCTGATCCATAATCAGTATAGTTACCTGGTTCCTTCATTACAAGGATCTGTGTCCCCAGCCTTCTTTTTGCAGTAGTTCTGGACATAGCAAGAAATCAGTCAAGAGGTGTGCACCTTAACTCTGCCTAAGTGATCTGTCACCAATCTGAGGTCCATCCACAAGGAATTTCTCAGGCAATTGGCTCTACTTGCTACTGTTCAGCTAAGTTGAGTTGCAATTTTTCATCACCTTAACCCACTCTTATGCTATCAATTGCCTTGCAATTAAATAATGATTCTTCTTTCTTCACTTTTCTGCACCTTCTGCACGCAGGATAAATACTAACTGGGGAAAATTGTGCACAATGTTTTACCTTGTGTGGCATAGGTGGTTCTCTTTAATGATTTTCTTTTCTGTAGTGCAGTGGGATTTTTCATACTACACATAAAAATGAAATTTTTCAGAATTTTTTTCTCCAACTTTATGGACAGTTTCTGCCAGGAGATTTTGCAGAGCAGGATGTTATTGTGTGTGTAAGTTCCAAGTTATGTTGTCCTTAAAACAAAGGAGTGACTAACTGTATTAGAGTTCAGGCTGGCTTAAGAATTGCCATAACTGCGGCATTGGAGTCCACTGATTTCTTACAAGGCTCCTGATGTTCCTGTATTTTGACTATATTAGAAATAAAAGTGTCTGTGTAATGGACTCAAAACATTTCTTTTATTCTTCATTTTAGAGTTCCACAAATCTTTGGTGTAATTCCATGGAGTTTGAGCTTGTTTTTTATATCAGCAATGCTGCACCCAAGCCTAGTTGTGAAGGAGAAAGGAGGCAGAGTTGGGCTTCATTTCATTCTCCCTGTTGGTAGAAGGCACCTGATTTTCTCCATCTTCAGTAACGGCTCTGTCCATACCATAAAGAACCAGGTGCTGTCAGGAAGGACAAACAGAACTCCTGAAATGGCAGCAAACTAACACCTTTTCTGTAAGTGGGAGGAAATTTCAGGGCTAGTGCAAAATGACTCTGCAGATCCTAGTTATTTGTCCTGTCATTTAAAATGCGTTTTATTTTGGGGCATTTGTCAGAATGGGATGATTTGAGAGTGTGAAATAGAGAAGCCAGTTACCCAATAACCTTCTTCCAAGTGAGCTGCAATCTCTCTTCTACGCACTTAGCATCATAGGAGCATTAGTTTTCCAGCAATAAGCTTTTTAACTGTCTCTTCTTTCTTCTCAATATTAGAACAATAAAACAAGTAGAACATTGGTTGTATTCTGGTAGTTATAAAGAGCAATGGGCAGATCAGTGGTGACAGTAAATTTTTTCCAATGCAGAGGCCATTTTACATAGTGGTCTATATTATGAGTTTGAAGTAACAATAATTGTGAGTTTTTCTACTGAAATGAGCTCCAAATGAAGGAGAAGCCATCCCTGTGTCCCTTAATAAAGAAAAAAACCCAAACAAGTTGGTATAGGAGTGTCCAGAAAGTAATGAAGAGGCTGAGAGGAAGTGAGTTTTGGATGAGTCTTCATTTTGGCTACCAGGGGTTTTGTTTAGTTCCAAGAAGAACCATGGCCCATTCAGGCTGACCGGGAGGGGAAGTTCAAAAGAGTGTTGCTGCAGGAGAATGGCTGAGCATTATTGGAAAACTGCTGAGATTTAATATGGTATTTGACCTAAAGGGCAAATCTGTGTACTGAACTTGCCTCTGTAATTAGTGTGATGTAGCTTTAAGGATCTAACTACTGAACTCGGAAGACGCTGCAGCCGACCTTCTCAGCAGATGTTCATAATTAGCCAATTACAAAGAGACTTTGTAATGTAAACAACATCATTAGCCAATAATCAGTGTCAGAGTGGCGACACCTGCGGAAAGTGTATATAAGTTTACGGGCATATTAATAAAGCATCTGTTGCTGCTAATTCTTGTGGAATTGTCTGTGGCAGACCAAAACCCATCTCCTGTTACAGAAAACCTCTGATCCTAGGAGATCCTAAACTCCGGAATTTGTAAGAATACATAAACCTGCAACGTTTTTTTTCTCATTTGAGTTAATAGTAATTGTGGTCAGGAACCCTACTGTACTCAGCAAAGACTATTTGAATGTGTTATCTGGAAAATCCATCGTATCTTCCTGAATATGGCAGCTGTAGAGAGGACATCTCATACTTCTGGTGGCATTTAGGCAATATGGAAGAACTGTGGAAGACCAGGGGTCATTTCTAGAAAATGTAAACCAAAGATTTTTTGTTTCCAAGCACAGTCTGTTCATGCTTATCTTAGAGCATAAAACTGCAGCCAGCATTCAAATTATGCAGAGCCAGAAATGTACATTAGTTGGGGTATTTGGACCTTCTTAGAGCAATTCAGGAAATGTGGGTAGATAACTGAGTTGTTTTCTTTGTGCAATCTCCCCTGCCCATGGTGCTTCCAAGTGGTCTGAGCAAGAAGCTGGGGAGCTGTTGTTGGTGCAGTACTAAGCTGAGTTGCTCAGCCTGTGAAAGCCCGATGTGCTCAGTTGAGGCCACCTCCCTGTCTCTGGCATTTTGGTAGACTGTCAGGCTTTATTTGTCTGCAGAAGGTTGTCAGTCACTACAATTCCCACAAGTTCTTGGCTGTACAATTGGATTCTGAAGTTCCTGTCTATACCCAGAGCTGTGTTATTTACAAAAGTATATTACAGCTAAACCAGATCCAGACAAGTTTTAGACCTAAATACTGGCAAGATCGACCTACTGATGTCACCTAAATATGAATTTAGAATCGGTGAATTGAACTTTTTCAGAGCTGTTTTCTTTAAGCCAGCATAAAGCAATATTAATGTTAATTTAAGCAGCTTATTTTGATTTCTATGAGTTGCAGTTAATGACAGTATTGTATTATTATCAGAGTGATAATACAAATTAATTGAACTTTAAAAGAGAATTCTGTATTACTGTTATGCTGCAGAATTGAGCAGGCTCTACTAAATGTTTATTTTTTGCCCTTAGAAGCAGGGCAGAGTGATACTGGTCGATTAGAAAAATATTTGTAAATATTATATATAAGATAATTTAAACACTTATTTGCTCATTACTGTCTCATTTTCTACTGTAGTTGGAAATTTCTTCTGTAATTACAGTACGTTCAAATTCTTCATGCAGTCATTTCAGTTGAGTTTTACATATGGAGTGCTACTGTGAAGAGTGGCTCATAAAATATACCTTGGTCTGTGACATCTTTTAGTGAAAGCAACACAGACATGGCAGGGAGCTTCTCTAGGAACCTGTTTTGAATTTTCTGTGGTTCCTGTTTGTCTTGCTGCTGCTTCTGCTGCTGCTTGTGCAGTCAAGAACGTTCTCCTGGTCATTCTGTTCAGAGCAACGTGTGCTTATAATCCCAGTAGCAGTTCAAGGCATTTCCTGTGGGCGCTCGGGTGTGTGCCAACATCAGCATTGTGGTGTTCTGTGGCACCACTGTGGCAGGGCCTTTGTAGCACAGAGGATCTGTGGTAGTGAATGTGCCAAAATTTCACATCTGTATTTGGGGTGGGAAACTCATCACATGCATTTCTTACCTCAGTCACAGGGACTCGTCTCTTTTTGAGTGAGAGAATTGAACTTCACAAAACTTATGAACCTGAAATTTTGCACCTTCCTTTGTTTACTTACAGATTTAATTCTGAGTATGGAATTGCCTGCCATCTTCCATGACATTAGTCCTCTTTTGAATAGGAATTTCAAAGGCTGATGGCAAAAAGCTAATATAGTTTATGGGAGTGTTGCTTTCTAAAAATACATTTTTTCTTCTCCCTGTCATATATAATTTATGTAGAGAAAGAATGCCTTTCTCAGTAGGGTCATTTAGAAGTCACATTAAATACCCTTGTGAAAAAGGCAGAAATTAAGTTTTTCAGCCAGTTCTCTCAGCATGTTATTCTGTTCCATTATTGAAAGGAAAATGCTTGAGTTCACTAACCTGCCTAGATGCTGCTATGGGAAATGAACCTTGTAAGTCAGTGAGCATTCTCTCAAGTCCCCTGTTTCTAGATTTCCTCTTTTGTTCCAAATCTCATGGAATGACATCCTCTGTAGCAACATGCATTGGAAACATGGTCCCACAGCACGATGTGTATTTGCCTTGCACCTTGAGCATGTGTTGTGTTGCTAAACAGACGCTGCAACACCTGCCCTGCTTGCTCAGCTCTGCGCTCCATACCCTGCCCAAGCTGGTCAAAACCCATCTAAGCATCCAGCTAATGCATATCTTACATTGGACAGTGGAGCCTGTGGAGATCGTGCTGGTTTCTTAGATGGATTATAATCAGCTTTTGATGAAAAGAGAAAATAATGCCCATTTTTAGTCATTGCTTTGCATGATCACATATACTATGAATTAAATTGTCCCCTCCAGAGAGTCAGGTTTTCATTTATTATTTCTGTGCCTGTTCTATGTAGATGTGGATTCTTGATGTATATTATTTAAATTTATATTTGAAAACTGAAAAATACTGAGGAAGCTGTTGAAAGATTTTTATTAACTTATACTGATGTGCAAGTGAAAGATTGCATTTCTCAGCACAAATACTTCATGGCTAGGCGTGAATGTTTTTATGCCTGCTTTGCAAGGTTTGGTATGCATGAAGTAACTTGAAATGGATTAAGGGGTTTTATTTGCATACAGCTCTAGGAAAATTTGTGCTCTCTTTTTGCTCAATCATTTACAATATAAAGCTTGGTTTGTTAGGATTTTTAGTAAGGATAAATGAAGAATTAGCAAGGGCTCCTCGTTTTGAGAATGTGATTGTTCTTGCTGTGTTTGAGTCTTGCTGAAAAACATGAGATGGAGCTGCTGGTAAACAATCCAGATTTTAGGGTTGTGTCAAAGTTAGCCATGTGAGGTAAAGATTTGGTGAGTTTTCTTCTATTGTTTTTTATTACATCATCTGGACATGGAGGCAACATGATGCAACAACATAGATGTCTTTTCATATGCTGTGCTGCAAAGCACACTTAAGGATGTGTTTTAAAGTTCCAAAATAATTGTGGACTTGTAAGTCCCACATGTTCTGTCAGTGAGGTGTATGTGGTCTACCTAGGCCTGGCTGTAAGCACATAAATGCTGCTGTTGTTAAATGCCTTGAATGGAAGAATTTACTGGAAGGAGGACTATCAGCTCAGAAGAATAACTGCCATAATTTCCTCATGTTTGGGGGCTGGGAAGCTGCACACACCACTTAATCCATTTCATAACACAGTGCACTCTGCAAAGTAAAGAAACAGTTGTGCTGTGTTTGCACCTCTATAGTTTATAATTTAAAACGTATAAGGAAATAATTTTATTTCCATATTAACTTTCAGTCATACTGAGTAATGGAACAAAATTGATTTCATTTATCAGTCTAAACAGAAATTATTAAGATTGTCAGGCTGATGTATAGCATCTAATCAAAGGAAGAACACCCAGTTTCTGATTAATATCATTAACACTTCAATGTTTCATATGACAATAAATCTTCAATGCATCCTAAATTCTTTGATATTCCAGTGCAACAATAATCCTCTAGTGGATTTATTAGGGTAATTTTAATATGCTTTTCTTTTCAAAGATGGTTTGAAAAGCAACTTGTAATTATTATGAATGCTGGCATTACAATTAAAAAAAGTTCTGATATATAACACCATTTTGATGCTATAAATTGTTTCACATTAAGATCAAAAGAGAAGAAAGTCAAAACAGTATCAAGGGCTGAGGACTTCTTATGTTAATGAATAATTTCCAACCCCTGGGTTGCAAATACAGTTCATTATTTTTTTGTTTCAGCATAGTTCAACTGTTCTGTTGTTAGATCTTTGTACTCAAAACCTTTAATTTGGCACAAAGGGTACTAGCTTTTGATGTTTCTCTCTACTCATAATGACAGTTTGCATCCTCATGTTTCACGATTTTGCAGTTCTAATTTCAACTCCAAAGTCAGAACTTTTGTGCAATGTGGGGTAACTCAGGCGCAGTAAAAATGGAACTACTGTATAAAATGTAAAAGGGCCACTTTTCTCCTCCATCAAAAACAGATGGTTTCCAAGAATCTGCCCTGCTTGGCTATGGTCCTTGCTATATTCTGACTGAGATAGAAATCCTGGGAGGACTATTGGGGGACAGTTACTTGGATTAGAGGTGCTCCTGATGGCCTGTGGTTTGCTGGGTTGCAAAATACAAACCAAAGTTCAACACTGACTTACAGTAACCATCTCTCACCATTTACATTGGTGAAAGACTCAGTTCAAGTCTGTACAGAGATTGTTTTCCTAGTAAAATGATTTTGCTGTGACTCTAAACCAAAAAGAATTATTAGAGTTTCTGGTTTAGAGCAATTTAAAATATTCATAAGCACTTTTTTATTTCCCATGGAAGTTTGAGTTCTAAGAAGAGAATGTCATATGGTTTTCCTACAAAGTAAGTTTCCAATACATTAATCTGAATTTAGAAAAAATCTGAAGCTGTAAATTTTGTACTAGAAAACAACATGTTTTATACATATCTCGTACACAACTGTAATCTTCAAACTATTTTCTCAAGAGTATGTGTAGCTTATTCAAGAAAATAACTGGAGGGTGAAAGAAAAGGGCTTAACAAGTTTGTATATTTTGAGCTGAGTGGACAAGTAGCAGCATTTTTGTGGAGGAAAGATTATTCTTTTCCCTTCAAACTATCCTTGTTTCTTTTCATGTATTGTTTTAGGTCAAACAGATATCTTAGAAAAATTCTCTTAGGTTGGTAAAGCCAGCATAACTCTGGAACAGCTGAAGGGAGAAATAGGCTTTGGCTGCTTGTGCATGGCTGATGGTTGTCTGAGGGGTGTTCTCAATGTGGTGCTGTTGTAGACAGCTACTACAAATCTACAGGTCTCTTGGCACAGCACATTCAAGTATTTTTACTCATATATCAATGTACAGATGGTAAAGTCATGGGGAGGTGTTCCAGAGGGCATAAAAGAAGGATTTTATTAGCCCATATGTATTTTTTTTCACATAGAGATATTAATGTGCTTTTATAGACTGTTTATTCTATGTTCTTTTCTTTTTCTCCTCAAACTTTTTAATGTATTTTTACTATAGCAGAATCAAAATTAGCAGTAGATGTGTCCTTGAGTGAATCTTAGGCTTTCATGCTCATGTGCACAGATGTTGATGAAGCAGCTGGGAAAACAGGATGTGATCTACAGAGGTCACATTCAGTTTTGGAAGATTTGGGTTGGTTTTTTTTTTCCCTTATGACTCTGTCTTGCTTGTCAAAATCAAGCTGAAGGTGCAAGATAGATTTAAAGGGGAAGAGAATACGCCTTTAAATTGATTAATGGCAAAATATTGCATGTCTTTAATATCCCACACCTCAATGTTAATGAGATGCTAGTAAAGGCTAGAAAGCATTGGTGTTTGAGTGACTGAACAGATGAATGCAGAACAAAATATTGTGTACTGTGCAGTCAAGGAGAAAGATGAAATATTTTTATTTTCATGCAGGTCCAGTTACCATTTTGCATCTGAAAGAATGAACCAGTTCTTGTGAAGAGTTTTGAACTATGATTTTTAGGTTCAGGTAGCCATCCTCTGTCACTGCAGTTCTTATTGCAGAGTTGACCTGGATGGTGTTACGGTTTTTTATTGTGTTTTGGGGAAAATAGAAAGGGTAGACCTAAAGGAACAACTTGATTTTGATGATGAAGCCAGAAGGAGCATCAAGATGGGAGTGATGAAACTGCAGGCGCTTTTATTTCTCAATCTGCTGATTCCAGAAGAAAGGATGTATTTTTATTTTTTCTTAAAGCTTTTGTGTATTCAACTCATTGCATTGAGGACTTTAAATCTGACCATTTGCTGACAATTGCCATGTTTTCTTTTATGGGTACTTGAAATGGAGTATAAGACCATGTGCAATGAATGATGGTCAGGGGTGGAAGGAGGACTAGGGGGAAAGATAATTGGCAGGAATAAAAAAGGAAAAAAACCACCAAGTATAACTATTTGAAGGCTATGATGTTGCAGGCTTTGATCTAAGGCATTATTTTGTTTAGTTCTATTAATATCTGTCTGTTAAATATCAAGTAAGCAGCATTCATAGGAACCATTCTGTTGTCCCTAAATATAACTGCTCCGACAGAGAGACACACACTTGTTTTGAGGTTGTTTCAGCTACAGTGAGGGCTGGCTTGGCTTTGGTCTGTTTTACAGTTACATATATATAGATAGATAGATATTAGTTAAGAACTGTTGTCCTCTTCTACACATTTCCTAATTAAAGTTCGTTTTCTTTTCCTTGAATTTACAAGGACTGTAGTGTTGGTTCTTGAGAAGAAGTTCCTTTCTCTAGTTTAAATACAGACTTTGGTTTCCTTTAGACTGAGACATGTATGTTAAATTACTCCAATGACAATAGTCATGGCTGTAGTTTATGAACCATGGGCCAAATACCTAATGCTTTACAGTTAAAAACTTTTTGGTAGGTTGTACATTACTTGGCCTGTAGTGACTCTCCTTACCCTATCTCATATTTTTCTGAAATGATTTTATCACACCACTGATGCCAAATGCAGGGAAAGCTGCAGGGGGTTGCACTCCATCAGCAATAGCTCCTGCCTTCTGTGATGTGACAGAGAAGAAAAACAGCTTTGTTGAAAAGGTTGTAATGGGCTAGGACTTGTGCAGATATGGATTTCATCTGATCCTATTTTGTGTTCTCTTCTATCTGCCTCTTCTTTGTACTGCTCCTATGGTGAAATGGTGTTGATTTCATGACTGAGGCAGAGCAGCAGTTTTCCCTTGTATGTGGTACTTCATCATGTTCATGGGAGTCAGGAGCAAAATCTGTATTCAATTCCATGGGAATAGAATGTGCTGTAAAAAGCTGATCCAGCAAAGAAACTTCCATTGATCCTTGCAAAGGGCACATGAGCAGACTCTCAATGAACACCACCTTGAACTCAAATATCCCTGGAAAAAAAACCCCAAACACTTACACTTATTCAAAGATATTATGTCATGAGTGTGTTCCATATCAAAGCTTGTATTGCACATAAACTTCTGATGTGCAAATGTCAGTGCTGGTCCTGTTAGAGATAGCAATTTTGAGCTGGAAAGTGATAATGTGCTGCTTTAATATAAACTTCAGCTATTTTTGACAAAGGCAGATGTCTTCCTAATAGAGAGCTTGGTCACCAAGCACTTAAAAATAGTACACACTTCCAACTGCATTTGTATTTCATTTGTCAAATTAAGTGAGCAAGTCTTTGTGAAAAGTAAGTTGGAAGCCTCTTCTGTCAACAGAAATGGCATAATCTTTATAAACAGCAGCTTATTAAAAGGTAAAGGTTCTCATTATTCTGCATAAGTAGGCCACAAGTCATGTTAAAAATGTGCTAGGAACTAAATGGTAAATACAATGTTTAAAATGTTGCATATTATGAGAAAAATTGAGGTGTCTCTGCTCTCTATTGCCATTTGAAATGCCCTGGGATATCCAAGGCAGCAGAAGATGCTGATGCCTTCACACCTGAATTGCTTACTCAGACCTGCCTGTACAGGGCAACAGTGAACTGACAGTGGCAATATTTTTAACATGTGGCCTGATTGTCTGATAGATAGATGGAGAGCCAGGTGGTACAAAATTTCTCATTTGCCAATTTTATCTGTAAGCATATTTCATTATTTTTCTGTGCATGTCTACTTCATTTTATTCTGCTTGTACAGGCTCTACTTCTTTTACCAAACAAGGTTTAAAAAGTTAGTCATTATTTCAGTTCATAAAAATAGTGTCAAGACCAGAAAACAAGAGCACTTTTAAGTATGAGATGTATTAAACAAAACTGAAAAAATAATGTATTTACATTCTGTTTATCATTCATAATTATCAATCAAGATAATATTCTATGTTTTATATTACTCCTCTCTCTGTGGTTAGGAGACTTTAATTATGCTGCAAATTGATTTCTTCTTTTTTATCCACTTAATTGAAATTGTTACTTAGTCAAAAAACATATGTTATAATGATGCTGGGTCAAACTAAATGAAAATGAAAATTACAAAATTTCACAAGTAAACGAAAATAGAGATAGGAAAAGAAAAGCTGTGGTCTCCCAGATGCTGTAAGAACATACCTAAGTCTTTTTGGAATAGATAGAAATTGAAATGCATCCCTTGAGATGGTTCTGAAGTGCACATAACATCTCAAGAATTTAAAATCAAAATAATCTTTGAATAAAGAACCACATAATCAATTGTTTAAATTAAGTAAGAAAGAGTGTGGAAACTTCACACAAAATGCAAGATAGAGAGCAGGATATGCTGTGGACTGAATACCCAGAGTTTTTGATGAGAGGTCTGCAAAACAGACCTAAATCATAAAATCTATGTACAGATTTGGAAGTTAGTTTCCTGGAATTAGTTATCTCTTTGCACAGTCTTCGAGGAACCTGCACAGCCTTTTGTTGCTCTCCAAATCTGATGGAAATAATGACTGAAAGTAGCAGAAAAAAAATGTACCTCAGATCTGTATATTTTCTCTTTCTAATTATATTTGGTGTCATGTGTGTCTAGATTACTTATTTGAAAAAGTCCCCTGTGAAGGGATTTACAACTATGGCATGTAGACCTGTCCTAAGTATAAGACTCCAAAAAGATTAAAATTAGCAAGAATATCCTTGAATAATACATCTTATAAAGCTGAGCTCTCAAATGCTTTCTGCATTCAATACTTAAAATCAGCTCCTGCTTTATAATATGAATAGCCAGGTATGGATAACAGAATTCTCTATAATTGACCTTTCCTTGAGATTAGCCAGGAAATTTATAACACTCAAATGTCATGACTGTTTCTCTGTTATTTTAGAAGTCATGATGCAGCTCTGATTTGTAGTCATTGCTCAGTAATTATCTAAGTAATTTTGTCATTGAGTTTAGTGAATGTTGAGTCTGGTCTGTACTGTATTATTCAAACAACATATGACCTACTGTAAGTAATAATTATAGGCTAATTCTTTAAATACTACATAACAGCTTAAAAATTATACTAGTAATCATGCTATGGATGACTTTTTACTTGGCTGTTGAACAATTATGTGGTTTATGTTTAAGATTTTACACTTGAGTGGAATGCCTCCATTTTGGTGGAAACTGTATTGCAACTGTAAAGCAGCTGGGACAGAGGGGAAGCATTTTTAATAGCTCTTTACAAAGTTGATGACATCTCTGTACCAGTGACTTCTGCTTTGCTGTTCTATGCCTTGTAGCTCTGCTGATTGTGGTGGAAATAGTGAGGCAAATAAGGCATTTTTCTCCAACTGACTACAGGGTGGAAGGTGCTGCTTACTAATATGTAACTGTTTACTTTCAAAAACCATTGTTATGAAAATATTGTGCATGTTGATACTTAAATAATGGTTACAAAGTACTTTGGACTTCACTTGACAATCAACCATATGTAGATGTTTACTCAAACAGTAGATGTTTACATTGATGAATTAAAAAAGTAATGATGAATTACTTAAGTAATGGAAGCTTCTGAAATGTAACTTTATTGGATGTATCGTAGACTAGGAAATGGTTGGATCACAGAATAGGGTTGTCACAGAATAGTAGGCTTCATTCCTGGGTAATAATCCCTCTAGGCAATCAAAATCCTGGAGGGAGTCTCACAAGATGAGCAAGTTATTTAACTACCAAGAAGCTTTCTAGGCACCACAAGGGAAAAAAAAAAAAGGCATTTACAAGGAATCATCAGTTGGTACATCAAACCAGTAATTAACCTCTAACTGGCAGAGGAATGCATGAATGACTGTAGTTGTGAGGAGTACCTTTACACATGATCATGCATTTCTTCCACATTTGCACTGATGAGAAATCTGGTCTGTTTTCTTAGGGTGTGTTTTAGGAGCTTTTTCATATATGCAAGCAAATGATCCAGAAATTCAATGTGTGAAGCAAGATTGTTGATTAATTTCTTTGTGTGCTCAATTAAAAGTACTTTTAATATATGGAAAGATATATTGAAAGTTTCCTGGAAGAGTATGATGACATTTTGTACTAGTTGTTTCACATGTCATGTAGCTACCATTGCCATGAATAGCTGTTAAGTGCTGCATTTTTAATTCAAAGCATGAAAACTGAGATTACCTGTATTGTAATAATTTCTCGATTTCATTGCAAAATTCCTGCAGACCCAGATTAAGAACCCCTTTAGACTGTTGAAAATAACAATAGAAGTCTTGCAAATGAGTCTTCTGTGGGCACTGATAAACATTCATGGAATAAATAAAAAGGTTATGGTTAAACACAATGAACAGTCAGATATATCTGTCTGAAAACTTTGGCTTTTAAGCAATTTTCTTTTTCATGTTTTTGTTTAACTGATGATACATAGTGCAAAGTGTTTTTCCAGAACAAAGGGACAAAATGGGTTGTCAAGTGCCAGTCTTCTTTGTTTCCTTTTTGCAAAAATATATAAAAGATGTTGGATTTGATGTGCATTGGGAAGAAGAGTGCCAGGTCTTACCAACAGTCAAGTGCATTTTCTGAAAGTCATTGCAGTGAGATACAGGTGCTGTTATTGGTTTGAGAGCTGGTTACCTATAGCTCTTTGTTGCCAAGTGTCATTGTACTGTGATTCTGTATGTGAGTGTAAGAATAGTTTTTACTTTTTCACCTCCTGCTGCTGAGGTGAAAGTAGCTGGTCATAGTTAAAACATGAGGTTTCTGAACTCAGAGATGCATAAAAAAATGCAGTGCATATGTACAATAATGAGAAACTTCTTGTACTGTCAGGGAATAACTATATTGCTCTTTTGTTAACTGAGTTTTGGTATCCAGTATGTTTTTAGTATTTTAGACTATTGACTGCAAATTCTGCTTTTAATTAATTCACTGCCAATTTAATTCCATTCAGCATGTCTGTAGTCTTGTATTCAGTCTTGTTATGTGTTTAAAGTGCATAATCAAGTCTAGCAAGTGGAGACAAACTAACGAGGAAGCATTCATAGAATGCAGAAATTTTGCCTAATATGAAGTAAACAAGCATAGGCCTTATTCTTTATCCACACTATATTTTTAAATACAACAAAAAGTTAAAAAACTCCACAAACAACTAAGCATGCTAATATGGTACAAAGTTCAGGGAAAGAACATCAGGGAAAATAGTCTTTGTTTAGGCAGTGTTTCCTGAAGTAAATGTTTATCATGTTCTGGTCAGGCAGACAGAATAACCTGCTTGGTTTGCCTGGTAGCTTGGAAGATAATAAAAGCAATTAACTTAAGGCTTGGTTTAACCAACCTCCAATAACTCTAAATTTAGTTACCTGAATCTACTGAGATGAGAAGTTAGAGGGTTAAAGAACTGACTGAAAGCAAAGCTGTTGAATGTTGACCTCTTTGACGTGTGTGAAATGAGGAGAGATGGAAAGAAGGCAGCTCCTGGGAGCAGAACGATTCCAGTTATCCTGTACACGCCTGCTTAAGCACTGACTTCCTTCACTCAGGGAGGTAAGTCAAGCAAACTGTGTGTTGCATGACACTGTATTTTCACAGATGATTTAGAAATTGCTGCCCATTTCTAGTGACCTTGTTCAGAAATTACTTAAAATGCACAATAGTGTAGAAACAAAGTCAAGCCAATGATGCTGTGACAGAGTGTTTTTATAATTTGTTAGCATCCTCTGAGTGTTATCAGCTACACTCTAAAATTTACAGCTGTCCAAGGAATCTGTTACAGGGCAGGATATCATTGCTAGGGAGTTCTCTCATCTTCTATGACTACATCCCCTGTGATAGATAAGTGATCAATATAAAATTTCCTTGTTAAATTGAGTTGATGATTTGATATAAAGTTTTTGTATTGGTTTTAATAAAGCAAAGTTTGTCATGTCATTGTGATTAAGGCTCCGCCGCTTTTAAGAAATTTTGCAAGGCCCAAACGCAGAACCAAGTACTTCTTTAAATGTATTTTGTGTATGCTAAAAATTGTTAACTGTGTAACCACAAAGCTAAACCACAAGTCTTGGAATATTTCCCCAGATGTGTCTTGTGATGATTTCATCTTAGTCTTATATGGAGGCCTTATACCTTATGATTCCTATTAGGGGTGTGGAGTTTCCATGTAAGATTAAAATTAGTAAAAAGATGTAAACTGGACATGCCTAAAATTATTCTGGGACCGCCGTACGATCACCTGAAAAGAAGGAGGACATCGATCACAAGACAGATGAAGCTGAGAAATAGACGAAAATAGAAAAACCCGGATTAAAACAAGGAACTAGCCACCGGCTTGTTGTTTCCACATCAGTCATGATCACTGGCCAAAGCTGCAAGGACTAGCTGAAAATAGAGACTAAGAATGGAAAAATCAAGCTAAAAAGAGGAACATCCATGGTCTATAAAAACAAAGCCTATACCTTGTACTCTTTGCGAGCTAGCTGGGAGCACTAGGCTCCTAAGCTGGTCGCCCAGGGCATTTCCTAGGATGTCCTGTTTGCTTATTTGTCTAATAGTTGCTGCGGTAAATTATTTGTCTACTGTTACTGCAATAAATTACTAAAAATTAAGTTTTAAGTGTTGGCCTCAATAATTCGGTCAATTTTACCTATAACAGCCCCTATTGTGGGAATACTCTGTGAAATGGACCCCAGAGAAGGACAGCGCTGAAAGGCACCTTGAATTTTACAAGCCACATGCATGACAGACTTGTTGGAGTTTACAGTTAATGCATTTTCTCTGTATAGTTTTGAGTTCAGAAAAGTTCTGTACCCTCCCGCGATTTCCCCACCCCGTGTTCATTTCCCTCCCATGTGTTCCGCCTCTGTTTTCCCCTAATGCCGCACCACTGAGGTGTTGGGGCCATCTCCCAAGCACAGCCCCTGCTGTGCACTGCCAATGCAGCTGCCGCGATGAGTGTCGCTGCTGCACTGCAGCTCCAGGACCTGCCGGGGGGTCTGAACTGGGGCACCTCCTCCCGAGGCATCCGTCCCCGGCAAATCACTAGAAATGTGCCTGCCCCTTCCTGCCCCAATCCCCGAGTCCCTATTGGTTAATTCTGTTGTTACTTGCGAGTGTTTCCCCATTGGCTGTTTGAGTTGTCAGTTAACCACTCTGCCCCTCCCCTCACCCCATTGCGTCCAAGTTCCCAAGCTCTCCCCTCAGATTTCCTTCCTCTTTCCAGGACTTTGTTCTTATTGGATGTTTAATGGTTACTGACATACTTTCACCCAATCCCTTTTAAGTTTGCACCCCGCTCTGAGTACCTCCCCTAACTGATCTTTTATAAGTTGGCTCCTTCATTAATAAAGTGCTTTTTTGGTTTACTTTCTCACTGAGTGTGGAGGGTTTCCTTGGGAGCCAATTCCCCTTGGTTGGTTACCATTATGCTTTTAGATGTAAGAACTGTTTGTTATCCAGAGGTGAATTGAATTGGACTTTTCCAGGGCACAGGGATCATCCATCCATCTTTTCCTTTTAAGGAAAAGGATTCTGGGCAGAGGGCACTTTGACTGTACAATGGAAACTTCCTTTGGAGAAACTTGCCCTAATAATAAGATTCTGACTAAAGGCTTTCCCAGAGGAAGGTTATTTTATGGGAATGCTCAAGTGTTCACTGCTGTAGTTCTTGTATTTGGACACCAGATTACCAAAAGGGCAAAAAATAAGACTGCAGTAATATACATAAACTGAATTTAAAAGTAGATTAAAGGAATAGTTCAGAAGTCAAAGCTGGAATGAGGTTCAGAGTAACCTGAAACTGCCATCAAAGATTTCGGGAGGAAAGTCCTAATCTTTCTGAAAGACTGCTGTTCATGTGCTCCTTAACTAATACATTGGGTCTGTTAGAGGCAATCAGCCAATTAATTTTTAACACAGAAAGACATTGATGAAAACTCTCTGACACCAAGAGGAAAGAAAAGGTTCTATGGAAATTTTATGACTTAGAATCACTGCTAAAACAGAAGTGCTGTTTTGTTAGTGAGAAGTACCAGTGAAATTTAAAACATGGTGATTTCCTGAGAAGCTTCACTATGATAAATTCCCTTTGTAAAACAGTTAGGTCAAAATTCAACTTGGGTGCTGTGCAGCAGCCCATTCCTCTAATACTTCAACTCTTTAGGGAGTAATCCACAAAAGGGGCAACAATTTTGTGGTAGCAATAAAGATGTCATTTGTATGAGTAAAAAGAAAGAAATACTGTGTAATAGACACATTGTACATTCCTGGAAAAAGATTTGTATGTGGTACCCAGGCAGATATCTCTTTAAATTGTATTTAGTCAATTAACATCAGTATTAACATGCAGATCTTTATTTCCAAAGGTCAGTTTGGGCTTTATATATTTCCATGTCCATTTACTTCAGTTTAGCAGCACAGGATACAAACCTAAGGTTATGCAATCTGGCTCCCTGCTTGTACCCTTGGGTGTGTGTGGGCTGTTCTATGTAGGAAGTGGGTAGATCTGGGAACTACTGAGCATTGAAGTGTAGGGGTACATATCTGTTGGTACAGAAAAATCAAGAGTGAGCAATTCAGATCTATATAAGAGCCTGTGAGACTGAAAGCAGCTGAGAATGGTCAAGGGTGCAGCTGCTGTGGAGGGAAGAGATCCCTCCCTAGGAGTTCTTAGTAGCTCTCTGGAGGTTTCTCATGAGAACTCCCTAGGTTTCTCACAGCACACTGGAGATGTTCCTGAAAACATCTAGGATGAGTTCATATAAATATTGGACTTGTGAGATATGCTTTATAACCAATGGGTATTTGCAGTTAAATGATGTGAGGTTCAATTTAGCCAATAGAACGTAGCTTTAACCCTATATAAACCGTGTGCAGTGTGAAAAAAATGGCATTCACTTGATCACATTTGTCTGTGTGTGGTGTCTGTATTCCTCTGTCGGTATTTATTGTTTACCTATCCTGGTGCATATGCTGATACATTCATCACATGACATGGACATACTCAACTCTCTTGGTTCTCAGAAGCAAATTGNAGTGTTTCCCCATTGGCTGTTTGAGTTGTCAGTTAACCACTCTGCCCCTCCCCTCACCCCATTGCGTCCAAGTTCCAAAGCTCTCCCCTCAGATTTCCTTCCTCTTTCCAGGACTTTGTTCTTATTGGATGTTTAATGGTTACTGACATTACTTGCGAGTGTTTCCCCATTGGCTGTTTGAGTTGTCAGTTAACCACTCTGCCCCTCCCCTCACCCTATTGCGTCCAAGTTCCAAAGCTCTCCCCTCAGATTTCCTTCCTCTTTCCAGGACTTTGTTCTTATTGGATGTTTAATGGTTACTGACATACTTTCACCCAATCCCTTTTAAGTTTGCACCCCGCTCTGAGTACCTCCCCTAACTGATCTTTTATAAGTTGGCTCCTTCATTAATAAAGTGCTTTTTTGGTTTACTTTCTCACTGAGTGTGGAGGGTTTCCTTGGGAGCCAATTCCCCTTGGTTGGTTACCATTATGCTTTTAGATGTAAGAACTGTTTGTTATCCAGAGGTGAATTGAATTGGACCTTTCCAGGGCACAGGGATCATCCATCCATCTTTTCCTTTTAAGGAAAAGGATTCTGGGCAGAGGGCACTTTGACTGTACAATGGAAACTTCCTTTGGAGAAACTTGCCCTAATAATAAGATTCTGACTAAAGGCTTTCCCAGAGGAAGGTTATTTTATGGGAATGCTCAAGTGTTCACTGCTGTAGTTCTTGTATTTGGACACCAGATTACCAAAAGGGCAAAAAATAAGACTGCAGTAATATACATAAACTGAATTTAAAAGTAGATTAAAGGAATAGTTCAGAAGTCAAAGCTGGAATGAGGTTCAGAGTAACCTGAAACTGCCATCAAAGATTTCGGGAGGAAAGTCCTAATCTTTCTGAAAGACTGCTGTTCATGTGCTCCTTAACTAATACATTGGGTCTGTTAGAGGCAATCAGCCAATTAATTTTTAACACAGAAAGACATTGATGAAAACTCTCTGACACCAAGAGGAAAGAAAAGGTTCTATGGAAATTTTATGACTTAGAATCACTGCTAAAACAGAAGTGCTGTTTTGTTAGTGAGAAGTACCAGTGAAATTTAAAACATGGTGATTTCCTGAGAAGCTTCACTATGATAAATTCCCTTTGTAAAACAGTTAGGTCAAAATTCAACTTGGGTGCTGTGCAGCAGCCCATTCCTCTAATACTTCAACTCTTTAGGGAGTAATCCACAAAAGGGGCAACAATTTTGTGGTAGCAATAAAGATGTCATTTGTATGAGTAAAAAGAAAGAAATACTGTGTAATAGACACATTGTACATTCCTGGAAAAAGATTTGTATGTGGTACCCAGGCAGATATCTCTTTAAATTGTATTTAGTCAATTAACATCAGTATTAACATGCAGATCTTTATTTCCAAAGGTCAGTTTGGGCTTTATATATTTCCATGTCCATTTACTTCAGTTTAGCAGCACAGGATACAAACCTAAGGTTATGCAATCTGGCTCCCTGCTTGTACCCTTGGGTGTGTGTGGGCTGTTCTATGTAGGAAGTGGGTAGATCTGGGAACTACTGAGCATTGAAGTGTAGGGGTACATATCTGTTGGTACAGAAAAATCAAGAGTGAGCAATTCAGATCTATATAAGAGCCTGTGAGACTGAAAGCAGCTGAGAATGGTCAAGGGTGCAGCTGCTGTGGAGGGAAGAGATCCCTCCCTAGGAGTTCTTAGTAGCTCTCTGGAGGTTTCTCATGAGAACTCCCTAGGTTTCTCACAGCACACTGGAGATGTTCCTGAAAACATCTAGGATGAGTTCATATAAATATTGGACTTGTGAGATATGCTTTATAACCAATGGGTATTTGCAGTTAAATGATGTGAGGTTCAATTTAGCCAATAGAACGTAGCTTTAACCCTATATAAACCGTGTGCAGTGTGAAAAAAATGGCATTCACTTGATCACATTTGTCTGTGTGTGGTGTCTGTATTCCTCTGTCGGTATTTATTGTTTACCTATCCTGGTGCATATGCTGATACATTCATCACATGACATGGACATACTCAACTCTCTTGGTTCTCAGAAGCAAATTGTCAAATCTAGTTTTTCTAAGGAGGTGTCCTTTGTGCATGTGTTCTGCTATAGCTGTAACTGCAAGCTGTTTAGTCTGAGTAATAGTTATACAATTTTTTGTCTACTGGTCTCTCTGAGTTTGTGGCACACAGGTAGACCTAAATGTCTTAATAATGAATTGTTGTTGGGTAATTTATCAGCACCTCCTGGTTCAGACAGTTGCCTCCTGGAACTTCTCATAATTCACCTCCATCAGTCAATACATATAGACATTAATTGCCTCGTAATATTGTCAAAAACACATCAGGTAGTATTGAAAGGGTGTGATTGCATCTCTTTGAGCTAAGCAACATTTATCAGTGTTTTGCCCCTATTCTCACTTTACACATTTATCTTGCCAGTGCCATGAGCTGGACTGAGGACACATCATCAGGGTGCAGTCAGGAGCACGTCTGTCAAAGTAAATGGTAATTTCAGACTTGCAGTGTGAAAAGAGTAATTCCCCAGCAGGCAAGTCACATAAAACTAGGCACTGACAGCTGGAGCAGTAGGAATTCTCCTTTCAGTGGCCTTATTTTTAAACACCAAGATGAGAATAGAACTATGATGCTTTGCATGCTTAAAAGGTACAAATAATGTCAAGTCTCATTTCGCTTGTTGAAATTTACTGAACTTTGTTTGGAGCCTTGGAAACATTTTTGTATTTCAAAGTGTATCTGAATATTTACCCAATATTTGAGGAAGTTATTCCTCTTTGTTTAATGTAAATGTTTCTATTTTACATCTGAGACACTTCCATATTTTTTGTTATTTTGATTAATGTATCGAAGTTCAGTGATACTAAAATACGCTATCCTATTTCTTAATTAATAATTCCACAGTAATTGCCTTTTTATGAATCTTTAATTTGAATGCACGCCTGTCCCTATGGAAAAATGTGTTTGAAGATACAGTGAGGTGCAACACTTGAAGGGAAAGGCTGGGCTAAAGCTTGATTAAAATAAATAGGACTCTTTCCCTTAACTTCAAAGAAAAAAAAAGGAGCATAATTAAAGACAATTGAGGGAAAGAAGAAAAAAAATGAGAACCTTTGATTTGAACATTCTATGAAGCAGAGCATGGAGAGAGATGAGAATGAGCTCTGTGAGCTAAGAATAGGGAAGAATCTGCTCAGACCGGATAGCTGGTACTGCAGTATATGCAGACCTCACAAGTGTAGGATGATAAAAAAACACACTAGAAAGGACAATATTTGAAGATTTTTGTAGCTTGACCACCTAATGGTTCAAGCAAATTCTCTCTCAAGGTCTTGTGGGTGCTGTTTCAAGTGAAGGGAGCACATGAGCCATTAACACAGTGAAGTTCCCTGATTTATTCTAAATACAGTAGAGAATTAGCCCCTTCATCATCATGTCTGGATTTGTACCTAAAGAGAATGTCTATGGAAAAAAGGGTGTGGAGTGTGGCCACTCTGAATGAGTCATGGCAGAGGCACCTGAAAATCTGCAGTGGCTGATGTCACGTGGCCTCCCTGCTCCCAGCGTTTCCAGTTGTTTTTCCAGAAGCTTTTCTTGGCAGGTGAGACCTTCTTTGAACTGTTGAACTAGTTCATTGGTGCCCCCTGTTTCTTGGCAAAAAAGTAGGAGCTGTTGTAAATTACCCTGATCTGCAAATCCATGATATTTTCCAGGTCATCACCATCGATCCTTTGAGGAGGAAGGACAAATTGCCCTTCCATCCCTTTCACAGAGTCTATATTGTCTATTGTATATTCCATTTACCTTAACTGAGGGTCAACTTGTAGAGAAGTAAGGACTTGTATGGATTTGTTAAATACTGATTCACAAGAAATGTTTGTGTAATACAAAATAAAAGTTTCACATGAGTTGCAGATAAGTTGAAAGTCTCATTTGAGTGTAACAGACTGATGTCTGCATACTACATATTGTGCCTGGAAGGGACACCCCTGTTTCCTGGCTTCCATGAGCAACACCCTTGGTGCTTTCCCAGGTGCTTTTGGCAGCTGACACTTGATGAGGCCATTTAGTAATTGTGCTGCTACTTTGGGGATCCCCAAAAGGTTTCTATCTTCCACAAACATTTTGTATTTCCATATTGTGGGGTGATGGCTTTGATAAGGTCTTGAGGGAAATGCCTCAGCTCCCCAGGAGGGATGCTGATAAGTGATGGTGTTACTGAAGAATGGAATGTTATTGAATTAGTATGGCCTTTCTTTGCTTCACCCTGTGGCACCCTGCAGAAGACCCAAGGAGCCACCCCTCAGGCATCTATCTATCAATCCCAAAGTATTGACTTTAGTCACACAAACCACCTTAAAGGAAAAAAAAAACAGTATAAAAAGAGNCCTTAAAGGAAAAAAAAAAAAACAGTATAAAAAGAGACAGAGTATAAACCAAAACTGGGGAGAAAAACTTCCACGTCTGGGAGGGCAACCTACAAGCTACCCTGTCTCCCCCATTCCATTGGACATTGCAGGGGTAAGTAACCAAATTCTTACTTTATTTTCCTATGCTTTACTAATTATAGTTTGTTATAGCTCACTGGGTGTATACGTTAATGGGACACGACTATATTTTTCCTGTTGCTTTTCTTTTGGGTTACTGAGTGTGTTTACATGTGGTGTTGAACTGTTGTGTTTCTGTTTAGTAATCCTCTGTTAGTTAAGTTTGTCGTGGGAGGGGTATACTGCTGGAGGGGCCTGTAAAATGCGTTTTGTGCTGGTGTCTTTTGGGGTATTTTGTACAATCTTGCAGCTAAATGTTATCACTGACTAAGTAACCCATATAGTCATTGTCACGTACTTGTATTAATAAATGTTATCTTTGGGAGCTGTTGTAGGGAGAGTTCTTTTCTTGCTATTAAGTGTGGTCTCATATCAGAGGTCAGAAACCCTTCCAACCTTTGTACTATCCATGTCCTTAGGCAGTGTTGGGAAACATAAGGCTCTGGTTTTCTGGAGGCGCTTATTTAGCTATAAGTTCTCCCTGGCTTAAGTGTGGTCCTCACAGGAGGGTCAGAAATCTTTCCAGCCTGTGTTCTGTCCAGTGTTATCAGGCAGTGTTGGGTTCATAAAGCTTTGATTGTTCCAAGGATGCTTATAGCTATTAACTTTATATTAATACAGGTGAGACTAGAAATCTTTGCATTTCTGTGTCTCCCCCCTTTTATGTGACACATGTGGTGTTGTTTTTTTCTGTCCACAATTACTACTTGTAAAGATAAAACAAAAAGGGGTTTTAATACCCATTTATCACTTAATTTAATGGAGCACATAGAGCTGTAATTATACAAAGTGTTTCTATAAAATTTTTTAGAAACTTCTATTCTTCTATTTTTTTTTGGTCCTAGTTTGTGTTTGAGGGAAACTTTTCCAAACTATGCTTGTCCTGCCTTTCTACTCATTGTTCACTTCATTGTAGGCCCTACAGTGCTGAAATTTATGCTTTTATTACACAAATTATAAATATTTATCTAAATATAGAAATACTATGCATATTCATTCTCTATTTGTAGCCCACAGGGCTAAAATTTGGAGGAAGTGTTGCTCTGCAGGGAAACCTCATGTTGAAACAAATGAGGCACAGCCAATAATCAATCAAGTTGTTTTGGTTGTAAAATGGAAACACCTGCAGTTGGAACAAGTGCCTTCAGAATAGCAGAAGGGTTCAGAGGTGCTTCAGCTGTGCTGTCTCTATGCTTTGTGGGAGAAGAGCTGCATAAATGAGTGTAAGGAAACAACACCTGAGCTTTTTGGATCTGTACCTGAGTAAAATTTGATATGGCTTTTGTTGTTTTATGGAGCAAATTATTGCAGCTGACCTATCAAAACCAGTGGGTTTGAAGTAAGGGCCTGGAAATGATTCTTTAGGAAGACATGGTTCATAAAACAGGGCAAATCAAAATGTGTGAGCTGCTGTAGAAGATTCATGGCGGAGATTATTTTTTTTGTCTTAGTGTTGTGGTAGTAAGTCCATGTGGTATATTTTTAATGCTTTTGTGTTTAGGTTGCTATACAGGTATGAGGTTTTTCTTGCTGTCTTTCTTGAGCGGGTTTATGACCAGGATACTCAGTAAATATGAGCTTTTTATATGCCCACTTATACTGTTGGTTGGGGATTATTTATGGGTTTTATTTCTGCAAATAAACACGTGCTAGAGTTCTTCATTGTGCATATGTATCCTGAGTTGAAGAAAGCCTTTGATATTGCCTGTATTTTTTTAACCAAACCAGATATAAATGATACAATTGTGTATTTGCTTTCTGAATGGCTCTGTTTCTGTGGGTTACTGTTTGGCAGATGTTTAGCTGAAGAATGCATGGTGTATGTCATGATAGCGTAGGAAGTAAAACATTAACGGGTGAAAAAAGCTTGGGGATCATCTTTCACTTGTAATGACAGTTTTTTGTTGTTTTACTTAAATTGGCTCATATTTATGACCAGTTTTTTCTTCTTGTGGTTAAGAGTATTTGTTCCTTGCATAAAGAGATGTTCTTATTCTAAAACCATATAAAGGAATATTTTCTTGTAATTGAATTTATGCAGAACTAAAACCTATCTCTTCTTGGAAAAAGCCTCCCTTCAAATGAAAGTTCTCCTACACATGTCACAAGTTCTCTGAACCTCACGTTTGTCTTTAGGGAGTCATTTAGGAAATGTGCCAGAATACGTATTCCTGCTTAAAAACTCTTCCAAGAATTTCCTGATGGGCAAAATAAAGGTAATATCTACAACTGACTGTTCATCAAGAATAAGCAATTGTCCTAGTTTTAATTTGTTATCTCAATAGCCACATTTTATTGTTTATTGTACTAAAGCCCACCAAGGTTTGAAGAGGGATGGGTGGTGGATCTTGGGTTTGGAGTCCTGATGTGCTCCCCAGTGTTATAAACGATCACCCAAATAGCCAATCATTTTGGTATGAAGGGTAGTTTAATTTCATAAATAATGAAAGCTATAAACAGTGCTGGGTGCACTGGGAGTCTCCGCTCCATCAGTGACACACATTTGAGCTCGCAGGCTCCTTTTTTATACAGTTCAAGCAGGTTTATCTTTAACCAGTTTCAATAAATGATTTTCTTCTTTCTCCATCTTGAGATCTTTTCATTTGATTCTTCTTGTTGCTTCTCCGTGATCATGGGGGGCTGGTATCTTCTTTGGTGTGATTCTTAACTTAAATTTCTATTTGAGAAGCTAAGCTGCTCAGTTTTTTATTTCTCTGTCTTGGGGTACTCCCTCCTTGTCTTAACTGCATCTGTCTCCTATTGTGTTGAAGTACCCAGCTTAATCTTTGTTTACATTGTTTCTATCTTGTATCAAAAGGCTGCTTTAGTCATTAACTTTGGCTTTTTTTCTTTTACTCCTCTTTCGTATGTTAAACTAAGTTTACAGCATATTCTGCAAGGCCCAGATTCAGTGTTTTCAGAATCCCATTGAATGATCTTGGCAAACCATACAGTATACATTATTATATTTTTGACACGGATTAGGCTTACATTTCTCACACCCAGCAACAGGGCGGTGGATGAGATGGTGAGCATGTCCTTCCTTTAGTTGCCTTTCTAGTTTGAAATATGGTTTATGATGGAGAAATGAAATGCTGTGTTCTGCAACTACTTGGAATTTGGTGTTTTGTATGATCTCTCTTGGACAGACTGCAGTAGATTGGCTGTTATCTGATGGTTAGCTGGCAGCGTGTTGCATTGTATTGGATGTGTTAGTTTTGGTTCTCCTTGGAAGCGCATGAACTTCTATGTGAGTAAACAAATCCTGCCAACTTGTATTTATCCCTGCAGACATGGACTGATCAGTATGCTTTAATGTAACGCTAATAAACATCACTGTCCTGCTAGGTCAGATCCAGACTCCACCTCAAACACTGTCCTGTCCTTGGCAGTGAATGGCACCAAATACTTAAGGAAAAGCGTAACACCAAAAAAAGTTTGATAATTCCCAAGTATTGCAACAGTGTCCAATTCCTGTAGCTCAGCGATTTTCTGAGGCAGTTTATGCCAATACAGTACATCTCAATGGACTGTGCTTCTAAGAAACAGTCCAACCTCTCCTTGGACTTTCACAGGCTTCCACATTCCTGTAGTGTATTTGGACAAGAGATATAAAAGGAGAAGATATATCTCAGAGATGAGGGGCTATCAATTAGGAATGACAAGATAAACTGAAAAATTTACTATGGGACACTGAAATTTGATTACAGTAACCTTGATCCTCTGCATGGATCAATAGCTGTTCTTTGAGTATCAGGCACTTTGTGGGTCTTTAAAATGAGGATAGATGGTGTTTTTGTGAAGAATAGCAAACAACAACAAAGGCAGCTCAAAGTTTTTGTATTTAAAATTGCTTTAGTCATTCAGGTTACTTTCAGTTAAAACATTGGTCTTTGTTTATGGAGGATTTCAAGTTGTAGATCAAGCTTACCTTTCCATTGTGCTATCTTTGGGAAAAGTACCAACCACTCTGTTCAGGATAAAACTAAGATGCAGAAAGTATTTATGAACTGAGCATATTTCCCTTCTGATAGTCTTGATATTCTCCTTTGAAGAAATGGTCCAAAGTGGACTGTCTTGGCTTTTAACATTCTTAAAAGCTGATTTTTTCCTTTCTTTTAATTTATAGATAAAAAATATGATTGCAGAGAAACTGATCATCTAAAGATACAACTCTCTCTAAGGGGACACTGATGATATCAATCTGGCATCGGGGGGGAAAGCACAGCAGGTAAAGCAGTTTTGACTCTAAGGAAGTGCCCCAAAATGCAACAGAATTTTCACTCTTCTTGCTGTTGATTTTTCTGACTTGCATTTTAGTTAGCAGTAAAATACACCTTGTTGTTTTGTTTTGGTTTTTTGAGTCCTGGACCAAAACATCATCTGCTGCTTAACAGTTATGTACCTTCAAATTGCATAAACATAAGAGGCAGTTTTCCGTGTTTTCTGTTTTATTTTTAATCTCATCTCTTGTCTGGGCATTGAATTTTGATTTTAGTGTGGAAAAAAGTGTGGTAGCAGGAAGAGAGGAAGTCCTAATTTGAGAAACTTTTCTGCGGTCAGAAAAATAAGTGGTTGCGGTTTTGATTTTTATTATAAAGTTTCTTCATGTGGAGTATTTATATTTTGTATCAAGGATTTTTTGTAACAGAATGTTTAAAATGGAAAAGCATAGTGTGGTACTTGGATGTGAACTATTTAGCTGGTTATCCTTTAATCCATCTGTAATTGCTATCTCCCAAGCACTGTGCATACCAGGTGTGATGTGTTTGTTTACTTGGTGTAATGGCAACAGTTTCATGTGGCAATCTGTTAAATGAGGCAATTTAAAACAGCTTAAACCGAGTGTTACATTTTTCATTTTGTACCAAGTGATCAGACTTCGGTTCATGTCCTTTTTTGGTTACCTTTATTGCTTGAAACTACTTCCTCCTTCAATCTGCAGTCTTCTCTTTCAGTAGAAGTGTTACAAACTTTAAGGTAGACTATGCACTCTGTTGTAAAGCATCCGGCATGTAAAGACAGGTTATTTATTTTCACTGCCTAATCTCTGTTAGAGTATCTTCCAATAGGCTGTGAGTTTGCTTACAAAGCTGATGAACACTTCAAGCAGTTGCCAAAACTTATCACTTCATAATTTCTGCTAGAAACATTTGCTTAGCTGTGGAAATGACACCTAAGGAAATAAAACTAATTTTCTGGCTTAACAGGTGTTTCCTGTTTCAGGGCTGGCATTTTATTATATAAAGTTGTGAATGAAAGATTATTCCAGAATTAGCTTCTCTTTTTGGCACAGATACTTATATCAGAGCTCTGATTAAATGGTGAGTGGCTCTAGGATGGGGAGAGGAAAATAAAAGCTCACCATTGCAGATTTTACACAGGACTGCGGGGTCCTGAATCAGCAAGGCATGAAGGATTGCTGTTCTTTGTTGGGAACAGCTCCTGTAACTACCAGTCTATTCCATGCAAACACTGAGTTCTCTCTCATGGATATTTTAGGCCCATTTCAATGCATCATCTTCTGTGTACCACATGTCCTTTGGAGGATGGGTGTGAGCCAGAGCTGCTCATTTGTTTGAGGGAGGGGAATGGGGCATTTGTATGTGCACACTTTAGATGTGTTTTTTCCCCCTCTTCTATACCAGGTGTGTGGCTTGGCACTTATGCCATTATTCATGTTTTAGAGTCACATGTACTGTAGTTATTCTTCAAAAGTATCATTTAAACTCTTTAGTGCAAACTGTTAGAAAACCTAACAAGTCGCTATCCCAGAATAATATAATGATGTAGTGCTAGGAATGAACTAATGCTTTAATGTGCCACCATGGCTTTAAAAGTTCTGTTGTCAGGCTGGAATTGGGCACTGATGTAGCCACATGTTGACTAAAAACATTGCTGGACCAGCTTTTTCTCTCCTGTCTTTCCCTACAACTTCTGAGCTGTCAGAGATGAGCAAGCCATCCTATGCCTTCCTATACCCCGACATTTCCCCCTTTCTCCTAATGAGTAGAAATATGCCTGTTAACTTGCCATGAGTGGGGTAGCTCGTCCCACCAGTACTAAAGAGTCACAAAGTTGACTCTCAGATGTAAAATGCAGTGTACAGCTGTGGCCTGCTTTGTGGCTGTGAATGTAGTGTCTCTTCAGAAGGTGTGCTGTTGGGTAAAGCAGAGAAAAGAGAATTTACCCTGCTGCTAAAGGCTTGTAAACTGGAGTTATTTGTTCCACTGGCTGGCTGGAAAATGCCAGTGTCTTAGCAGTAGCTAAGAAAGCAGGGCTTGCATTTAAAATAAATAGGGAGGGGAGAATACAAAACTAGAAGTGAACAAATTGCCCCTCCTCTTGCATTTGTTCTGGGGGTGGGTGACTCATTTCTCAAGTGTTTTATTTTTAAAAGTTTGACTTGACTTGGTTAATGTCTCCTTTTAGAACCTAGATTTTCTATTTTGTCTTGTATTTTTCATACTCACTTGAATTATCATAGTGTCAAAAAGTCAGTATGCCTTTGTAGAAGTAGACACAAGTTTCTTAAGGTATTTTTTTTATAAATGCCTGACTCAAGGAAGGAGGGATGGAAGAAAAATAAGTAAACACTGTCACAGTTTGTCTACTTAAAAGCTTTTCTAATATGTTTTTACTGCATTGATTGCTGCATTTAATCAGAGTCCAAACACATTTCAAACCTTTTTTCCAGTCTTAGGAAACCTGGAGATGGCCAGTTCTAAAGGACTTAGTGTTGTTTGCAGTCTCTTTCCAAGAAGCCTCTGAAGTGCATCAGAATTCACTATTATTTTTTCCAGAAGAATCAGTACTTTGTGGTATTGTGGAAAACTTCAAGTTATTACTGTGCCAACCTATTACAGTTAATATTTTGGCAAAATTATTCCATAACAGCAAACTTTCATAATCAATTTCTTATGCAAATTCTGCAGTAACTGTTCAGATGTGTTAATTAGCTCGGCCTATTGAAGGAGCGGAGACTACACACGATGTAATCATCTGCCTTTGGGGCAGTCATGGCCATGTCTTTGGGGCTGTGAGCTCCCAGTGTTTTTGTTGTTTGGTTTTTTATCCTTAATGTATTTGTATGCCTGTACTGCTGCTGCACAAATTCATGAGACACCTTTATAAAATGCTTAGCACAGTTGTGGAAAATGAATTTTGCAGATGTGGATGGGTATAATTGCAATTTCCGCTGCAATATATTTTAGTCTTGTTTGTGAATGTCTTTCCCCACTGTTCACCTGGCTGTAATATGTACCTAGCTGAGCAGTTATTTACCAGTGGCAAGTCTGTTGTACATAAACTCAGGAGATTGTAGATCTCCTGGCTCTGTTTACCTTTATTGTATACTATAAAATATTCATGCTGATAATCTTTGCTGCTCAGACACACTGAAAGATGGTTTGAAAAAAAGAGGGACTAGTTCCTCCGAACTCAATGGAGGCCCTCAGGAGTCATTGTGATTCATGTCTAGGGATTTCACAAGGATTTGACATGCTTGATCTTTAGTTGTAATTAATTGTCAGAGCTGCTATCAGCTTTAGAAATGGGTTTCTACTAACTGGCCAAAAATAGCAGCATCACTCTTTCAAACCACTGCCTTTTATGTGTGAAATCAATTGCACCAAGAGCATGTTCTTTTCACAAGTAACAAAAAAACCCCTGTTCTGTGATGTCATCTGATTTGTTAGAAAATGTTAGCAACTCTCATTTCACCAGGCTTTTTGTACATGGTAAGGGTGCATTAAATTTAGTCACATGCAAAAAGAAATCTGCACCTGGATACTTGTTGTCAAATTATTAGATAAAGGTGATTTCTCTGTATTATAAATTTCTTTTAATGCAATAATTTTATTAAGCCAGTCAGATCTTGAGAGTGCTCTTTTGCTACTTAGAGTTCTATTGTAACCTTCCTCTTCCTTTCAGCACAAGCCTGATAGGAAAAAAATAGTTTGAAACTGTATCAGTTCTAAGCTTTTATTAACTGTTTCTCTCTTTGTGACAGTTAAAAAATAGGTTCAATTATATAAGTCTTTGTTCCTGGGAGTAGCAGTTGGTGTTTAATGAAGAGGAAAATGCATGGCAATGGTGGAACCTTAGCAAAGGTTCCTTCACTTGCCACAGTCTCATTGAAGCACATCTGAAGTTCAGACCTTACCCACCCTGTCCTGACTGAGTGTGGCTCTTCCATGGTGGGAAGGGGCACTGCAGCTTCAGCTTCATCTGTGTACGGGGAGCGTTGGTGGCAAAGTGTCCCATCAGGGTGTGTTCATGCTCCGTTCTGGTGCACATGCCCTTGTTTGCAGCCTACTCAGTATGTGTTGCCTTTGTTGCCACTTGAACCGCGGGGAATGACCCCTAGGAAGTCTGTGAGGCTGCCCAATTCTTGCTGAGCCCAGGGAATGTGAGGAAGTAAGAACAAGACAGTATGTTCTGTCTACATTATGTGACAGACATAAGTGGAAGCTGTGCCATAGACCTTGCTAGACCTAGCAGATCCAATCCTGGGTCTTCTCTGAATGGAAGAACTAGATACATACTGGTGGGATACTGCATGTTGTCAGGTGAGAGAAGGTACTTTGACAGCTCACTCTGTTAACTGTCCTTGGTAATGTTGACTCTTCCATCATCTGTTTGTTGAGAACGTGGTTTCTCATGCTGAAAACTGAGACTTGTTGGAGTAAATATAAAGTTGGTTTTTGGTCTTTTTTTTTTTTTTTTGGCTTGAGTTAGAATAGAGAAATACTTGAACATCTAGCATTAATGTGTTTAATTCCTAAGCTTTATTTGTAAACATTGAAAAGGAGAAAATATTTTAAGCATTATTAAAGGCAAAAAAAGGTGTTATTATTTGAAATACTAAACTAGTTGTTTTTCCATTCTGAGACTGTGCTTTCAGATATACCAGGCAGTACTTTTCCCTTTAGCAGTGACAAGTACTGTTGCCTGTCTCAAGAGAAGCCAAAAATGGAATGAGAGCTGTTCAGATGAGACAGATGACACTTCTGTCAGTTCTTCGTAGCTGGTGATCCAGGTCCACAAAATTTAAAAACAAACAAGCAATCTCCCCCTGGCCCTATCCCCTGAGTCCCAGAAATCCTCTCAATGCCCTCAAGCCACTCACTTTGTGAGGGAAACTTACTCTTTTCTCTTGAGTAGAACTTTAGAAAATGGTTTGTTGTACTAGTTATGTTAATTAAAGTCATCTTTGTTTTGCAAGACAGAAATTCTGATGGCTACCCTGCTCTGTATAATTAACCTGTCACAACAAAGGGAATATACTAAGATGGAAAACTGAGACTGATGTAAAATTTGGTGTTATCTGATCTGTAAGGTTTTTAAACAATGTATTGTCTCCAAGATTTCAGGAGGCTCATGGTATCATTCGAGAATACTTTTTTGGAAAGAGTACTTGGTCTTTCTTATTTATATTGGTGAATCAACAGTATTATTTTTGTTAGTTCCTATAGCAAGCCAAGTGTGAAATGTGCATGTAACAGTGCTGCTTGAGCCTCTCTGGTAGTTCCATCCAGAAATGTTCTTTTAATACTGGTTGGTAAGGGGGCAGCAATTTGCCAGTCACTCAGGTATCCATGTATGGTGTGTTATTTTGACCCTTATGGATAGGCCCTGATCTGGCTTATCTTTCCTTCTGCACGTGGATACCTGTTGTTACAAAAGACCTAGAAAATGTATCCAAGAAATGACATCCTGGAAACATGATCTTGCTCCTGGAGAAAAAATTGCAACCGTTTTACAGCCTGTTGCTCCTAAACAGCAGTAAACCCCAGAATGGGCTGAACATTGTTAGACCCCATGAAAATACATTGGCAGACACATAACATGGCTGTGGGGTTTTAGCTGTGTGCATACATATATAACTGTGGATGTATATTTAAATATTTATAGTCTAAATATGAATATACAGACGTCTATGTCTAGGCATACATATGCATGTCCAAGCTGCATAGGAAATGCATAGCAACCAAATGACTTTCTAGCTGCTATAATAAAATGAATGGCTTTATTAAGTTCTTAGTTGCTCATTAAAAAAACATTGAAAAGTAGAAGAACTTGTACTAAAGATTTAAGTAGGATCTTCAAATAGATGTGTCTGTATAGTCAAATGTGAACCAAATTTTGACACAGGAATCTCTGTGAAGTTCAGTAGAATTGTGCTCATGGGTATTTCTGGGTTTTCTGTCCCAAGTTTTTTTAATCAGATTTATCATGGTGCAGTTTCAGAAGTGTTATTTAGTGCAATTTAGGAGTCTTAAAGAAAATGATTGTTTTAATTGAAGAGGTTATTTTTCATTGTTTTAAGAAGGGGAAAAATAATCTTTAGTCAATGCTATGGACTCTTCTTCTCCCCATTCAACATTCAGTTATATTCATTCTTCTGATATGTTCAGAATAATATGCATATGAAATTTGTCTTTTAAGTTAAATGATAGATATTTTTTGATGTTTTCCTTAATTCTGCTCTTAAATTCTTTGTTCAGCTTCTGTTGACTTGGTAGTGCCTGCATACACAAGTACATGAACTGAACTATTATTATTAGCCAGTGTTTTTTCAGTTTCTCCCCTTCCACTGTTTGTGGCCTCTAATAAAGTTTTGCTCACCTACTGTCCTTGCAAAGCAGAAGCTCTTTTGCAGTCACTTGAAATCACTAGCATAACAAACCTAAGCACTACAAATGCATGCACTAAGGAATGTTTATTGCTAGTTACAGCCATCAAAATAAGTTTCATGTGTTAGAAATGAGACACTATAGCCACAATTCTCAGATTCTCTTTTTGCCCGGTGTCCCTGAGTTCAGTTTTTAAAAGTCACAACAAGTTACTGACCACTTGGCATTTGATAGGTGACCCTTTATCCTCGCAGTCCGTTACAGACTTTCTTTTGATAAATACTTGGCATGACACCCCTATCATTTATTCTTCAAGACATAAAAATGAGACACAGGGGACTGTGGCTACTATTTCCCACCTACACTTGTTTTTTCTTCCTTTGAGAGAAACCTTGACCATTTTATTCATTGACCTGGAAAATGCTTAATCAAAGTATTAAAGTACTTTTCTTAGTGTCTGTTTTTCTTTTAAATTATGAAAATTTTCTATGTTCTATGATGTATATGGTTGGTAATAATCCAGAAGAAAGCTTAATTGTTGAAATACTTGTGAATTCCAGTTTTCCCTGATTTTTGAGTCAGCACAAAGCTAACACAAGGTCAAGTTGCCTTGCGGAGTTTTATTATATTTGAGCAAGTGCAGCAGGATTTGAGCAGTGCCACTTAGTCCTTTTGTTCCGATGTGTAGGTGCCAGGATGCATGAGACTGGCTGTCTGGACGGGTCTAGGAATTGGGAGCCAAGGTTCTTCAGAGAGCTGTCTATTAGAGAAGCCAACTGCAAGCTGCTGGTTTCTGGGTACTTTAAAGGTCACTGGTTCAGTTTTAGTCCGGCAGTGTGCAGGAGCACTGCACTATTGATTTTTTGGCCCAACATGTTCTGCTCAGAAGGAGGACTCTCCCAGACTTTGGAAAGTAGCAGGGCTGTCATTAATAAAGAGATGCACTGTGCTATTGCAAGAGCTTTATCTTGATTTAAAGCCTTGCTGAGTTAATGGGGGTTTTTGCTAGAAGTAGGAGAGATTCATAAACGTACCTTGAAATTACTTGTGGTTAGTGGGGTTTTATTAATTTATTTAATGAGAGCAGTACATGTTACAGAATTGATAGCAAAGAGATAAGGGCTGTGGATTTCTTTTACTCAAGCTCAACATGCTGTTGTTCTGTTGGGAGAAAGTGAAGATACCCGAGCAGTGGTGCCCAGATGGTGTTGGCATAGCAAGGTAGCAGACAGACCTTTTGTGAATCAGAGGAGAATTGATTTTGGAATAAAGCTTCTTAGTTTCAGTTTTTTAAATTTGCTCCACTGTCAGAATTGCTCCACCTTGTCCTCTTATTGTAACTGTATGTGCCAAATCTGTGTAAAGGGATCTGTATCCTGGAGAGAAGAAAATGGTCATGTCTCATTGGGTTTTTTTTTTCTTTTGTGAGATCAAATGAAATTTCAGTGGCTTTGCGGGGCTGAAACTGGTACTCTTTAGTTACATATCCTTCTTATGTGGATATATATACACACACTTTGAATTTATCATTAGAAAGAGGAATGCAAGTCCTGATTATAAAATACAAAGGCAAAACAGCATATGCTATGCAGGTGGTTGCCTTTTTTCCTTAAAAATAGTGCTTCAGAGTCTATTGCTCCCGGAGACGTTGGCAGAGAGCAGAACCCCTCTGCTGGGCTTCAGATGTGGAGGGATAAATGCTGCAGTTTCCTGTGGCCTATGAAAAACATAATGATCAACATAGAGAATTGCATCAAATAGTTTTTATAAAACTTGCAAAGACTGGTTTAAGTTGTTCAGACTTCCTTCTGTGAAGTGTTTATGATTTGGTCTCTCTTCTCTAAAGAGTACTTAGGTAATTCTTTTTCCTGTGTGGGGAAAGGTGTTGAAGAAGGAAGGAGTTATGAAGAGGGCCAATTGAACAGCCAATATTGCCAGTGGAAAATAACATCTTCAAAGTTTTCTTCCAGCTTATAAATTAAGGATGCCAACTCTTCCTTGCACTGCAGTTAGGTAAACAGTCACAGAACGTGAGAAACCTGGTGAGTGTGATGGCAGGTATTTTAATTAGTACCTTTTTCCAGAGGTCTAGAATTAATATACTTCCCTGAATGATCGAAGTGGGAATGCTTGTATAGAAGTCCTGAAGGTAATCTGTGGTTGCTTAAACTATTTCAAGTGTTTTTCTTTACTGCAGTTCCAAGTTGGTTGGAACTTACTTTCTGTTTGCCTTTGGGATAGATGTAGTAGATTCCAGCATAATTGATATTTCTCTATGGAAATATTAGTGAGAAAATTAAGGGTCGAAAACTGTCAGATTCAATTGTGATTGAAATTCAGTCACAGCATAAGCAATTAGTAATGCATTGAAATGTTCACATTTAAGTAGCATCTCATACTGTAGTGCTTGAAATACATCTGGTAACATTGGGGAAGGCTTGAGTGAAATCAAGATATTATATGTCTCTGGATAGTGACATACTCCATTTTGGGGGAGTTTTAGCCTCTCCTAACACCAGCATTTTCTTAGTACAGTTACTGCAGACAGTGATTTTCATTTCAAATCCATCAGAATTTCTTCTGCCATACTGAATATAGAGCAATTTTGTTGAAGGAAAGTGTGAGTGTAATTTGAAATATTAGTCTTGTATTTCTGGAAGATGAGTTTTTTCCCCACCTATAGAACTGTTAGAAAAACACTGAAAATAAGGAATGAGATGAAGTGGGGATTTTTGGTGTAGCTAACTAAGGGTTATCTCCCTGTTGATGTAAACAGATGTTTCCAAATAATGTCTTAGAGGTAAGATGATCTCGCTGCTGAACTGCTCTTTTCCTGCAGGAGCCTTTAGGGCACAGTGCTGGCCGAGATCATTTATGACATCTTTGTAGATTTGATAAGTCAGCTTACTCATTTTCAAGGGATTCCCAGAGAAAGTGTGCCTCAATTCCTTTAAATCCTCCTGATGACCAGTAGTTATATGTAAGATTGTGCATTTGAAAACAGCTAAAGGAGGTCTATGGTATAGTGGATGTTGTAGAGTACAGTAAGTCATTGGCAAGAAGACCAAGTTCTCTAACACATGGACCCAAACTTAGCTTTTTATGTCTAATTTCTACCTTGGGTAGCTGTTGCTTAACTGAATTGTAGCCTTCTCTGGTGGGTGTAGGAGCAGGTTATACCTGCAGAGAGGCATTGCTAAGAGCAAGGAGGGAAGATGGACAGGGTGGAAGATGCTGCAGTAGCCAATTGCTGCTCTTGAGCATTGAAAGTTACATAAACCTTGTGCTACTAATATTGTTCATTTAGAACAAAGACAAGACCAGTGGACATCAATCTGCAAGCAATTTTAAGAAATTTGCTGAGGAACAACATTGCTTTAAGCAGGTACATGTGGGGCAGGAATAATGTTCCCATTATGTCTTGGAAGAAAGGCAAAGATGACACTGACAACTGAGGACAACTCAGTGATGTTATGTACTGTAAGCGCAGAGAAGATAAAACTGAAATGTAGAAAGCAGTTCACAATTTACAGCTCTATAGAATGGCAAGGGCTGGTTGTAGGTCCATCAGTCTTGCAGCTGTTACTGTGTTAATGATTTTTCAATTGCGTTACTCTACAACTTCAATGAGACAAAAACTAAACTGGAACAGATCATGCACAGCCCATAAATGTGCTTCACTGCTTTACAAACATATGCTTTAAAGAGCAACTATGGGAAGCTTGGAATAAATTTTTGTCAAGGAGCTATGTGGTCCAGGCATTTCCTATCACTTTCTCAAAAATGAAACCAAGATTCTATGCTTCTTGACTCTGCCCTACCCTCCTCTTTATTTTTCTCCAGGCTGTTTGTATGTGTGCATGCATAAATAGAAACTGTGTAATGTGCACACATACAGGTGATGTGGTTGTTAGGTTCCTGCTAGTAAAGAGAATTATTGGACATCTTGCTGGAAAATGTGTATGTAAATGTACACAATCCCACAGCTTCTACAGTGACTTTGCCATGCTGTATTCACCTGTCTGTACTTGCAAGAAAGGTCAAGTGAGTGGATGTGGGTGTAAATTAGATGTGAATATAGAAATGGACCTTAAAGAGTGCAGCTGTTCAAGGGAAGTGTGGAAAGGAGCACGATGTGCTTGAGAAGTCTTTTGAGTTCAAGTGATACTTTTTCATTTGACTCCTAGCAAAGGGGTTTAACTTATATTTGAACTGAGAATTTAATTTGGATACCTGAGAAGTTTGTCTATACCAGTCACCTCCCTCAGTACTGACAAGCACAGCAACAAGTGTCCACCTGAAGCTGCTGAAGTTTAATGCTGGTCCAATAGACTTGGGTTTGCTTCACAAATTCACTCAAACTGTGGTGATTCCCTTCAGGCTAGGCTGAATTCAGTGGTGCTCTCAACTGGGCCTCTTGAGCAAACAGTAATTTCCAGGAGTGTTTTTCAGTTGTCTGTGTGTGTATTTTTTCCTCAAGGGTAGTAAATATGGACCATCCTCTCTAGTTTCTACATGTGTAATAAAATTGCTTGTAAATCCATGTTAACTTCAGGGTGAAAGGGTATTTAATTGTCCCTGTCTTAACTTTTTGTGAATTTTGTGTTGACTGTTAAATTTTAAAAGAAATTTGTAGTCCCATACTAGGAACACAAAAGCTCTGACTCATCCTTACATGAGCATACAGATTTGCACAAAAAACAAATGTCTTTTAAAAGTGTTTGATTTGTGTGATCCTGTATTTACTGACATGAGTGACGATCTGAGCTATGATTTGTGTTGGTATAGTTTGTAGGTGTGAAGGAATTAGAGATTTGTTTGTTCTTTTACAGTTCAAGAGAGTTCCAGTCCTACCTTCTGTCATTTTTGTGGAAAGAAATAATGAAAAATTGAAACTTTCTGGAGATATGTGACATACAATGTTTTGTGGTTTGGTGTCTGCTTATTTTAAGCTTATTGAATTCCTCTGTTTTTAATAGAGGTTAGAGACATGCACACAGGGATGTGTGAATTGGAAAAGTCTCCATACTAAAGCAAGTGAAATCAACTTTAAATACCAATATGGAACTTGGAAGGGACCAGAAGTCCTGCAAAAAGCATTAAATATTGGGAGTATTTGAAACACACAAAGGCATCCTGGAGTTAGGAGCAGTGAAAGATGTCCCTGTGGCCTACAAGGGTCTTTTGAATGGACAGAGGAATGTCATGAGTGATGGGAAAAGGGAAAATACTGCGTCTTGTGTTTTTTGTTTTAACAGTAATGAGAACACTATCAATACTGAGGAAATTTTAATGTTGAAATAGCTGTTCCCTCTCCCTTTAGTGGAATTAGGTCTAATTTCAAAGGAAGCTACAGCTGAAAATAAAAAGCAAAGTCAAAGAAGTGGACTAGTATCAGAAATGAATAGTTCAAACGGATGTTCTTTAACCTTTAAAATCCCACAATCATTGTATGACATCCCTCTAGATGGGAACATTTTAAAATGGCTGTTAAGTACACAGAAGTAATAAAACCTTTCTAAACAAGCAAACTCTGTGTACTTTTTAAAAAAATAACATATAAATAGAAGTCTCCCATCAAAGGAGCAAAGAAGTTAGTACAGAGAAACTAATTTCCCCCATGTAGAATAGCACCAATAGAGCACCAAATAATTAGTTTATAGATGGAATCCAGAAATGCAGATAATTACGTGATGCACCTTTGAAGTAGAATGGTATTTTCTTCTGATCCTTAAAAGCAAACGCACGAGCTACTTATACAGATGATACTAATGAGTTAACCTAAACATATAATCTGTCAGACTTACTTCGGAGATGTGTCTCATTTAAGGACAAATGAGGATTGGCCAGAGCTGAAGGAGCAGAGCATTATTAAGTGTTTAGCTGCTCTTGACTGAGTCAAAGTCAAGACCAAAAGACCCTAATGACTCATTATGAAAATATTTTTTCTTACTGCTTTCATGTATATATTCACAAAATAAATTATGATCATGACTGACAGACAGACCGTGCCTAATTGTTTATGGTAACTTAGAATTGTTTTCATTGGTGATTCAGAGTCTTAAAATATAACCCCAAAACTTTATAAAACAACAGTTGTGTTGATTGTGAGCTCTGTAAGCCTTGCATTTAGGGTCAGTTTCTGTGAGATAGGCTACCTTAAATAGTGATAAGTTTGTTATGATTGTGTAAAGGATAGCATGAGACAATAAATACACATGGATTATGCAGTGTATCTTTAATATTTTGCTAATGTGTACAACCCAGTTCATCCTATGATTCTCTTTCGAGTATTGATTTGTATTTTTAAGTTTCTAGACCCCTGACTTCTCTCTTCTTTGAGGACATTCCATCTCCACCCTAGGTCCAGCAAGAAATCAAAACATGCTAAATGTCAGAGAACTGAAAAGCAAAGTACAAAAATGCTCCTGGGCACATTTAACTCCTGCAACAGAAGGGGATGGTGTAGTTGCTGTTTTGTTATTACTGAAAGTAATAATGAGATGGATAGAAATTCCTTGCATTCCAAAATAATGATTTAGTGCCCTAGTGATGACACGAATTTTGGGGGATGAAAGTAGTTTGAGTACTGTCATTATTCTCTCTGATTTTTCTCTCTCTGAATCTTTGTGTCTGGAAACAAGAGTGGGTGATATGTTTGCCAGATTACTTCCTTTAGTTACCCTTGGCCTCTTAAACAAGCAAAACAAACAACAGCTCTATAACACAACTTCCAGAACCATGAGTCAAATCATTTTGTTCATTGGGTGGAGAGACTCTGCCTCTGCTTAACTTGAGGAGAAATACTGAAGTATTTGGCCCTGCTGTCTGTGTCTGTGATTGGCTTATATTTTGTAGTTGTTTTAAAGTAGAAAAATGTACCTTTTAAATAGTCTAGACAGTGTCTGAGTAGACTGAAGACTCACATAATCCATGAACTCCATGGTGATTGACAACAAGAGTGGCAATTAATTCCAAATGTGTCTGTGCTTTTGTGAAATTGATACCTTCTTGCTAAAGACTGGAATGAGATCATCAGCTTATTTTCTTAGGCTTTCTAATTGTAACTGCTAAAGGTCAGTACTGTGCTGGATTATGTTTGAATCATTCATGATCTAATGCTTTGCATCCAATTACCAATATCCTGAAAAATCTTTTTCATGCAGTCCTGTATTACTCTATTTTTAGAAATGCTGCTATTAAATGCTTATGCTGCTGGGGAAAAAATGTCATTGTGAAAAGATGAAATTGCCTTCTCTGTAGCCTGACTCTTATAATCCTGTTTAGGCTCCTGGAAGACATGGCCTTTGCCTGATCAATAGTCACTTCCAATTTTTTCTAAGTGCCTAAAAATATGACAACATCCACTGTGACTTCTTCATGAATCTTTGAGGAGGTTGGTACATGATAATAAAGGCCTCTAGGGTTCTTTAGTAATCAAGGTGGGGGGAGAAATGCACCCCCAAACCCAGGCAACTATACTTAGACAGTGATGGTTGCTTTTGTTTTAAGGCATCAAAAGTTATTCCTCACTTGATTTCTCTGTGGTTAGAGATCTCTAAAGGTTGGGACAGAGATAATTTACAACACCAAGAGAAGTTAAATGTAAGGGAAATTGAGAAGTTAAGGAAATGAATAGTTTAGAATGATCACAGGGATCACTCTATAAACACAATACTCCCTTGTACTCCTGGTTATAGGAGGTTTTCCAGAGAATATTAAAAATTATGTAAGCTCTTCAAGGTAGTGGCAGCTCAGTTTTGAAACAGCAGTGGTGGACATGAGGAATACAGTGATGTTGGTGGAAAACCTGTCAGTTTCCAAGTGCTTGTAAATGGGAATGATGGGTCAGTTGGCACTAGCAGGAACCAAACTGGAGGGTGTAAGAAGTTCCTTTTCTTGTTTTGGGAGACTTTTTTTTCAATATTGCAAAGGCATCTGCTTGGGCCTGTTGTGCAGCCTCTGTTATAATCTTTTACTCTAATACAACTGGCAAGTTGCTACAAATATGCTACTGGCAAGACCAATGCTTAAAGATCAAGGTACAATCAAGTGTTTTTACCTTTCAGCTGGCCCTTATTGTGCTGCTAATGTTCTTGAAAGACAGGGCTTTGCTTTTTGGAAACGTTTGATGTTCTTGCGTATCTGTTAATAACTGGGTTTGGTTTGCTGTTTGAATTTTGTATGTAAAGGAGAAGTTGTTAATAAGTTGTGAGGTTTTTTTATTTTTGTACAGATTTCTAATTCTTCGTCATATTCTGCATACTCACCTGCTGCTAATGGTTCCAAATTTCACACTATTTATAAGTGTGGATGGAAATCTATTCCTTTTTCATTTGACTGAACAATAAGCCTTGAGCTGATGCAAGATGTTTATTCTGCTGCATTTCTAACTCTGAAATGGGACAACAGCGTTTTGAATGTGAATGGAGTTTCCCCATGGAAAAAGCTAGAGGGTTGACAACTAGCACTCATTAAGGCTATAGTTAAATAGCACAGTTTTCAGAAAGTTTCCTTTTTTATCACTTTATGAAGTTGGTCTTGGGAGATTATGCTGCCGTACTCAATTAGACACTAACTGAAGAGTTTGGGGTAGCTTTTCATACTGCTTGACTACCATAAAAGCCACACTGTTGCCTCTGTGAGAAAGGTGATTTTAGAGCACAGAAAGGAAAAGCTTTAACTTGCTTCTCAGTTCTGAGATAAATTGCTGTTTATCTTGGTATCATCGTGAAAAAGACAATGGAATACCTGTGATAAAAGCAAATACTGAGGGAGTAGCAGCACATTACTTTACATAGGTGACTTGTCTTGATCCCAAGGGGGTTTTTTTTCCCCTGCTGTACCTGCTTTTTAGGGCAGGTAGTTACTGAGAAGGAATTACATGCTTTGCAATGGCAAACCTGGGTAAAACTACATTCTGCATGTGTCTGTCCTGTGTATTTTTTCACTATTCCAACATGTTTTAAATCCTAGTGGCAGCACTATGCCTCCATAGAAGTATAGAGGTTTAGGTTCAGATTAGCTTTTCAAACACAGCTGCTTAAGGTGAACAGCCTTTTGGCTAAGATTACTCTACTCTCACATTTTATTCTGAGACCTTTTTCCATTGTAAACTTCATGTTAGTCAAATCATTTTGTTGGTCTGTGAGGGTCAAAACCAGACTTAAACTATTATATCCTTTTGCATTGATGCTGTTGGCAGTTCAACTTCAGTAATACATGTGTAATTTAAGGTATAATATTGATCAAGTGAAACTTCAAAAGTCTAAACTGCGCTCAAGACGTAAGTATTTGAAAAAAAAAATTTACACATATCATCTAGGCAATATTCACCAGTCTTGGTAGAGTTGGGATGTTGCATTGATTTATAGGCAAGTGGGCAGTTCTTGAGCATGAAACTGTGGTCTGCTTTTAGTCTGAGCATGGGTTTGTATTGTGTGATCTCCAGAGCTTCCTTCACACCTCAGTTGTTCTGTGATTGCCAGGTACTGAGATTGTCTGCTCATCCTTCTCTTTGAATCTTGTTCGTAGTTTAATAAGCAAATGAATGCATTTCCTGGAGGTCCCAAACCTGCAATATGCATGTCAGGTAAAACTTTAATATCTGGCAAGATTTTACGTAGGAATAAAGCTGGAGTTTGTGCCAGTCTTCTTGCCAGTAAGCTAGTCGTCCCCAGTTCTGCTCTATGGTATTTCAGAGGTCTCTTAAACCCAAGTGGGTACTGTTGATTGTAGGGATCAGATTAATTTATTGCAGGGACAGCTGCACACCACATGCATGCAGAGCTGAGCTGGAGAGCAAAGAACTGACCGTGCTGCATTCTCACCATAAGAGTGAAAGCACAACCAGCCCAGGAGGAGCTAACCATGCCTAGTCACCAGGCTGACTCAGAACTGATTGATGGGGATAGAACATGTAACTATGTTGAGGTACCTGGATGCTCGGGAGATTATAAATGTACCTGCACTTCTGGAATAAATCAGATTACTCAGTGGCAGTTGGGTGTCCCACTACACACCGCAGATGACATCCAGTCTGTATTCCCTTTCAGTGTGTGAAACCCTACACTGCTTCCTCATCAGAGAAAGACGAAAACTTGTCAGATGATACAATAGGGCTCAGAGAAATAGATGATTCATGATTGTTGCTAACTGCTTGACCCACAGCTAAAAGGTAGAACAAACAAAATCCTCAACCAGTATGCATGAAAGTATGAATGAAGGCGGCCCTCGAATGATTGGAGATATGTGAGAATGTGATTCCAGAACCTCTGCTTCACATACACACTTACACTTGCATAAAGATCTTTTGATATACACTACCTCAACCCCACAACTCTAAATAAACACTTGACACATTTTGCCCCAGTTACACCTGGACCCTCAGACAGAAAGCAAGGAAAACCTGAGAGATCCTGGATTCTCCCAAGTTAAATGTTTACAGAGATATTTATTTCGAATAAAGAATTTATAAGAGTAAAATATGGGTTAAACCCCTGCTCAGATAGGGTTATACTAAAGTACTCAGGGCTGATGGGTGGGGATAGAACATGTGTGACAATGTTGTGGTACCTGGCTGCTTGGGAGGCACTTCCAGAATAAATCAGATTACTCATTGGCAGTTGAGTGTCTCACTACAAACCACTGTTGATCACTTGAAATATAACCTCTTGTAAATTCTGTTGTCATCCTATTCCAGCAGCTGCTGTCTTTAGATCTCTGTTAGGTCTTAGTAGTGGTCAGTGTCTCTGTGCTGGGATACTGGTATGCTGCTGTCTCAGGTGTAGCTTTCTTCCAGCCCCAAACCATATCAGCAGCACTGACGACGTCAAACTGCAGCTTGCCAGAAGATGTCAGCCTTGTGTATGTAATGTATGTGAGAAATACAGTGGCAGTAACTCTCCCACAGGTTTGCTGTCTCTCTCCTAATCCTACTGAATTTCTTGTGGTGCTCTGTGAAAGGCAACCCTTTGATGAAGCTTTGTCTTTAGGCTGCTAGGCACTGGGAAATGACTCCAGGCACTGGCTCTGTGCTACTTCAAAGAGAAAACACAAGCTCTGTGACAAGCTACCTGGATAAGTGGCCTCGCATGGCCACAACAGTGGGCTAATCATCTGATACCAAGTCTGTTTTATATGTACCAATCTCCTGTGTGCCACTACTAACCTTTTAATAGTGGTAATTGAAGGGAAATCAAACTGTTCCTCCTGGGTACCTGGAGCTGAGTAGTAATTTCTCAAAAAGCAAAGACAGAAAGGTGCAGCAAATGACTTAGTTTTTCAGGACAGAAGTTGTTGCCTGCAGTAAAATTCCTCTCAAAAGGGAGAGTAAAATGTTCCTTAGAGTCCTTCTTGGATTGGATGAGAAAGGAGCTGGCTTTTGTGTCAAGAAGGCGATCTCTAAAAAGTCACAGATATTGAACCTAGTGGAATTTGATCACTTCAATACTATTATTTTATGATACTGTGTCTGAAAGTGTTAATTTTTTTGTTTATCCAACAAATGTATAATGACTTAATATAACCTTGATATAGGGGATAAAACAGCCTCTCTTCCCCATGAAAAATACGCCTGCTTATGCACACTCCCCTCTCTGCCTGTGATAGTAAATTCAAGGTCATTTTACAGCAGCTTGGTTCATCTCTTTGATCTTCACGTTTTGTGGTAATGACAGATTCAAAGGGGTGGTTGTCACTTCATGGCAGGGTGAACAAAATGGATATGTACTGTGTGATGTGGCAAAAATGTGGCTACAAAAGCATCTATTGACCTCTGAGTTGACTAGGTTCTGTATTTTATGACCTATGGAATCATTAGCTTCAAGAATACATTATGGTATGAGGAGGCACTTCAGAATATTAACCGCTAGGACTGAGGATATTGTGTGTTGTCCTATAGCTCTCTTGGCATACATGAGTGACTTTGGTGAGCATTAGTGTGACTTTGGTGAGCATTAGTGTTTGGAGGAGAAGGACAAAATGACATGTTGAGTAAAATCAAGCATCTTAAAAACTCGTGGGCTGTTGTTTTTTGGTGTTTGTTTGGGGTTTTTTTCCTTAAAAGCTGTCAAAGTCACACAAAATGCAGATTTATTTTCTTTGGTTGCTGATGTAATGAACTGATAAATGAACTATAATGACTGATAAATGTTTCAATGACTTTAGATGACTTTTGGAGGGAGGGAAAGGAGAGAGGGAGGAGAGTCAAGACCTCTTGCTGCTGGCTTCTTTTCTCATTGCTGGCGTTGTCACTGTGCCTATACTGAGCGAGCACAAAGAGGTCTGTGCAGCTAATTAAAATGAAGAAAGACACAGCCAAATGTCCCTGTAGGAAAGCACAAGACCCTTACTTGAGATTTGTTAGTATATTCATTTAAAAGCAGGGAATTGTAATAAGAAGAGAGATTTTGAACACTTGAGGACTATGATTTAGGAGTAACAAGGTGGGGAGAAGAGGAAAAAACATAAATGGTTCTGCTTTCCTTTTTTCCTTTTGTTTCTATTATTCTCTGTTGGATACAAGGCAATTGGTCGAAGTTGCCAGCGGGGAAATCCAGGCTAAGCTTGCATTTTAGAAGTTTTGCTGTTGTGCCTTTACTGTCAGAACCTTCTTGGAGCACCTCTACTGTGTAATAGGGTTAACAAATTTTGTTTTGGGCCCCTTCATGGCAAAGTTACTGAAATAAAAACCAAACCAGGTACTAACAAAGCAGATGTGGCTCTGGGCACTGTATGGGCATTTTCACGGTGTAATTATAGCATTTTCATGCAAAGCACATCACTTGAGGATGGCAATCTGAGCTAAAGCTTCTTATGAACTTCAATTTCAACATAAGCTTTCAAACAAGATCAGAGAAACTTTGGAGAGGTGGGAAACTCATCGCTCCAGATTTTTTTCCTCCTTTCTAGTAACCTTTCCTTCCCAACATGAGCATATCCAGTCTGGATTGCTGTTAGTTGCAGCCTCCACATGAGAGTTTTGTATTGTATCTAATTTTCCAAGAACTACTTTTCTGCTCCTTGTAGTGTGTCAATGATTAAATTTTACCTCTAGTCTTTTGTTTCTTGTTAAAGCATTCAAGGACTACAAAGTGACTCTGCGTGACCCAAACTCAATACCTTATTATAGTTGTTTTAAAGGTTAAGTGGAGCAATGATTCTATGGTTTCTGTTAAAATTTGTCTACCCATTGAAAGATGGAGTTATGTTTTGAATGCTTCCATATTGCATTGCATTTCTGAAGGCTGCATTGGTCCTTCTGCCAAACAAGTGCTTTCTCCTCCAGAGCACACCAGTTGTGCTGAGGCTACTGGCTGAGTGTTGCTCACAAAAAGAGGCACAGGGACACCATGTGGCTTGCAGTTCTTGTGATGCTTCCTGTAGTACTGTTGTTTTCCAAAGAGAGCTGTATAGCAGATGAACTGTCCTTTTATTTTAATCAGAATCCACGTGGTACGTTCTAGTCTGCTGTATTGGCTGAATTCACTGGTGGGGTAGTCATGGATGCAGTTGGTATTAGGAAGAAGAATAGACTGGCCAAAATGAATGAGACCATTGAGTTTCTCTGTAGGATGACCATGTTTCCAACCACAGCCAATGCCTCACAGGATAGTGATGTCAGACAGGGTCTTTAAAGCAATCCAAATGTGTCCTTGTGCTGGTTTAGAGGT
>VWZD01004047.1:0-14987 GCA_013396695.1 Sakesphorus luctuosus
ACTTGCTGAACTAGGACACATCCTTATATTCAGCATTAAGGACAGAGGCTCACTAATGGAAACTGTTTTTAATGTAACAAAAAGAAAGAAAATTTAAAAAGGGTGTTAAAAGAGCATTGCAAGGATGGAATCTGAAAGCATTCTCTATGGCAAAAGTCTTAACGAGACTTTTGTTTATTTATTTTGCTCAGATGTGAGCTAATTATGGTGTGCAAATAGTCTACAGGGAGGTGATATTTATTATGCTCACTGTTTCTTTTGTTTCTCAGGTAAAGGCAGAGTGAGAGCCAATGGCAGGAAGCTGAAGCCAGACACACTAGATGTTAGGTGAGTATTTTAAATGTTGAGGGTAATTCATTATTATCACGGCTAGGCTTTGCGAACAAAGATTTTGGGAAGGGCTCTACCCACATGGGTGTGTCCTTCAAGCCTGCACGGTGGATTTTTTAGGTGAGACACAGCATGCGCAGAACTGGCCCCACCCTTTAACTCCTAAGGTTCATCTGCCACAGCCGCGCGAGCTTGGACAGTGACAGTGAAGTCCTCAGGACTAGAACCTACAGCCCTCGGTATTCCCAGGAGGTCTCCCATCCAAGTACTAACCGGGCCTGACCCTGCTGAGCTTCTGAGGTCAGATGAAATCGGGCATCAGGGTGGCATGGCCGTAGTTAACATGAGGGCAATTAACAGTTAGAATAACAGACGTAGGAACCTGGTAGATCCTCCAAGGCTGCAACTTTTAATTAAGGCTCGAAGGATGTGAAGAAGGGCTAATGTGACCAATTACATGTTGTTCTCTCTCATTTTTTTTTCTATAATCAGTGTAGAGATGAGACTTTCCTGCAGGGAGAGCAGAACAGGAGTCAAGCTTTTTCCCTGCCTCTCCCTGCTGACATCAGAGGTTTTCCAGAGGAATCAGTTTTATTCAGAGGTACCCTCTGGTCTAATTCATTGCAAAACATATTTTATTTCTAGAGTGCTGGATGACCTTAGAGCAGCAGCAGCTCCTGGGAGGCTGCTTGGCCAGGCTGATGTGGAAGGTCAAACTGAGAGATTAGAGCACCCTCTCCTGCTCTAAAAATGAAAAGCAAAGTGATGCAGCTGTGGCTTAACTGTCTCAAGGGAAATGTTATGTTACTCACTTCAGCGAGTATTGAAAAATGCTGGGAATTAATCTGATGGTATGCAAGTAATGCAGCATTGCAAAGAGATCTTTCCTCTGTAGTGTGGTTGTTGCAGTAATGGTGAGCTGTAGATGTGAGAGAAAAAGCAAGGTTTGGAGACATAGGCAAGGTTTTGGACTTTAATGTTAATTTCAGCCAGATAGATTACTTAAATAACTTTTTTTCCCCTTCAGCTGCTAGATTTGCCTTGTTTGTTTTTTTTATTAGTGTAACCAATCAGGCAGTGTCAGGACCTGAGCCTGTTTTACAGAAGTAGGAGTGTTATTCCCAATTCTGGACACCCTGAGCATGGGAGAGAGGTGGCAGAGCCATTTGGGGAGAACAGTGTTTCCTTTGGAGGATGGATTACAGCCACTGTTATTACTTGATAGCAGAAGTCTCTTTTCACTCACTGGCAAACAAGAAGCAGAAGAAAAGGGAGACAGTGATAAAGTTTTCCACGCACTTGGCTATGGAAATATACAAATTATTAAGGGCAGAGTAATTACACTAACTAATAGACTGCCAAGATTATTTTTTAATCTTTCCTTACTGTGTGCCTGACCACTTATTTTCCAAGAGATTAGGTTTCAATGCTGTAAACATCCCCTCGAAGTGAGTCACCAGAGTTTTGCAGCTACTCCAGGAGACTGAGACTGCTGATCTGAAGTGGAATTAAATTGTGCAGCTGCATCATCGAAACTGAAAGACATGAGACAGCAATGAGTATAATATACTTGGATAGAGATACAGGTGTATTGATATATGGACAAATAATTTTTTTATGTTCAAAGAAAAAAATGAGACTCCTAACTGAAATAACTTTAATTTTTTGAGTAAAATCTAGTGTCAAAACCTAATGCACTAGTAGCATACAAAGCAGTGTTCTGAGTTTAGGCTTGACATTACAGTGTATTTTAGGCACTTTCCAAATATGAAGCTATTTGATAATCCCTGATGACTATCTTGAGCTGTAACAGTCTTCAATGAAGCACATGTCCAGGAACCTTCCCAGATCTGGGCTGTGCAAGGAAATAAATGAATGAGAGGAAATGGATTAAATTAATGGAGAGAGCTGCTCTCCCCTCTGCATCTGAAGGACCTTGGGGCTTCCCTCAATAATTAGTCACAAAGAATTGCTCCTGAACGCACACCAATGAGGTGTGTATAATTTATATGATGTACTTGAAGTTAATACTGCTAAAACGTTGAATCACAAATTACTCCCTCTAGACCACAATTGTTGGTCTTCTGACCTCAGCTATGTTATTGTAAGGAGCTTCCTAGCTAGGACAGACATGGAGACACTTCCAGTCTTCCTAGGATCACAGTTTTATTGCCAAGTCCACTGGGGAGGGTGTTTGAGTGTGGCTCATTGGAGGGCTCAACTCTAGGGCAGTATCTAGAGGACCCAGAGAAATAACCAAGAATCACAGAATCACAGATTAGTTTGTATTGGAAGAAACCTTTAAAAGTCATCTAGTCCAACCCCAAGAAATCTTTGATGTAAGTATAAAAATCTCTGTCATGATAGGTAAAATGGAAAACCAGGGAAAAGGGGATCATAACATATCAGCAGAATGGTAAAGCCAAAAATCTAATATTCTACTTACCCCAAACCTAAAATAGCTCCTGTCTTAGTTGCTTCTAAGGCAGAAGAAGAGCCAGTTCTGCTGAGGTGCAGAGACTTAAGGAGCTGTTCTGCAGGAGCAGATCCCAGGAGCTAAATCCCACTAATCCAAGGGCAGAGCTTTAAGATGCCATCCCTATAATTTCTAAGTTAGATAGGAGTACATCTCTGCACTGAGACAGTTCAGTGTGAGGCAGTGAGGCAAGACCTTCATCAAGGAACTAAGGGTCTGGGAGGTTATAGCCCAAGTTGTGAAATCCTCGGGAGAAGGATGGCCCTCACCAAAAGGGACATATGAACCTTTGACAAGGCATAGAGGGTCCCAGAGCACCCACCAAGCTGGAGTGGGCCATGCGTCCAAGAAGTTGATGGAGGTGGGCACCAAGGCAGGGGAAGCTAACTGTGCAACATCTATCCTTATGGTGGTACCCACATACAAGGACAGCCCCTGACACTGCTGAGAAGCTGCTCTGCTGTGGGTGGCTCCTTCTGGAGTTCTCTCTCCATCAGGCTAGAAGACCTGTGGATGCATCTACAGCACACGCTGCATTGTGGTGCTCTGTGTTGCATATCTCGGTGGCTGAGGATCCAGGATAAAAATACTTTTCCGGTAATGAACAGGTAAGCTGGTGTAAGGGGCTTTCTATTTTTATGGCACAAACTTGCTGGAATCAGCAAAGCGGTTTTCAGTGGTGGAGTACACTGCAGATAGTGGGGAGCCTGTTTTGGCTTTGATATTTCTATACCTGGCCATGAAGGGTTGGATAGCTGTTCCAAAAAAAGCCCTATGACTCCTTGTGTTCAACCAAGAGTATTTTAAGTCAAGAGAGTACACAAAGCTTTTAAACTGGCAGCTCTTTAGCAGTGCTTTATCTAAATTCAAATCATAATCCTCCTTTCCCCTCATTTTCTGATTACCTGTTTATCCACCTTTCATTTTGCTAGGTTTAAGAGACTGCTATGAGTTGTTCTTGAAAAACTTCTTCAGAAAGTTTTAGAATCAATGCACATATCCCTAAGTATATGAATATAAGGGTCTCTGTGTGTATGTGTGTGTGTGTGTGTATTTGTGTTTGTATGGGTTCTAATTCATATTCAAAACTTTATGAGGATTTTTGGCAAAAATTGATGGCTTAGTGTGTTTCACTTTTTTATTCTCTTATATGGGTGTTTGTGTCATTTGGAATTATCTTTTCTAAGAACCAAAACCACAGTATATCTGTAAGTCGTGCTTACTGCTGAAAACAAAGCAGACTCATTCTTCACTGCCTAGTGTCAGAACATATTGCAAAGCATATTAAAATGTTTATATAAGTGTGCATTTAAGAGTTATGGCAGGTCTGACACTGATTGGACACTTTTCTGCTTGGTGAGGTGGTCTGTGTGGTGCACGTCCATGTGTCTGTGCACAGTTTTGGCTTCCTGTAGACCTGTGCCTTGAAAACTGTTGTGCAACTCGGGCTGACTCAACTGTACCTACGTCTGTTGAACAAATACTTGTGTTGGAAGGTGTATGTAATCTGCTTTCCTTCCAGCACCTGGTAAAGCATTGCCTGGCTTCCTGAAGAACTTGGTGCAGATCTACCCACCTGTAAAACAATGTCATTTCTCCTACGGTGCCCCAACAGCTTCTTTTGGGTGCTGTTGAGGCATTTTAGATTGCATCACTTCAACACTGGGAATTCATGCAAGATATTTTTCCGGACTCTCTGGTGGCTGCTTTTTGGGATAATCCTACTTTGCTCTACAGCACATTGTTCTGTCTTTAAAATTGGACTACTCGGACCGTGGAACTGTGACCCCCTCTTTTCAAAAGCCTTTCCCCATGTGGCTGCCAGATTAGCTGTGGGACGAATAAGCCAAGATCCTTCACTAGATCTTGGCCACAGGATGGATTATGTGATCCTGCAAGAAGAATGTGAGACACCAAGAGCTCTGGTTAGATTCATTGACTTTGGAAAGCTTTCCTCAGCTTTCATAGGCCCTTTCAACCCTGGCTTCTGTGAGGTGGCTACACATTTAGGGGAAAACTGGAATAAAGCTGTCTTCTCATGGATGTGCATCAATAACAAGCTGGATTCCACCATCCCTCACCCTGCATTTGCAAGGACTCTGCCCTCTCCAACACAAGTTTTGTTTACAGTAATGAAATATTTTAACTGGGCTCATGTTGGCATCATTGCGTCCCATGATGATATTTGGATGTACACAGCCAATGAGTTAGCAACTACACTCAGGAAACAGGGGCTACCTGTAGGCATTGTTACATCTGTGCATAAAGGAGAAAAAGGCATTGAAGAGACCTGGAACAAGATTAAAGAAGTTAATGACATTAAAAGTAAGTGCTTTGAGTCTCATTATTTTTTTAAATTTTTTTTAAAAAATTCTCCAGAGTAGGACTGCAATGTTATCCAATGGACATAGTTTGGAGAATGAAAATTTGAAGTAATTTAAGTCAAGCAGAATTTTAGCTCTGACCTTAATAGAGTCAGGGCTTCAAATATGAGACCTATATTTCGTATCTCCCCACTAGACATAGGGACATTGACCATATGACATTTTGCATGTAAAGACACGGACTTTGGGACAGTCAAGCATGAACCAAAGGTTTAAACACAACACAGTGTCTAACCTGAAATCTGTATATTTGGTGAAAAGGTGAATGTGTGGAGGTTGGGCAGTGCTTCCAACAGTGTGGTGTCAATCAGCTTAGGGCATGCAGAGAGAAAGCTTGAGTTTCATGGTCAATGACAACAATGACCACAACTAGCCATCATGGTAACCCATGCCTCACTTCTGTCAAAATTTCTCTCCAGTCCTTCTTCTTTACAGCTCCAGAAATGTGTACTTACTCACAACCTTCTTTATTAGGTGTTGCAGACCTCCAGAGACTGAACAAAATGGGTGTGGCTCCCAGTTTCCTCAGCACATAACATTGGAACTTGACCCGAGAGAGTAATTCAGAAAGCTCTTTTGTTGAGTGGGGAGGGAGAGGGAACTATTTTGTGTTGAAAACCCGAAACAGGTTAACAACACACTCTGCTGTCCTTGTGTTCCAGTTATACTCCTGTGCATGCATTCTGTTCTCATCGGAGGGAAGGAACAGGCCACCTTACTCACAAAAGCTCTGGAAATGGGACTAGCAGATGGAAGATACATCTTTGTTCCATATGACACTTTACTGTACAGTCTTCCTTACCAAAACAACTCATTCAATGTCTTTGACAATGACAGCAAGCTCCGGGAAGCATATGATGCTGTGCTGACTATCACACTAGAGTCTGGAGAAAAGACTTTCTATGATGCATTCAGGGAGGCTAAAGAAAGTGGTGAAATTACCAGGGATTTGGAAGCCACACAGGTAAATATTCTTTTTCTTGGGCTTTTCTGGGACCTGTCTACAGAATGTATGAGACAAGCAATAGTTATGGAGAAAGTATAAGGGAGAGTCAACCTATACTGCACTCCTTCATTTTGAGAAAAATATGGTGAAATTTGAATATGGTCTGCATTGATTTGGAAAAATAATTTCTCCCAGATGCCTAGCATAACTCAGTTGGTTCAATTTACATAATGATGCTGGAAATTTCAGAGAAAGGATTTGTGTCTCTGAGCATTTCAGATTTGGTTTGCTATAGGCTCAAGTAGAAAAGGTGTTTCTTAAGGTGGATAAAGTTAATGGAGTTTGTAAGAGACGAAAATAAGATGTCCATATACCTGAGAATTTGAGAGGATGAGACAGATTAACAAAATACTGAATGCTTCTAGAGGGAAATGCTTAAGATCCTTGCTGCCCTATTCTTCTTAGCTCTATAGTCAAAGTTATTCCTTGTCAGTACAATTATCTAAATGTCACTAGTAGCCTGTTAAAAACCAAATCAGTTGCTACCTTGTAGATTTTTACAAGAAGAATTGGGGAATATCATACTGGTGAAGAGATGCAGGATTCAGCAGAGCTAATCTTCAAATCTCCCTATGACCTTTCAAAAAATTACAAGTACTTTCAAGACATGATTTAAGGCATAAATGTTTACTTTAGAAAGAGATGAATCATGCCATGAAAGCATTCATTTCCTTCCCTTCACTATTATGAAAGCCTAGGTTAACTATATTGAATTTCAGGTTCTTCATTGTAGATATCTACATCTGATCAATAAATCCCACCACAAATGTCAGATTCTGTGGCTACCAACAGCACTCCTCATTTTTCTCAAAGGCATATGGCTATAAATCTCTTCACCTACCAACTGTGAATGACCATGTGATTACAAAAGTCAACATTTGTGTTAAATGTTCCTAAATCAAGTCTGGCAGGGAAGGGAGCAATGGAAAGAGAAAAATCTCTGTCACCTGAGAAAACAAGTTTGCTGTGGCTCCACTTTGGGACTTTTAGATCTCAGGAAAGAATAGTGTTCTGATAGTGAAGACTGATCCTTTCGGCATGTCACTTTTTCTGTCTGGGCAAGGGAGGGAGGCAAGCCTCTGACATTAAACTTCTATTTGTAGAAGATGCTTTAGAGTAGTGTTTTGAGGCACGTTATGGTATATTTCAGCTGAACATCAGGTTGAGAGTCTTGACTTTTCCCATCCTAAAGCAATTTTGCATAATTTAAAAAATATTTTGAAATTGCATTCTGGGAAGCAGCCATAAGAAAAGACAGATATTCAAAGTCACGCATATATTGAGTCTATCCAGAACTACCTCTGACCTAAGATTCTTCAAACCCATACTCTGTGAGTCTTAACGTTCAAGTATGTCAGTATTTGAGTTTGCAAATTAGCCAGTGGGACAATATTTTACCACAAACCTCAAACTGGAGGTTAGGAGCAGTACATCCCGACTTCAAATTCTCCGTATATTTTTAGGTTTCTCCACTCTTTGGAACAATTATGATGCTATTTACTTCATGGCAATGGCTATAGACAGCACTCGGAGGACTGGAATCAGAGCCTCAGGAGCTAACATAGCTGAGCACATCAAAAACATCAGTTTCCCTGGATTTAGTCACCGGGTGGAGACAGACAGCTGTGGGAAAGGGCTGAGCAACTATGTGATACTGGACACAGATGGTCATGGGAACCAGCTTTTCCCAACCCACATGCTGGACCTGTCTTCACACTCTGTATTGTCTCTAGGCCAGGCCATTCACTTTCCCAATGAAGTTCCACCCAAGCCAGACTCCAGCTGTTGGTTTGATCCAGATGTTCTCTGCACTGAAGGTAAGGAAAAAACCACCGAACAAAAGGATCAAATGGCATTGAGTCTCATTTCTTTCATCTTTTCTCTCACTCCAGGTGGTTACCCCTTTAAATTAGAACTCCCAAACAAGAAAAGTCTAAATTCAAGGTATTATTATACTAATGCCCAGTCATCATGCTGTTTGTAATGGGAATCACATGCAGAGATACTACCATTGATCCACAAGATTCTCTTATTGCTTGTTAGGTCATAGAATCAAAGAATCATTACAGTGGGAAAAGACCTTTAAGAGCATTGAGTCCAACCACTAACCCAGCACTTTCAGGCCCACCACTAAACCATATGCCTGTACACCACATCTACATACTTTTTGAGCAATTCCAGGGACATGAATCCCACCACTTCCCTGGGCCAATTAGGCTGTTAGCACAGTGGTGTGCTTGAAAGGATTTTCTAACAGTCAACATCTACCTATTTTAGTAGTAACCATTATATACCAGAGACTCCGCCCAGCACCGGGTCCCTGTCCTTCCGAGGGACAGGACACTAAGAGGATTTGCCTTGCAGACAGCCTAAGAGCTGCACAACAGCAGATGCCCTCACTATCTCTTCTGTTAACCCCAGCTTTTTTATCCAGTTGTGGCTTTAAGGACAACAGAGCTCACATCTTCGAGAAAAAATGATAATCATTACACAGAATAATCTGAGTTACTGTAGACAACAGAGGTACTAATTGAAGGCTTGAAGGCAGAGATATCTGTGCTGCTTCCTGGGCTTGTAAGCTTAGGCACTGGTTTTACTTAGTGTTTTTTATTTGAGGCAACTCTGGTGCAGTTTCAAAATTCACAAGGAAGCCAAAATCTCAGGATAGGATACTTAGCCTCCTCTTGACATATTTACTTATCACACTAAGCATTTACACCTACTGCTCTAGGATATGACTTAAACAGACAAAATTAACCACACTTACAGAATACTTCTTTCAGTAGCTGAGGAAAGCATTCCCCTTGGCCAGCCATAGCTGGTTTAAATCAGTATCACTCTATGAAAATTGAAGATATATTGATCTTACAGCAACTGGCAAGCTATAGAAGAGATAAATATAATACTATCATATGTCTAATTTTGGACTTCCACAAGGAAGGATGTAGCAATTACTATCTCATTGCAGTCTATGAAAAAGTCCCACTGATTTTTGGAAAGATCTGATTTTATGTTCACACCTTTACAAAAGCAGAAAGCTCTAGGCATTTGTAGTGAAACAGTATTTTTTATTATTGCTAATATTTTAGAGACTGAATTTTATGACTAGAAATAAATCCAGGCCTCACTCTGGCTTTTGTATGAAGTTAGAGTTGGAGAGGGTTTGGATGTGAAGTTGTCAGGCTGCTGTGGTTCTAACTCCAGGTTAACCAGGAGAGGGGCTGAGTTGGTGTTCCCAGTACATGGGCATACACACACACACACACACACACACACACACACACACACACACACACACACACACACTCACACTACAGACACAGCCACTCACTGACAGAGTAACACATAGAGGAGAGCTGTGTGCTTATAGGCACCACACTCATAAGAAGTATTGCTGTGTACCCATACATGGGTAACACAAATGGGCTGATCCTGTTCTTATGCACCACATAATTAGGCTCCAAGCTTGCCACCAGATCTCACAGTCCCAATTCCTGCAGACTTACAGATGCATCCTCCAGTAAATGGTCCAAACCTAAATTCCCTCACAGCCAGCTCTCGAACCTTTCAGTCTCTGTACAAGCTGCTTCCAGACTTGTAGTCTCTCATGGGTTGCAGGCTGCAGGATTTATCTTACCTGTTAGCTTAATGCAAATTCTGTAAATATCACCTGCAGTCAGACAGCACTCACCCAGGAAAAAAGGAAAATAAAGGAATAAGGGTTAAGAAGGTAGGAAAGATTGTGATGATCAGGTGCAGGGTTTGGCTGGAAAAAATGCACAACATGGTTATGCATAACCAGCATCTCCATCCTGTCCCATACCTGACCATTCCCAATCTACTCCATCCCTCCCTTTCCCCATTTTTGCCTCTTCAGCTAAAGATCCTATAAGAAGTTTCACATAGTCCCACAGTTCCCTTAAAGAATCCCCTAATGACTCCCACAAGTTCCCTCAAGTATGCTCTAAGCTTGCTGTTTCCCATGAGCTCATGAAAACCTTGCTTTCACTTCTGATTAGTTAAAAAGTTCTGTTTGAGTTTCCTCAGACTTTGCATGGTTCCTGCAATGCCCCATTTATTAGTGACATGAGCTTTCTGGTCTTTGTAGTGCCTTCCCTATCTCCCATTCCTCAGGGTTTGTTTATCTGGGTGTTTATGTTTTCCTTCTCTTGTCCTTTCAGTGTCTCTTATTCGCTTCAATGAATGTTGTGCTCTGACTAGCTCTCATTCTCATCTTATCAAATGCTGTTTCAGTGAATGAAATTGAATGGACTTCAGATGTTTGCCAGCTGAGGAGAAGTCTTCACATCTGTAATGATGTGAAACTATTCCTCCACTTCAGCAAGGGACATGATCAGGGAGAGACCCTTTGATATTCCTTGGTTTTCTGAACTGCTTTTCAAGTACCACATTGCATTAGGTTTCTCTAAAGAATGGTCAAGAACTTGTATGTTACTCCACGCAATGGTAACAAACAAAATATTTTCTCTTGGAGTCTTTCTCAACAAAAGGAGATTTGTTCGGACAGTAGTCTCTGGGGGCTACATGAGGAAGTTTAGGAGACAGGACCAGTGAAAAACCCGACTGAATACAAAAGACAGCACTTACAAACTCCAAACTATTCCTACCACATTGTGGTCTCGGTTAGAGATTCTCTCTGGAAATGTTAGAAGGCCATGCAGAGATGTGAGACTTTCATATCTTCATCACTGGTTTGTCCAGCAAGAAAACCAATCCAGAGCCCTGTGGCTGGGCTATTCAAAGCTCGCTCTCTTTAAAACCAAGTTTCTTAGCAGGTGAGCAGAGCACTAGGTTTACTGCAAGTGTGCCTCTAAGCTGATCCAGTCCCTCCTGTTCCATGTATTTAGCATTGTTCAAGACCTTTATGTGATGTGTTCTAGCTTTGAATTAATATCAGTCCATTCAGAGTGAGACATTTTGGCAGCTCCCTTGCCTGCCTGGGATGAACATTGGGTTGCTGTCACCTTTTCGTATGGGGACCACAACAATCTGACTTTGTCCATGCATGAAGAACAAAGAGTGTCCTCCAAGCCAACTTGGTGTGGTTTTCCTCATTCCTGTGTTTAAGGGTCAGCACCTTCTGGACAAAGCTGTCTGTGTCTCCATTGCACTTTGGTGAAGTGATACCTTGCTCTACATCCACACTGTCTGCAAAGTGCAGAAATGGGCGTGAACCATACACTCTGTGGTGTATGGATTTCTCTCAGATGAAGGTATCCAGGGCTAGATCCAGTCCAGAGCATGAAAACAGAGTGACTTTTTTATAAAATCATAACATCATAAAATCACCAAATGGTTTGTGTTGGAAAAGATTTTCAAATATTACCAAGTTCAAACCTCCTTTTATGGGTAGGAACAGCTTTCACTAGAATCACAAAATAGTTTGGATTGGGAGGCACTTTTCAAGGTCATCTAGTCCAACCCCACACTAGACCAGATTGCTCAAAGCCCCATTAAGCCTGATCTTGTACACTTCCAGGGATGGAGCAGCCACAGCTTCTGTGGGCAGCCCATTCCTGCATATATGTGAGGACAATAAGGAACTGGGTATCTAGGTTGAAGTAGGAAAATTTCAGCTAAAATATTCTGTCTTTTCTGAAATGGTCACCAATTTTCAAAAATGCCTTCAGCTTTCACTAGGAAGCTCTAGGTTTCAATGCTTGCAGATAGGCTTGTGATATAGATACAAGTGTGACAATGATGAACCTTACATCAACCCAAATCTCTCCATGTTTGTTTGTGTTTATAGATCTCTGAATACAAAGAGAATAAAACAGAAAAATCAGAAAGCAGGAGAGACAGACATAGCAAACAACTCTCACTGGAATTCAGCTCATCCACTCATGTCAGCTGCCCTTAGCTCTCTAGTAAACACACACATAAGCAAAGTATCTGTCTCCAGTACTTTCTGTCGATGGACGCGTTTAGGAGAACATCGGCCTTCCGCTCCTACTCTTCTGCTTTATTCAACGTTGGAAATCTGTAACAGAGAATGGAAAATTCCAGATGGGCCAGTGACTCACACTGGTCATCAGTTTGGCACCACATGATAAAGACTTTTCACTGTTTCAGTTCCTGGAGAGAAATACATCAAATTTAAAAAGTTATGAACTTTGCAGAAGCTTTCTCTAAAATGTAATACTTTCCAATGAGTCTAATCTATATTTACTTGAAGAAAAAGTATTTTTCCATTGATTCAGAGTGCTAGGTTTGGTTTAGGAAAAAAAAAGTGCATGGAAATAAATAATTAGAGTAGTTGCAATCTCATGTAAACAGTGTCAGTAAGTATTTGTGTATTCACAAATTAGCATGGCATAAAAATTTTCTTCTGGCATTCTCCTGGCTGCATATTTGACTTTATAATCTAATGGTCTGATAATGACATTTTTAATAATATAGCCTAAATCGAAATGATTTTCTAATTCACCTATTCTTTTCCCCTCTTTTCACAGGGATTGAGCCTGCAGTCATTATGTTGGGAGTAATGCTGATATTTGCTCTGATGTTGTGTGCTGTGGGCCTGGCTTCTCTCATCAGGTGAGATTTGAAGCACATAGAATCATAGAATCAACTAGGTTGGAAAAGACCTCTGAAATCATCAAGACCAACCTTTGATCTAACACCACCCTGCCTACTAGACCATGGCACTGAGTGCCACATCCAGTCTTTTCTTAAACACCTCTAGAGACAGTGACTCCACCATCTCCCTGGGCAGCCTGTTCCAATGCCCAATCACCCTTTCTATGAAGATGTTCTTCCTAATGTTTAACCTAAACCTCCCCTGGTGTAGCTTAAGACTGTGCCCTCTTGTCCTACTGCTGGTTGCCTGGGAAAGAGACCAATACTCACTTGGCTACTCCTTCCTTTCAGGTAGTTGTAGAGAGTGATAAGGTCTCCCCTGAGCCTCGTCTTCTTCAGGTTAAACAATCCCAGCTCTCTCAGCTACTCCTCACAGGACTTGTGCTCAAGACCCTTCACCAGCCTTGTTGTCCTTCTCTGGACCTGCTCCAACACCACAGTATCCTCCCTAAACTGAGAGGCCCAGAACTGGACACAAGACTTGAGGTGCAGCCTCACCAGTGTCGAATAGAGAGGAAGAATTACTTCCCTGGTCCTGCTGGCTACACTATTCCTGATACAGGCCAGGATGCCATTGGCCTTCTTAGCCACCTGAGCGCACTACTGGCTCATGCTCAGTTCAAACATATTTGAGTTGGTGCCACTTTAACTTCTATGGGAGGCTTGTGTTTTAGCCAGCAGTTTAGACCATGTGCACAAAACAGGTTTGATTGTGCTCTTTGCTCTCCAGCCACATATCTCTTCACACTTATGGTGGGTTGACCATGACTACATGCCACCAAAGCCACTCTATTTCTCCCTTCCTCAGCTGGATAGGGGAAATAAAATACAAAAAAAAAAAAAAAGACTTGTGGGTCAACATAAGGGCAGGAAGAGATCATTCACCAACTACCACAATGGCCAAAATGGACTTGACTTGGGGAAATTAAATTTATTACCAACCAAATCAGAGCAGGATAATAAGAAATAAAAACAAACATTAAAGCACCTCTCCACCTCTCCCTTCTTCTCAGGCTTCACTTTACTCCCCAATTCTCTCCATTTTCTCCATCAGTAGCAAAGGAGCCAGGGAATGGCGACTGTGGTCAGTTTGTGACATGTGGTCTCTGCTGCTCCTTCCTCCTCAGAGGAAGGACTTCTCACACCTTTCCCCTGTTCCAGTGTGGAGTATCATCCACAGAAGACAGTATTCTGTGAACACGTATAATATGAGCCCTTCCCATGGGTTGCAGTTCTTCATGAACTACTTCAGCATGGGTCCCTTTCTGTGGGCTGCGGTCCTTTAGGAACAGGCTGCTCCAGCATAAGTCCCCCACAGAGTCTCAAGTCCTGCCAGAAAACCTGCTCCAGCATGTGCTCCTCACTCCATGGGTCTACAGGTCCTGCCACAAGTCTGCTCCACTGCAGGCTTCCCACAGGGTGGGTCACAGACTTCTTTGGACAACCCCCTGCTCTGTCGTGGGATCCTTTATGGGCTGTAGAGGAATACCCTGCCTCACCAAGGTCTCTACCATGGGCTGCAGGGGAATCTCTCCTCTGTAACCTGGAGCATCTCCTCCCTCTCTTTCCTCCTTTATCCTGGTGCCTGCAAGGTTGTTTCTCTCACATATTCTCACTCATGTCTCTGGCTGAAGTTGCCCAGTTTTTGGGGTTTTTTCCTTCTTCAGTGCCTTATCCCAGAGGTACTACCACTGTTGCTAATGGGCTTGACCAGCAGCAGGTCCATACTGGAGCCAGCTGGCACTGGCTCCGTCAAGGAGAATCCTCTCCATACAAGGGAAAAAGTTCTAGCAGCTTCTCACAGAAGCCACCCCTATAGCCCCTCCACTACCAAAACCTTGCCACATAAACCCAATGCAGCTTTATTAGGAGGCAATGGCTTGAGCAGTGTGGGCATTGGTTGTGTGTGCAGTCTTAGGAGAACCCATTTTACTCTTAATCCAGTCCAGGTGTGGCAGGAGATTGCAGTTTGCCTAAGGATTAGTTGGATGATGGGTCTGAAGCATTAGAAAGATGACTATCCCTTTGGAAGTGCAAAGGATTACTATTGGGGTCACCCTTTCTTGGGGTAATGTAGATCAGCTTTGTGGTGGTCAAGGAGGCAGAGACACTCTGGCTGCAGTGTGATCAGAAGGCTCACCGGAGACAAAGGACTTTATTTTTAGTAACAGCTTCACTTTTATCTACTCCT
>VWZD01004049.1:0-156606 GCA_013396695.1 Sakesphorus luctuosus
CCTCCTCCTCCCCCTCCCCGCCGAGCCGGCAACATGAACTGAAATCCCCAGAGAGGCACAGAGGCGGCGAGCGAGCGAGCGGAGCGGAGGCAACCGGGGATATAGCGGCTCCCTCCTCCCGCCGCCGCGGTTCCGGGCAGCGCGGTCCCTCCGCTCCGCACAATCTCACCCCTCGCCCGGAGAGCGGCGGCCGCCCGAGCCCCGCGCCCCCGAGCCGCCCATGGCCCTCATCATGGAGCCCGTCAGTAAGTGGTCGCCGAGCCAGGGCGTCGACTGGATGAAAGGTGAGGAGGGGCGCCGGGGCCGCGCGGTGCCCCCTCTCATCACTCCCCAGCCCCCGCCCCGCAGGTGCGGGGACCTCCGCGGCTTCCCCCGCGCCGGGATCCCGCCTCCCGGCACTGCCGGCTCCCCCCACGCTTTGGCTCCCGTTGGGAAGGGAGGCGGGAGGCCGTCGGGGCCAGGACGAGGGAGCAGCATCGGGGCAGGGGGCCGCGCTCCCCACGCCTCGCGGAGCGCGGAGGGGGCCCGCTGGCGACCCTCGGCAGCTCATAAAGCCGGGGAGGGGGTCGGGGGCAAGGCTGTGCCCGGGGTAGCCCGGGGTGCTCCCGGGCGGCGACCCCGGTGTGGCGACGGAGCCGCCCCCGCTGGAGCGGGGGACGCGAGGAGCGTGTCCGGCTGCTCCCGGCGGGTGCGGCGCGAAATGACTCGCAAACGAAAGTTCAGCCGAACGTGCGACGCTCGCCAGTGCGTGGGAACGGGGGGATACACTGGGCAGACAGACTGCGACCTCACCCCCCGAGGGAGGAGGGCGGGAAGGCTCCGTAGGCGGCGGGGCCGAAGGGTTGCTCCGCGCCCTCGGTGGTGCCAAGGGTCCCGTCCCCTCCACCTGCGCTGCCGTGGAACCGCCGTGCCGGGCGAAGGGCGGCCAGATCCCCGGCCGGCCGGGGGGAGGGCACCGCGCGTCAGGGTGCCCCCATCCCCGGAGGCGACGTTTCGGCATCCCTCATTGAAGGGGACACGGAAGAGTCCGCTGGGCTGAGTGTGGTTACACTGCTGCTCCGCTCCTCCCGCTCTCTCACCTGTCCTCCCCCCAAATAAACTCTGATGAGAATAAAATTTTGGACTTTCTGGAAATGCTGTTATGTTATTCTGTGTGGTCCTACATGGCTTTAGTTGTAATTTGAAAAGGTCTTTTGCTTTTTGTTTCTTTTTTCTGGGGGGGAGGGTTTATTTTTTTATTATTATCCTTAAGTTAGACTGCAGCTGTGTTTTGAATAAATCACCATCTAGTATTATATATCTTTTTATATAGATAGAATGACCGGATGGGTACAACTTTTGAACAACTGCTACATTGTGGGAGTTCTTTATAACATGCTGCGTGCTACTAATGTGACAGTTTCATCATCTTTAAAATTTCAGGCATATAGCATATGTTTTCAGTTATTCAGTCCTCGCATTTATAGCTGTCGAGTTACAGTTGTATTCAACATACATAGTTTTGCTCTTTGTGAAGCATTCTCAATCCATAGAATAATAAAAAAGAGTGATGTGATGCTTCATATCCTAAGAAATTAATAAATATTAATAAAAAACTTGAAGGAGCTACAGATGGTCAGTGAAAAAGCAAATGCTTTTCAACTTAAAAATCTTTTTTTTTACAGCTATTTAGCTTCCAACATTTTTACCTCTGGAAAAAAAAATTAGATTGTGTAGGACTTTTTCCTAGTCAATGTCTGCAAAACAGTCCCTGTATTTTGGGAATGCATAAAAAAATAATGAATTTGCAGATCCTGCATTTTTTAGACACTTAAAATGTAATTAATCAAATAATTTTTATAAATGACAGGTGAAGTGCATTGCATACTCTGATTTTCTATTACGAAAATATAAAATCAGTCATTTTAAAAGAACCATCTGACTAAATGGTAACATTAAAAATTGTGTGGCTGGAATTGTGGTTAGAAACCTGTGACTAACACTCAGAGCTGTAGATCTTTTAATCATATAAACTATCAAAAAAAGCAGTTATTGAGGTCATGCCTACTTTCTGGATTACAAAGCTTGCTTTTTAGTGTTTAACCTGTTTATTTTGGTGTGAATGCTTGATTGTTTTTCTGGGGTACTTTCATTTTTACTGAGTGAACATGTATATGTTGCTTCAATCTTTCATTTCTTCATTTTGTATTCTGTATAGCAGATGAACCTTCATTTAGGTAGTGCAAAGAGATAAAGCACCTGCCTCTCACTAGCACTGTTAGATAGCCACTCTAGTTTCAGAAGTTGAGCCTGGAAATAAATATGACCAGCAGATCTGCTCCTGCCTGATGAGTCACACCTTGCTGAGTTTGGAGGAAGGATGGTAATGGATAAGGGCAGGTGGTCCTTGCTGCAACAACTTCATTTTCCTCACTTATCATTTCTAGTGTTGCAAACATTGTTATTGAAATCTGTGTGAAAAGATGTTCTGCTGCTTTAAATGCATTGTCTCCAGCAATTTACATTTTTGAAATTCTCAGAAATAGTTTATTTGTGTTTTAAGATATACTCAAAAGAGTTTGATGAGTAAAACATGAATGTGTCTTTGTCAGGAGAACTTTGGAGGGATTGCAGTGATGGTCTTTGCATTAGGGACAGTCAAGTCTGGTTTGCATAAATTACATTAAACTTCAAGATGCAAGAATACTTTGCTGACTTACTGAGGTTATTAAAAAGAATTATAAATGTAGAACTTGGTTTTAACCTCTTCCTTGAAATAAGTGCCCATCTATGTCATATGCCTGCTCAGAGCAGCTCTGTAAAAGAGCATTCTTCAAAATAAATTTAAATGTTCAAAGCAAAATGTTTCCTGAAAAAGGAAAATCCTACTGTTTAACATTGTTTACAGTTATCTGAAAGTAAGGGGAAATGAAACACTTTAGATTTTATTGCTCTCATGTTTTTGTGATGGTCTTGTTGGTATGACCTGAACATTTGCAATAAAAGGCCCCGTCTGGAATTCTTTATTTCAGCAAAAGAGCCGTTACCTCAGTGGCATTTTGTTCATGGTAGTGATAAAGTGTTGGGCCTCATATTACAAGATGTGAGAAATGAAGACAGGCAAAGTATTTCCACTCAAAAGGTTAGATAAAAGTGCTGAGGTCTGGGCTGGATGGCTGACTAAGAAGTGGCTCAAGACTATGGGTATTCATGGAATAAATGCAGTTTCTCCAATGTCTTCTCAGTTTTTAATTCCTTGATATACGTAGTTAGTCTGTGGATCCTTTTAATGGCCTGACTCCAATGCTGCTGAGGTAGAGGTGTACCTGGAACTGGTTATGCAAAGAAGCCATTACCTAAAGTTTGACTGTGAAAATGTGAAGTATAAGGAGTTGAGGACCAATGTACCAGTTAAACGTTGCAAATGAAAAGGACAAAGTGAGTGGGCCCTATGTCAGCATGTGAGTTTTTGAACCCACAGACAGACTATTAACTGTCATAGAGCTGGAAAAAGAGTAGATGGATTACCTCATCTTTCCCAGATGGCACGTTTTACGTGGAGGATAAAATGAATATTTAAATTCATTCAGTCCATGTATTATTTTCATATATTTAGTACTAATTTTAAAGGTCCTGTGTGGATCAGTGAGCTGCAAGTGTGTCAATCACCTCCTCTACCTCCTCTTTGGAGGACTGCCGCTTTGCAAGACGTTGACATGTTGCATAGGCAAGTGTCATCGAACGTCATGGCTTTCACAGCTCAAGAAGGGAATGTGTCAGATGAGTTTTAGATTTCTGAGGCTCTGAGAAGGCTCAAAGACATGCAATTACTTACCAAACATTAGGATGGTTTTAGCTGAGTCTTCTAATTTAACTTCTTTGGTCTGAGGTTATTTATAATGGCTGTATTTTTATAAGGGTTTGCTCCTTTTAACAGTATTCTAGTTTTAATTCAGTACCAATCTCTCAATGGCAGAATCTGTTCCAAAAGGCAATCCACCTGAAAAAAAATCGATATTACTTTATCTAACAAAGCTTAAATATTTATTTTTTGTTTGCTGAGTGACAGCTCATAGAGCTTATACTAAGCTCATACAGCTTAAACTGTTGTAATGGTACTCATACCCAAGAAGCTGACAACTAAGGCATGGAGCTGCTTTTAAAGGCTTCTAATGCTAAAGACTGGGGGCTTTTTTCCTCTATAAGGTCTACCTTACCAGCATTTAGAAAGGTGTAAATATTTAGAAAGATGGGGAGAAGAGAAGGAGAAACATGAATGTACTAGCAAAGCAAAAATGGACTGGGAAAGCTCCCCATTTGGATGATGGAATATTGAATGTGTTTGAGAACTGAGTTTCTGTCTGCTCTTCATGTGCTGAAATTCATGTCCATTTTCAGTAGCATATGAGTTTACACAGAGTTGTGGGCTGCCAACAACTGTGCTCTCCTTGGTATAGTGGGAATTATGTGTTATTCATCAAGAAAATGCAAGACTCTGGGAGTGCTCTGAAACTAAATACTCCAATACTTAATGATGATTTAAATAAAAATGTTGCCATGGGGATCCTTTAACTCCTTTTTGTGCACGTGCAGAGCCCCAGGACTGCTGTGGCAGCACCCAGGTTCTGCTGCAGCTCCTGAACCATTAGTTGGCAATGGGGAAGCTCATCAGTGAAGTCACAGATTCTCTCTCAGCACTGCGATCTGGCAAATGGGTTTAGGCCATAAAACCAATACGAGTGACTCCTGTATTCAGGGTCACTATCAAACCTAGCTCATTTTTGGCCTTGGCTTTCTCTGAAGAAAAATGATATGCGCTGAGGTTAGGTGGGAGGTTTTTCTGGACTGTAGGATGGACCACAGTGATACAATGGCCTGTGAGCACCTGCATTATGGTAGAGAGGACGTGCGATTCCACCTATGTATGTACCTCATTTAGGGCTTTCAATTTTGCCTGTATTTTTTTTCCTAATGGCCTACTGAGTTATGCTACTTCCCTTCATCCTGATTTTGGCAGGGCCATTAAAAATTGTGACTATTAGAAATAATGTAGAAAAGGCTGAGCTGTCTCAGGGAAACAAAAGCTGGATATTTAAGAGTATGAAAAACGCTTGGATTCTGAAACTTTCATTCCTTGTCAAGCATGTGTAGGTGACTGATGAGCTTCAGAGGAGTCATCAACTTGAATAGTCATTGCTAAGTGCCATATGTGGAATAGATCAGGTGTTTTACAATTTGTCAGCATTAAAACACTTACTGCTTTCCCCCAAAAAAAGCAAACTGAAATTCTGGAGTGTTGGAGGGCACATGTAGTATTACATTAGCTTTGAAATGATGCCATTAAAGGGAATTATGACTTACTGTAATGTCTACCAAGAAACGCTGTAGAAAAATACGAAGTAGTGCCATAGATGGAGTTTAATTTCGATGAACTCAGGAACTTTTTAATTTATAGATAGTTACTCTGTTTGTAAGAAAGTAACAAGAATTTCAGTAAGACAAGCTAGGGAACGTTTTGGAGAGGGGAGTTGGTACAGTGAAGGCTATTCCAAACTTTAGTTCTAAGGACTCCAGTTTTAAAACTATTACAAGCAGTGCTGGAAGATCTCTCTCTGTAGTTTGTTTATTTTTTCTGTGAGTCTCTCACTTTTTGCTTGCCCTTCCAACATTAGAGTTTTTAGCTATATCAATGGCCAGCACATCAGTTACAGTGATGTGTTTTAGAGCATCTTGGTTTGTGATTAGAAAACCTCTCCTGCCATTGTTTATCAGCAGAAAATGAAACTGCAGTTGCAACTGGGATGTGTCAAAGCCTAACAGCTGAGTGTTGCCATAGCAAAGGCGATGTTACATAAGCAGCCACTTTGCAAATAATTCATGCAGCCAAATTTTAAGCATAACATGAGAATTCATTTCTAAATTTATGATCTTTTTAAGAAGGAGATTTCCTAGATGAGCTGATCTCAGTTGCTACTGAAATTGACGTGTTTAGTTGGGAAGCTCTTTTAGCACTGCCCATTTACACCTTTATTTTGTTTGAACATATTGTTCTGTTTCTGAAACATCTGTTAGTTTAAATATGGCCTCACAATATGTTTTCTCAAGTGGTTTTTTGCAACAGTTCGGCAAAGCTCTGTAGTTTGATCTTATTCAGATTTATTTGCATGCTGAAGTATTAAACCAAGCAATTTACAAATGCCTTCTCTAGTTAATGGATGTCAAGAATTTTGCAAGGTGGCAATATAAACCAGCTCACTTTTCAGATGAGAGGTTTGAAATATATATATACACAGATGTATTTTTAGAATTTCTGCAAGTAGTTGTCTTAGCACTCCAACAATAATAAACCTGGCAGTTTTATCTTCTAAGACCCAAACTGGCAAATGGTCTAGCCTTTCTGTCTGATCCACAGAAGTGTAGGTAGCCACTTAATCTCAGTAAAGTTACCACAGCATTTGATTGTACTGTATTTCCTAGAGTCAAGTATTAATATTTGTTACCAATTTCCAGAGAAACAGGGAGAAACTGTTTCCTGAGAAATTTCTCCAGGGATAGGCTTGTATTCAAAGCTATACAGTCAGGAGAGAGACCTCATTCCTCAAGGCTTCCATTGTGTGTAGCTGATAGTTTGTTGTTTTCAAGAAGTTACCATTCCCTCATTAAATCATAACTGTATCAAGGATCACCTGTAGCAAACACTTTCAGCAGGATAACAGCTTTAGATTTCTAGATCCAAATAAAGCAAAATTGTGGTACTATCACATTTACTGCTTAAATAATTTACTTAATCCTTTAAACCTTTGGTTTAGAAGCTGAATGGTAATCAAGACAAATGCTGTAGGATAAGGGTTCCCAAATACTTTATTAAAAAATATAGTCTGTAAGGGCTGTGTTGGGAAATTCTGAAATACCACATTTTATTCATTGGTGTCTCCCAGCTTTTCAAAGGCAAAGATGAAGGAAATGGAGTTTAATTGTTTTTTTTCCAGATAAAAATTTTTAGGAGCCCAGTATTAGGCTCATATCACAGTCAAAATACAGAGGAAATAAACTGCCACCTGAACCTGCTTGTGGAACTGTCAAGGGGCTTTTAATTTCTTGTTGTGGAATAGTTGCTCTTCAATTTAACATGGCTGATGGTAGAAGAGAAAGCATCTGCTGCTCCTCATAAGGCTCCTTTTCTGCAGTTGAAGGATGAAAGCTTGGAAGACACATCCATTGATCTGGTGCACCAAAGATCTGGAATGCTAAGTGAGTGTCCACTCATGCACATTTTGCCCTCACTGCATAGGGGGGTTAGCACATGCCTGGTAGAGGAAACAAATTTTTCCTTGGGGTTTCCAGTGCAGGCATTTTTCTTAAGCAAAGGGAGTTCAGTGTTGTCTTTAGTAAATAATTTTAATGCACCGGAGGCTTAAAAATCTAGCCCATTTTGTGCTGCCTATCTGCCAAATAATATTATCTTTGAGAAGATAGTTGTGAGTGTGATCTTGTAGGGCGCTTGGCATTTCCAGTTTATCCTTTAAGTAGAAATTTAGGGCACTTGGAACTTCAGATGAAATGCCTAGAACAGTAATTTCAAAGTGTTTGGCCTTACATGATTAACATCTGCTACAGTACCATATGGTGGGACTTTCAAAGTAAACTGTTAATTAATATAGGAGTGTAGGCCTTAATTAAACTATATTCAACTGAAGTGTGTTGTTTTAATATGGTCAAATGCAAATTGCTCTGGTTTTGTATTACATGTTTTCTATTGTGTGAAGAAGAGGGAAAAAAGGCTGATAGGATTAGTTGATCCTTTAAACTGAAGGTTCAAGTAGCTTTCAAAATAAATGGTTTAGGACTTGCATCAGCATCAAGCATCCATTGACTGAAGTGGAATGGGATCTTCATTTGGTAATGCTGAGTTGTACTTTGTGAAAGCTGTGGTGCCATGCCCATGCCACTTGGTATAGTACCACTGGTGGAATGAAACCTTCCTGTGTGAGCTGGCCAAAATGATCTGGAAGAGTGGTGGGCCGGGAGCTAAGGTTTTGCCTGAGTGGTGATAATGCTGGGACCTCCTCCCTGTCCCTCTTGTATTTGAAAGGATGAGCATACCCATGTATGCAGTTGAGCTGGGTCACCTCTAAAGGGCTCTTGTCTCCCACAGGGGATAATTGTTGACTGTAAAGAGGTTTATAATATTACTGTTTCTGTTAAAGTGTAGAATTTATTTTTAGTTTGGCCAAATCCACCAGTTGCCAATAGTTACAGCTATAAATGACCTATTTTAAAATAGGTACTTTTCCTCTGTCCTCTCTTCCTTCTTTCTTTACTTTCTCTCCTGATAATCTTCATGTCAGCAAGAAGGTGAAGAAAACCTTTCTCTGCATATTGAGAGCAGGTAGATATAAGTGGGACATGCCAGTGTCATCTGAGTAATTCAGTAGATGGCATTCTTCCCTCCGGGTCAACATCAAAACCCTTCATGGGAATGACAAGAGACCTTAGTCTGTTCAGTGAGATGTCAACCTGAAATTTTGACCAGATGTGGTTGCTGAAGGCTCACTGGCATTCTTCATAATAGTGGGAGAGTTAGCTCTGGCACTCTAATTAAATTCCATGTTAATAATTAAAATATTTGTAACCGGATTCCCCTTGTTGATATCCATTACTGACATATGCCTGCCTTTCTTTAATTGCTTTGTAGTTTTGTTGGTTGCTTTCACACAGTTGGTATTTTGATTTGCAAGGTGCAGTGCTGTTCTTGTCCTTTTTTTGTTTCAGATTTTTAAGTAATATTGGTGGAGGGATCTGTTGAACACAAAGCAGAAGTTGCACTCTAAAAAAATGACGGGTTATGTGCAGTCAACTGTTGTGAATCTGCACTTATCCTGTTTTGTGTATATCTTTTAAACACAAAAAAAGTAACAATTTTCTTTTTGCCTAGTCTGAGTGAAGTGTGACTGGAGACTTTTTGGTGAAATATCCAAAAAGTACCTTCTTGAGTGTTCAGCATTGACTGATTTCTGACTGTCTTGTTTCCTGTTGCTTTATCATCATGCATGGAACTGTGTGACCTTTGCCTCCCTTTCTCTTCAGAGGTCAAGCATGGCTCTTTTCAGTAGACTTTGTTTCATTACTGCTAATATGAAAAAAACAGAAGACAAATGTGTTAGTGTGTTTTTATTTTGGTAGTCCACCTCTACTTGTTTTCAAAACTTTCTATAAATGGAGGGTGATGAAGCAGTCATTACTGCTTTTCAGAAAGGTGTTAATTGCCCTTTTCAAATATTGTCTTCAAATATTTTCAAATAAAACCATATGTTAGTTGAACCTAGAATGAGTAGGCTTAATGTTTCCTAAATTTCTGTTTATATTTTTTGATATATTCTTGATTGTTTTGCCCCACAAGTCCTTGAAAATACCAGTCATTTTGCTGTTGGGTACTGGACTTCAAAAGCAGATGTAGTTTTTGTTACTTTATCTGTCATTTTATTGTATGTTTTAAACCATCTGGATCTTAGCTGTTTAATGCAGTCTGTGGTCAAAAGCCTATTTCTGGAGCCCTGATAACTGAGTCCAAGAGCACAGTGTAGTGTGAATAATTTGTCATGCTCTGCATGTGGATTTGAGAACAGAGGTTCAGCCTGGAAGTGTAATCATTGCACATAAAAAATTTCCATATAAGTGTCAGTCTGAACGTTTGAAGGACAGAGGACAGTTTATCATTAGAAAAATAAGACAGTTAGGTCTATGACAGGACTCCCTGAGAGCAAATTAACTCATTTTTTAAAAGGACTGGGTAGTTCATAGCCTTCAAAGGAATGTTTTAAATGTCTGCTTCCAGAGGTTTCACAACTGACAGAGCATTTGAATGCCTGCATGAGTTATGATGAAGCTACTGTTTGCACTGTAGGAAGTGTAATGGTGCATATTCCATCATGAAGCTTCTGTATTCCTAAGATTACCATGTTTTCTTGTGTGGTTTGTTGAGATGTTGTTTTGTTTTGTTTTGTTTTGTTCTTGGGGGGGGGGGCATTTGTTTTGATTTTGGGGTTTTCTGTGTGTGTTTTTTGTTTGTTTCTTTGTTTGGGTTTGGTTTTTTTTTTTTAAATAAAGGATTTCAGATCCTGTTAACTACCTTCACTTGAATAAGACATCTAGAGAGTCCTGGAAATGCTAATGAAGGAGTGCTATCTCACAGAATTATAGAATTCTTAGGGTTGGAAGGGACCTCTGGAGATATCGAGTCCAACCCTCTGGCCAAAGCAGGATCATCTACAGCAGGTAGCACAGGAACAAGTCCAATTGGGTATTGAGTGTCTCCAGAGACAGAAATTCCATGACCTACTTGGGCAACCTGTTCCAGTGCTTTGTCACCCTCAGTGTAAAGAAGTTCTTCTTCATTTTGAAGTGAAACTTCTGTGTTTTAGTTTATGGTCATCCCTCCAGGTCCTGTTGCTGAGCACCACCAAAAAGAGTCTGGCACCATCCTCTTGGCCACCATCTCCCTCATGGAAATGTCAGTATTTGAAAATGGTCCTAATACTCGACCAACTCAAGGTCTTGGAAAAAAACAATACAAGACAAAAATCACTTACCCCATGGACTACGCAGTATTCACTAGATGAACAAAAGATGAAATTTGTTGCAGAAGGCTCAAGGTATTTTCAGTTACTAAAAGTTTACAAAGTTAGTTCACAAGGAGCTCACCAATACTTTGCTTGTTCCTCTTATATTACTCATTTCGGCATCATCTAAGTTTCTCTCTTCTGTCCTGTCTGTTGTCCCTGAGCTCACTGTAAGCCTTGCTGAGGTATCCAATTATGAACTGGAGGTAACTAATGCTAATGAGTTATGAGTAAGTAAACCTGAACAGACTGGGCAATTAGTGCCTGCTTCTGGTGGTGTACCAGATTGTAGGGTTTCATGGGTCTTCCTGACACTGTTGCCTTCCCAAGTGGGGTGCAGTGATGGGCCTGGGCATCCAAATGCTGGGACTGTGGGACAGAGGCTTGAGTGCAGAATAGTGTCCTGTATGTTTTTCACCTCTTCAGATCGGAGCAAATTCCTCTTTAAAGGAGTGAGTGCTCTGTGTAATAAAATAGCTGAGAATAGAACTTCAATATGTGGCATGTTCCTTAAAAAAACATCCCAAATTAATTAAAGTTTCTTTTCTAGTTCAAAAGAAGGTAAAGCTGAATACAAACTTTGCTATCCAGTCCCTTATAAAAAAATATTAAAAATACCTGTATCTTACAAAACATTTGTTTTTCAGTTGACAATATATTGTAGGTAGTGGTGGGAATGGTGACATTTTAGATCCAAAACAAAAATGAACATGCTCATAACTCTTCAATGTATGTATGAAATTAATTCAACTAGCAGGCAGAATTAAATAGCATCTAGAAATTGTAATATTAGATTTCCTCACTTTGTTGATGTTGAACAATGTGGTCTACCTCTTACAAGGTAAATGACTTATATTTATCCTAAGAATGAAAACTGTGAATCTTAAATCCTTACTCTCTTTTTTAGTGCTCTCAAATACTATGAATATCCTGCAGAACACTATTTTGATAAATCTTGCTAAATAAAAAATCGCTTCAAGGAAGAATTGACAATGAAAGCTCTGAAGGAGAAGATTGTTGTGTGTTGGGATTTAGTTTCAATCAATGGTAGAATAGTTTCTAAAATTACAAATTTATCTGATTGCTTTTCTTTTGATAGAATCTTTGAAAGTGTTACAGCAGCTCATGAAGTTGTAGCTCAAAGTTTTTGAGTTCAAAGCATCTCAGAAATGTCAAGTGTTATGACTCTACTCTCTAGAAGGAAAATGGCTTCCAGATTACAGTAATTCAGAAATGGGCAAATAGACAGAAAAAGCTTTTTGGTGGCATGATTTGGTATTTAAATCTCAAAACATAATTTTTTTTTGGTTTGTGGGGTTTTTTGTTTGTATATTTGTTTAATGCTCACTATTTTAGGATTGTTTTAATCACTGTGGAACAGCACAAAATAATAAATAGTTTAATGGTAAAATTCTGACATCAGTGTTGAGAAGAATAAATACTTGTAGCTTCTGTAGAACACACCCTTCTTGCGTGTAATCAAGCAACCTAAGAAAAATTGACTTAAACTTTTGATGAGTTTTTAAATGTGATTCCTTTAAAGTTATTATTGCATGACAGATGGGGAATAAAGTAGCTTGGAGTTCAGAGAGGTCAGATACGGTCAGCTATAAAGAGTTGTCTGCCTGTTTGGATTCTGGTTTAGTTTTTTGGGGCTTTTTTTTTTCCCTTTTTCCCCCTTCCCTTAATGAGTTTTTTGCTGGGGCATATGTGACTTCATTTAAATTTGCTCTGTGCACTCTAATCCAATTGCTTTGTTTAGTCAAATGAATAGTTTTTGTTTCATTTTGAATTTTAGCTTTTTATTTTTTTTAGTATTAAATGTGCATATTTAATTAGGATATGTTATTAAAGATTAGATTCTCACAATGGGATGTATGCCAGCTCATGAAATGAAGTCATGCTTGTCAAGAGATAGTAAATAATAAGCTTAGTAAGGTTTAAAAGATGTGTCTTGCAAATCATTAGCCTCTGTAATGAGTGCAAAGTGGCAACAGCACGTAAATATCAATGGTTTTTCTCCAGTGGATCCATTTGAACATGAGTTTTATTAATTTGGATTTTTTTTTTTACCAGTTTAATGAAACAAACAAGAGGGGATGTTTGTCTTTCCAGAAACCAGTTTCCCATCCCAGAACATTGACTTGTTCTGAACTGAAGGGGAACAATCTGACATTCATACAGTATTTTGTAATCTCTACAAGATACTGTTCACTAAACCACATTAAAAATAAGAAACGGTTGTCTCGTGATTCCCCATTTAGCTGCAAGGAGGAGTCTTGGACTCCCAGCTTTGCTTTCAGGACTGTCTATATTTTGTTCTTCATTTTATCCAAAACTGTTTTAATGCTCCTGGTAGCAAGGGCTTGGAGCCTAAGGTACATTGTGCTCTTAAATGCCTTAAGCATCCTGGCTGGTGTGCCCAGGGTGGCATGGGCAAGAGTGGGATTTGGAGGCAAGGATGGCTCTGTCTTCATCCTAATTTGATCAGACAAAACTGCTTGCAGTCATGCCCTAAAAGATTTTGATGACTGATCTTAAATTCAGACATCTAATTTCTCTCTTTAAGAGCATGAGTGTCTCTGGGGGACTGGGCAGACTTATCTCCTCTGCTAATAGTGTGGGTTTTTCAGTGATGTTTCTGGTGTGGCCCCTGGCTCTTGTGGCAAAAGAAGAAGGTGGTGTAGCCCTTCTTTGGGGTGCACCTCCAGCCCAAAACAAAGGGGGAAACGGGAATGATATGTTGCAATGCAACTGTGTGATGTGGAAAGCAGACTAATTTAATTGGAGAGGAGAAGAGGCTTACTGTGCATACACACATATGCCTTTTGTTTTGCATGAAGTTCTTGTTTCATTTTTTAAAGTTGCATTAGTAACATTTTTGAAATTGCATGTGTAAAAAAAGTGCTTTGCTCAGGAGCTATGTGGTATGAGATGTAACCCTGGGAAAGAGAAATGCTTTTTGCTAATGAGCAAGTGTTTCACAAAGATTAATAAAACAAAAACAAAACCAAACATGTAATGAAGCAAATTCCGCTTATTTAGTAATACCGAGATGCTTACAAAGTAGCAGAAACATGTAGTATCTGGTGCTGAAACTAAGTGGCTGTTATGCAAAGTAACTGCATATTGTTGTGAGTATAACACTACCAGTTTTGGCTAACACACAAAACACTTGTACTCAATAGTGGAGCACCTTAAATATCCTACCTTTCCTTTTGTAAGAAATTCTTATCCTAAGTCCCTGAACAAAATCACAGAAAATTGTTCATTTATATTGCTGATTTTTCCCCTGTGCTGCTGGACCCCCTGTATTGTTGGCATTCCTGGGGAGTTACCAGTATTGCAGTAGCAGAAGGGGCTGCTCATGAACTGCTCTATCCCAAGCCCTCTGGCTCCTCCTCATTATAGGGGAGGGAGAAGGTTAAGTACCTTATGTCATCTTTAGTTTGAGTGCACTGAAGCGTCTCTAACTGACTGTCTGCTTTTTTTAATGAAAGAAATTTGTCTTGTAACAGCTTTATGTGCCCAGCTAATTAAAACCACTGTTATATTGCTCTCCATGTATCCTGTTTGGTAGGCAGAAATTGTTTACACTTTGACAGATTCATTTTTGGTGATGTTGGTTTTGTAGGATGCTGCTGTCTTGGCCTTGTATAACTTAGAAGTAATAAAGCATTAAGGCATTTTATATACTGGCAAATACAATTGTTAATCATTAACACAGAAAAAATTTTCAATCTTCTTAAGTTTAATAAAATACAGTTTGTTTTGTGTCTGTGAATGCCTCTGCCATAGTGAGACTGAACTGAGTGACCTTTAGTTTGATACATGAAGCTTGGAAATGTGTGTTAACTAAAGAAATTGTTACAGCACTGTAAACCTTTTCTAGTTACCTTTTTAAAAGGAAAAAAATCCCTTTTTTGCTGAAGAGGCAGGATTGTTTATTTTTTCTTAGGCACTCAGTACTGGTTGATGTCCTTCAAATTACTTGAGGCCTGTTATGTTTTTCCAGTGGTGTCCTCATTGCAGTGCTTTGATTTCTTCTGTATGAATCTGAGTGGGACCTGAAGGCTGCTGTGCTGCCTGTCACTCCTGATTTGAGACCTGGAGGTCTGAGGAACTTCACCCATCTGAGAAGGTGCATCAGCTGTTAAGGTGGAGCCACCTTCTGAAGAAACCACACTTTTCCTCCTGTCTTTCTCATGCCAAAAGCTGTGAGGTGGAATGGGGATTAACAACCCTGTTAACTTTTGTCCCAGCTATTAAGCAGTCCCTTGACAATCTCTTCAGTAATCATGTTGCTACAGATTCTATAGCACACTGAAAAGGAAAAAGCTCATTAATAGTAGCTTAAAATTTCACAAATTATGTTTCTATTCAGTATATTGTTGACTGAACAAGGTGGATTCTTTTTGTAAATAGAAGAGCCCTGGAAGTGAAGACCAACCCCTTCCACCTGCCCAAAAGGGAGAGATGGGAAGGGCTTAGGCAGGCACCCTAAGTAAACAGAATGTTACAGCCTGAATGATCCAGACAAGGTGAAGTGAATAATTGCATAAGTTATTTGGAAGGAGAGATCTGGTAACCCAATGGTAATTGCTCGCATTTCTGGTTGAGCTGTTGAAGCTGTCACAATTTGCCATCTGGTTCACCATTACTCTGAATATAGGAGAGGAGAGGAGAGGGTGTTTGTAGTTCATAATGTGGTGTTTTGGGAGAGGGCTGGTGTTGGAAACCAGGTGGATGGGTGCCTCCTGTCTTAGGCTCTGTAAAATGTAGGCACTGTATAACCTAACTTGTCAGACATAAACAGAGAGAGGCAGAAGTAGACAGAAAGAGTGGACAGAAAGAAAAACAAAAAGGTACTGCAATTTTTTTGGTTTATCTAGATTATCTGATAAAATGACTTTGAGCAATAGGAAATTTTTTGGTGTAAAATTCCTGCCTGGTATAACCTATGGGTTTGCTTTTATCTTGCACAGCATGTACTGTTGCTACGTTGATAAGTGAGACACTGGAAAACAAATCTGTGCTGCTGAAAAAGAAACAAATATATCCCCAAACCCACTGACATACCTTGAAGCTATATGAAAGGTTTCAGAGCTTGGATAGAATACTGGTACATGGTATTGCAGTGGCTGTGGGCTGAATCTGCATTCTGTTTATTACAAAGGCAGATGGGACTTCAGTGCACACTGACCAGTTAGTCACCAATTGTGAGTCAAGTCCTAATAGGACTTCAAGAATTTTTATAAGTGTGGTAAAGAGAAGTGTATGGATCATTTGGTGAGTGTGTATGGTATGTTCATGTGTTAAAAGAAGCTCAAAATACCAGTTGAGGTCCTCATGACTGCGCCTTATAAATAGTGGTGGTAAATGCTGGCATTTCAGTAAACTCTAGCTTTTCTTTGCACAAGTATTTGGGATGGCTTTTAAAGGAACGCTTTAATGAGTATTTATGGACTTTCTTAAGGAAAATTTGAAATGATGTCATATTACAGTTTGAGACTAAGCCATTTCTGTTTCTGAGTTTGCTTGGAAGAAGTGATGATATTAAGAGATCAAGACTGGTAGGAAAAGCAGCATGAGAGAGTCTACGGAAAACCAAAGTAACTAATGTGACATGTCTTGCATAAACTATACACCAATTTTCTTATTTTATTTCCTAATGGTAAAATAGGATGACAAATCCTTATGGCATTTACCATAGGCCAAAGGCAGGTTACAGGGAAGAATGGGTGGAGATGCTTTTATACTCTTGGTAGAGGGACTAAAAGAAGGTCTTCCTGGCTCTCACTTTGGCCATTTGGTTTGGAGACTGAGCTGATATGGAGCAAGGTGTGTGTAGCAGGGTCACTGCTGGTGGTGGCTCTGGTGCCAAGCCACCAGTGGGCTGGGGGACACCTCTTGCCATAGCCTTGTACCTCCCTGCAGTGTTCATGGATTATTGATGTGCTCACGGGGGCTGAAATTGCCTGGCACATGAGACAAGCCTGCATCCAAAGGATGGGCACAATAAAGTCTCACAGTTAACAAAGGAAATTCTTTCACATCGGTTAATCTGTGGAAGGCATGGGGACGGTGGTGGTGGGGTTAATATTGTGGTTTTAATTGGAGTTAAGTTTCTGAAATTGGTGCTGCCCTTGTACAGAAGTGTGGACTGTGCAGAGCAGGGGGAAATGACAAAGCCTTGTCAGTGGATAGGCATGAGCTGAGACACCTGCTAAGACGGGTGGAAGACAGACCTGTAAAGAGTAACTCTGTATCACCAGCACTTAAGCTACCAGGTCTGTGATATTCTGGTTCTGACTCAAAAAAGCAAGAGTCAAGTTTATTCATCACTCTACTGTATAGTGAAAAGCTCTGTAACAATTGGCAGTTCTGTCATGTTTGGAACACTCATTAACACTTCAGATTAGCTATTAAAGGACATGAAATGTTTAATCACCATGTCTATTCTTGTTAGCTCTAGTCACTAGTGCAGTGCTTAAAAAATTGTAATTAAATGAAAACCATACTTTTAACAATTTTACTTGGGATGCAGCAATTTCAAACATTGAGACTACTGGCCTAAGGAAGCTACATATTCTTTTCCCTGAAAAAATGTTTTTAAACTCCTGAAATAGTAACATAATAATTCTACATGTCATCTAGAAGCCTGAAAGATGCCCTTTTACTGCCTCTAAATGTTTGAGCATTTCTATTGTGTGGTGCAAAGGCAGAACTTTACTCATGATTGAAACTACTGTTTTCTTATCTTTCAAAGGTCTGCTATCTAATGAAATACAAGTGTGATACCACAGTGGTTCTGTAACATTGACACACTCACAGAATTGTTTTTTTCTTCCCTAGTTCTAGTTAGATATTAAAAAAGCTATTTGGAATAGAATTCTGACTAAGTTTAAAAAGCAGCTCTCTCAATTATAGATAAAAGGAATATTTATAAGCCTCAGAAACCCTCCAAATATTGAAGCACAGCTTTTTACTGTGTTTTCAGCCTGATATTCAAAAGGTTCCAAATAACAGTAAAATAAAACAGCTAATTCCTTCAGGAGTCCATAATTGTAGGACCTTTTCCTTAAATCAGGATCTGTTCCTTTGCTGAAAATCAGAATTTAATAAAAATTGGTTTTATGTAACTACTTTTATTCTGTAAGTACAGAAAATATGAAAGATTAAAAGCAAACACTTTTTTTTAAATCGTATGTTCCAGGGAACTCTGAAGGGAATGCCATGGAAGATATCAGTGAAGCTTTGTTAATCAACCCCTGTCCTTCCCTTTTCTCTTCTAAATGGCCAAGATCTGCCCCAGGCTGTGTCCGGGCAAGTCTTTTGCAGTCCCTTTGCAGTGAGGGACTCCAAGGTACATGCACTGCAAAGCATGGTCAGTAATTACTAGAACTGAATATAATTTCGTGGGCTTGACAACAGAGAAAATACATCTTTGCAAAAGTGAGAAGGCTTGTATATACTTCACAGCTTGTAGAATCCTAAAAATGTGTTTATCCTTGGCAAAGTGTCTGGAGGTCTCGGAAACCGTAAGATGTTACGAGGACCTCACAAGAAGACATCCTGGACCCTGATTCTTGAGATTTCAGTGGAGGTTTGGGCTGGAAAACTTCTTCCTGTGAACAGTAGGTTAAGTTGTGAGGTTCTATCCAGACATTAAATCCTTGAAAACTTCTTCCTGTGGGCAGTATGTTAAGTTGTGAGGTTTTATGCAGACATTAAATCCTTGAAATGTTTAAATGTTCAAAACATTTGCTGATTATTTTTTTTCCTAATGTGTAACAGAAAATTCTTGAAGACCAAATTAATAAAATGTTAGCATTTAGTTATTTTGCCAATATTAAAGCTAAAGTGAATGAAGAAGGCAATAGGCCTCATGGCTGTATAAAATTATCAGAATTACTTTTGGAAGATATTCTATATAGTAACACTGTCTAATAATGTGTTTTTAATGGGAAACCTTTTAAAAAAAATTCTGCAAGTGCTGATGCTTTTGAGATTTTCACAATATTTTAAGGCGTTTTTTTCTGAGAAACACTGTAAAGGACATACTTTGATGTTTATACTTTCCAAAATATTAATGAAATTATTTATTCTCAGCTAACAGCTGAAAGGACATGAGTAGTTCTGCAACTTTCTGCTAGAACTAAAGCTTCATCACCTGAGAAGATGTGCAAGCTCACACTTTACATAAAACATTAGTGTGATCTGCTCTAGTTTCCTTAGAAGTATTCACAGGCTTGAAGTTAAACTTTTGGATGGTTTCAGAAATGAGGCCCATATTTGAGAAATACAGTGTAGCTGAGGTACATATACTTCAGAAAGCTTAATCTGGTGATTTTCTGACTTTGACTTTGTTTCTGCAGCTTTAATAATGCATTTTTGCTAGCATTCAATCTGTACACAGTTGCTCCTTAGTTACTTTATTGAGGGTGGTATGTTTCTGAGTTGCCAGTAGCTGTGAAAATAATGTAATAATGAATAGTTCTATAGAAGTAATTGTGTACTGACACGGTCTCTGTTTTATCTGGGGTGAAAGGTTTACTTTCTGATAAGCTAAAAAATCTTTTGTTGTTTTTTATGCAGGCACCCTCATAAACTTTTTCTAGTTCTCATACAAGGCATTTTTAAAACATTGCTTTCTCATTGCTTTTGTTTAATTGCTTGTCATTGTTATAAAATGTCTAGGCATTCACAGAGCATTTTTTTCCTCAAGATGGGAATTGACTTTAAGAGGATTTAGAAAGGACTGTTGCTACCAACTGTCTTAGATATACATTTAAGTGTGCTAATTTACTTGGTAAAATTCTTTCAAAAATTTTAGCATCTAATGATTTAAGTTGGAAAGCCTCTAATCCTCTGTGTTCAAATCAGCCCTCCTCATCCTATATGCAGAAAGAAGAGAGACATTTTGGGATGGAGTTCAATAGCATCGGGCCAAACATTGAAAGATTGTTTGCACAGCTGTGTCTAAGCAGTGACCAAACTGTTAAACAACCTAGTGAGGAGAAAATGAATAGAAACTCCTGTTGGCCAGAGGACTGAGTTTCCTGGACAGTGCTCAGGATGTTGTGAAGTCATTGCACATGCTGGGTCAAGGCTTTTACCTACATTTTCCCCTTGTGCTGGGGAATAATTCATGTTTCTCTTTTTCATAATAATATAATTGGCTTAAAGCATCTGAACAAAATTCTGTATTGACAAATGATGCACTGTGGTGTATTTACCTATAAGTCCAATTAGGGAACCTTTCCCTGCCATTAAACTGATTCATTGATGTGAGAGGAGACAGTGCCTGTATATCTGTCTTGCTTCCTTGCAAATTGTGGATTATGAAACTGGACTACTGAGCAGTAATTTAATCAGTGGCATCAGAAGAGCATTAAGCTCCATTAAATGTTGGGTCACCATCAATGTCAGATGAGTATTAAATTATGGCTTGCAACTTAGCAATACTCATCCAAAAACACAGTGCTTAGGTTCTTGGCAAGCATCTAACAGTTTATCATGGAACAGATGCTTCAGAGCTTAACATATGACTGAAGTGTCAAGTTGTGTCAGAGAAGATGGGCCCAGCACTAATGTGGTGCTCAGATTTTGTGAGACATGTTCGTGAATTGCTCCCTACCTGAATGATGCGGGTTAAAAGTATTTCATTAACAGGATCTCCTGTTGAATGCTTGGAGATCAAAGCATTGCTCTGTCTCACAAAGACTGGCTTATATAATTCTCTCTGCAAGAGGTGGAGGTGCAGTTCTCCTTTTAAGGGTGGAGGATCCCCACAGCGTACTCAAGGTTTGAATTTTTATGTAGAACAAACAATTTTCTTTCTGGTACTAGTGCACCACAACAGTGCAAGCCTGGTATTTGGAAGATGTCTTTGATACCGCTGTTGCAAGTAAGAGCAGTGAGGAGAAACTAGTAACACCCTTTCTGGGTGGCTTTGCTGATGATAGCAGCAGCATTCATGCAGTGGCTAAATCTTTGAGGCTCTTGGCAGTCTGCTGTACAGCTCCTGCCACTCAGGAAAGCTGGGTGCTGCAGAAGATGCTGACTTTGGAGCTATGTAGGGAGAGAGAAGGATGAAAAATGGGTGCTAGAATAAGGTGTTTTTCCCATTCCTCTTTAGGTGCAAAGAGTATGAGGAAGAGATAAAGAAGAGAGGGAGTGGATTGGGCTGGTGGAGTAACAGATGTGCTGAGGAAAATTTTTTCTGGTGGTGGTCCTGGGAAAGGAATAAACAGGAAGGGTGATGATATAGGCAAAACTTAACTGGCCTTTGTGCAGCCTCTAGCTCTGTGGTAAGATGGGTTCTCCAAACAGGAATCCAAAGAAGATCTCTGTACCCATCTCCTGAAAATTACAGTTGGGGTTCTTGCAAAAATCTTGCCTGTAGTTAAAATTTTCTTATCTAATGGTAACCACAAGTTGGCCATAGACAGCCTTATGGGCACAGGATCATGGCAGGATATTTTATCTAGTATTAGACTTTATTTATTAAGGATTGTGCAGCAGGTGCTCAGATGTTGTTGTCAAGTTTCTTGTTGGTGTGCAGAAAGCATTGTAGCTGTTTTGTGGTAGTGGGCTGCAGATGGGGATGCTGCAGGTTCAGCTGAACACAGGACAACTGGGTAGAAGGCGACGGTCTTCACCGATGGTTATTTGGCTGCAGGAAAGGCTGCTTGAGGTGATGGAGCAGTATGTTGCAAAACCACTCCAGTCAAAAGTCTCCAGAATCTTCTTCTGCCCATAGTTTACATCCTAAAATTTGGGGTTCATTTTCATGTTAAACAGTACTGTCCCAGAAACCTGTATGTCCTATGTTTTTCTTTTCAAAACTGTACCAATAACTTGTTGAAATTTTGAAAATAAGCTATTAAAGCTTCAGATATTTTTAAATTTTCCACTTGTCTCCCTGTTACAGTTGTGAAACTGGCAATTATGCAAAGAACCAGCTCTGAAGGAGCTTCATCAGAGCAGAACCTGTCATGAGAAGGAGAATTGCACCTTATCTATATAGGCATTAGAATTGTTATTTTCTCTATACCAGGGCTTAACTTCGTGCATACTTTGTTATTAAAAGCCCTGTTGTTTCTCAAATAGTTCAGGTTAGGAAAGAGATTCTAAAATAACTAAGCGTTTTAAGGTATTAATGTTTCTTAACAGGGGACTGAAATAATAAATAAGCACTAGGATGCATGTGATGCAGTGCAAGATCAGAATACACCTATACATACGTGGCTGGCATTTGGTTGACACTTGGAAATGGTGATGGAAATTATGTGTTTCATATCTTAGAGCAGGTACTTGGAAATAAAGATGTCCTCTGTTTTTCAAAAACCCTCCACTTCTTTAAGTCTCACTCAAGTTCAAAAAGTTTGTTTTTAATGAGACCAAAGGAGTTTATGGGAAGAAACAGGAACAGTAATTTCCTTCAGTCTTTAGCAACAAGGAGGGAGGCATGCAAAATCAGCCAGAACTAATATGATCAAAATAGTTATTAATTCATTCAGTTTTACAACTACTTGATACCTACCCAACCTCGTATTTCAGGTATGCATTTAAGAATAAATATAGAATAAGGAATCTTTCATGCAATAAAAAAAAATTACACATATAACAAGTCCTGTCAAACTCAGCAGAGTGAAAATTCAGGTATTTTCTTGCACCTTTTTGGGTTTTGTTTTTGTTATTTTTTTCTGACTTTTGGTTAGGTCTGGATGAGGTGCTAACAAAATACTTAGTGTTTTATACTGATACACCCTCTCCGTCACTTTTCAATATAAACATGCTTAAATGGGCAGGAAATAATGGAGCAAGACCAAGAAGTATACAACAGTTGGCTGAATCCAGCTGGCACAGGAAGTGTTAAACAGCATTTACCTCCTGGTGATATTTTGTGAAAACGGACAAGAATATCCATAATTGAGACACTTTGTCCCATGCTGACTGGTACAAGTATTTAGTTTTATCAGCCAGGGCTAATGCAGAATAAAGGATGAAGATCACACAAAGGAAACCCAAGCTCAAAATTATTTCAGTGGTAAAACTCTACCTGTTTTTTTTTTCCCTTCTATCTGGTAGGCTATGGTAACAATAAATTTGAGCTTGTGGAACTGCAGCTGCAGTGGAATCTCAGCTCTGGTTGTTTTCCATGCCTTCCATGTGGCTTGGGGCAAGGCTGTTTGTCAGTACAGCTGAGGAAAGCACAGGAGAGCATCACTTACGTTGTGCTACCTTCTTAAGGACTCTGAGTAGAACTCTTGCTGGTGGCATGTTTTCTGTGATGTTTCTGGCCTCCTTCTAGATGAAGTGCTTGGGACTCTGAACGTGGTGTGCATCTTCCGCCTCCCTACTGATGGCTGTCTGCAAGAGCAGCAAGTGTGGGGATTTCAGGTTATTCTTTGAGTTTCCCAGCATTGGGCCTCCAAATTGGAGAAGTGTGTATATTTGTGCACTATGAAACGTTAATAACACTAAATGGCATCGTATTGCACAAATGTATCTAGTGTGTAATATTAATACCTAATGAAGTACCTAATCTTGTCTTTGGGAAAGAACTTCAGGGACAGGTTTCATACCATTAATTTAGTGCTATGCAGTTAAAAACAAATTGTGGTTAAAAACAAATTGTTATTATTTTTCTGTGTCATGTGCATACTTTACTTCCCATGTGAATGTTCATTTCTCTTTCCTGAGGATATAACATTGATGAGACTTGAGAGGCTAATATGTCTCTGTAGATTAATGCAGTCTTTGAAGAGTCTGATTCCTAGTTACTGCTTTTTTTTTTGCTCATATGGATGAATTGTATGAGCAAGTGATGATGCAAAATGAGAAACTAACTAAAGTGTAACTCAGATTGTCACTTCCAACAATTTTTTTTTTGTATTTACAGCTTGGGAAAAATTGAAAACGTTATTTTGAAAAGTATATTGCCAAAGAAAATATAAACCAAACAAAATATTTTGCCATCATGCAGTTGTGCGGTTTGGACTCCCACCTTAAAAGCTTGCAGTTCATATCCTGGATTTTACATTATGGAATGTGTTCTTCTCTCTTAATGAGTGAGAGGAAGAGTAGGCATGTGAAATTGTCCTTGCGTGTTCTCTTATATAAAGCTCTCTACTTTGGATATAGTTTGAAGCAGATTGTGTTAGCCAAGAAGCTTAAAACCAAAATGTTTTGACTTCTTAACATAGTCTGGATCTGTCCATACTGGAATGTAATAAAGCTGTTCTTATAGGACTGTTTGTAAAGTAATTTGTACATATTCTGTCCAATTATGGTTGATGTCATTAGGGTTCTCTCTTAATTCTGAAATCCTTCCTGAGAGGAGGCAGATAGAGCCAGTGAACACTGGATGATTTTGCTGGTATTAGAAGGAAAATCAAATGTAAGGGAAGGAATAGTAATTTGGAGCATGGATGAAGTCATCATATGAGCACTCCCAACCAAGCCTATCATCTTGTCCCCCTTTGCTCCAGAGAGGGTTTCAATGTATGTGTAGCAAAACTGCAGAATTGCTCCTGTTGCAAAATGAATTGCTCTGCTTTTACCCACGCTGCTGGGCTGCATCAAATCCACAGACCCTGTGTGAGGACATCACCAAATAAGTCTTGAAGCTTTATCTGAACTATTAACAGATTTCTCCAGTGGGTGGGAGACAGTGTGAAGTACAGAGGTATTACAACTGTTGTATTATTTTTTCAGGGACACAGTGTTCCAGCTTGTGCCAAAAGGATGCCTTCTGGCATAATAACTCTTGGCAGCGAAGCTGGTTTTTGTGGTGAAGAACTATAATAAAGACTGTGAAGGGGTTATTTGACTATTTTGTGTATTAGCCCATGTGAGGGAGGAAGAAGAGGAGTGCCCTTCGTTTAACAACAGTGTATTTAATGTGACTGCTCCAGAACACACTGTAAAAATACAAACATGGGAAGGCATTTGAAAGAACAACCAGTACTTATTTACTTACTTGGTTAATGTCAGGGGTGTGCTTGGCTTACATAAACTTCTTTTGACTGTCTAATGTTATACTTATTTTTTCCCTTTAACATATGATTCATTTATATTTTGCAGAGGTGTGGGATGGTTTCTGAGGCATCATATGTGAAGTGCTGGAAGTGATGAATATTAGAAGTATAGCTTTCGTTTTCTTCTTCAAGACACTCCTACACATATCAAAGTATTTGACCAGTGGTTTTAACTTACAGATGTTTCTTTGTCTTGCCGTGGGGGATGCACAGCTTTTTCTACCCACAACTCTAAAACCATCCCAAGTCTCACACTGTGCTGAATTGTGCAAACTGCAGCTGAAGAGAGCTTCAAGCCTGGGAATTGCATGGGCGTTGCAGAAGGAATAATGAATGGGAGGGAGTTCACTCAGAGTTTGAAGAAAACTTCCCTCCTGTCCTGCCTGTGGAATGCTTGCACATTTGATGGCTTTGCACTTCCTATACTCATATGGTGTGGAGCACAGCTGCAAATAATCATGGGAGACAGTGAAAAGCTATGGAAAATTAATACTTTCATAAATTAAGTCCTCAGGGAGCATTTCAGCCTTAGTCCCTTCTAAATTGTTGAAGAAGCCAGTGCCACACCTATTTAGGCAAAGCCTCCCATCCTTAGGGAATATGGTGGTTGCATTTCAATGCGTAGTCATATTTGGGAATTTGGTAGTTTGTCATTGCTATGTGGTGCAAAATTTTTTTGGGGGCAGGTGCTGCACATTAGTGCACTTGGAGATGTGCAGCTGTAGCCAAGGGCTAGGACAGATGGAGGGCTGGTTTGCTTTGGGTGGACTGTGTCCTTGCCAGCCCTTTCCAGCTCTGGCACTGCTGCATTGGTGATGTGCTTAGACCTGTTGGTACTCTCTTCAGCCTATTTTAATGTCATTAGTGCTCAGTGCTTGCTTGAGAAATGTGTTGGACAGCTGTTTTTCCCATTTAAAACAGTGGTATAGTCTCTTTCTTTGCAGGCACCAGAATATTGTATGTCTGGTGATAAGCTGTGTTTTAATCTTGCAAAGTTGCTTTGTGCTGGTACAAAGATAAAGCTCTAGAAAATCTAAAAGTCAGAAGGACAATGCTGAGAAAAAATTTTTGTTGTGCTCATTCGTATGTTGGTTTGTATTGCAGGGGGATCCAATCAGTAATAAAGTAATTTCTTATAGTCTGATGTATGGTTGCAAATTTTTAGGAAATATCACATCCCTACAGTGGTAGTGATGCAGACTGCTGTTGTACAAGGAATCATTTTAGAGCAGCATTTTAAATTTAAAAGAAAAAAATCTATGAAACCACAAATCAAATAGATGTTAATGATATTTAGATCCCCAATTTTATAATGCTACTTGAAAAATGTCTATATGCTCAGACAGGTGCAAAGTATATTGTAGTTTATTTGTCATAATTGAAGCAGAAATACAGTGCTTTGAAGAAGAAATTAAACATTGATCAGACCCAAGAAGACTTCCCTTTCCTGAGGTACTCTGCAAAATGGAGTACATGTGAAGAATGGGGAGAATGATTGTAAGAGTATGAAAACTGCAAAGTGAAACAGAATAGAAATAAAAGTAGCTGTTGAGGGATTTGTCTTCATTAGCTAGCCAGCTTGAATTTCATGGAGAAAGAGAAGTTTATAGAGCTTCTTGGGTCAGGGCCACGTCTCCTTGTATGTTACTCTGTACAGACTCTGGCATTATGAGACCCTGAGTAAGACTAGACTGGCTGGATTCTTGTGTCTCATAAAAATATATTATTACACATGAAGTGGCAATGCAACTTTTGCCTCTTGCTTTTTGCAAAGATTTGATGGTATATTGCTATCCTAAAAGCTGCTGCAAAAATCATAAAGGCATAGATTTAAGTAGGAAAAAATCTGGACAATAATAGCTTTTCCCCTGAAATTTTAGGGGAGTTTTTCATTCAGTGTTTGTAGTCATAATCTTTATAATGCTTCGACAACTTATTGGAGAACTTCAGGTTTTGGTTCAGATATTTCCAGTTTAGCTCAAGATACCTCCCATATTGGTCTGAACTTCTAACCCTGAGCTTAAAATCTGTCATTTTATACATTGAATTATGAACATGATTGCACACTTTCTCATCCTGTCACCATTGGGGCTGTTGTAGCCCTGAAATGGAGTGTTATTGTTTCCAGGCAAAAATGGATGTGTTCCTCTGATTTGCTTCATTTGAGGGATTCCTGATATTTAATGATGCTGTGGGTTGTTTGGCTCCTCTCCCTTCCACTATCGAAGAGATTTCCACTGCCATTATCAGGCATAGTAACTTTTCAGCGCAGTTCAGCATTTCTTATGTGCAAAGGCCACAGCTGTAGTTGAACAATGTGTTTGTTGTAATCCAATAATAAGGGTCCTAAATATAACAATAATTATAACCTCTTACATTGAGAACAATATTGATAATCAGGGATACAAATCCATGAATTTCACAGAAATAGAGCTCGATATTGGTTGTTGCAGTATTATCCATGTTTTAAGATTTTAAGTACGTTGCAAAACTTGTATGTTCCCGTGTAAAGATTTGACTTTGCTATACAGATGGACATAATGGAAGCAAAAAGCACCCAGAAAATGTGAATGATTACATTTATCAACAGCTAAACAGAACATTCTGGATATTATTCTTGTAATTACCAAGTCTAACTTGCCATAATAAGCAATGATTATAAGTAGTCTATCTGATTTTATTGAAAATATCCCCTATTGGACACTGTACCCAGTTCAGCCTTGTGTATTGTTAAATCATGCTTGTATTTAGTCTACACGTATGCTTTTGGTTTCTCTGTCTCCTTTTTAAAATTTAATTTTCTTTTTTTTTTCAATAAAATCCTTTGAAAATTTCATCAGCATGAAATTCGTTGTAAAGCAGAGCTGTTGATGAGTCATGTATGATCCACTTGGTCTTGAGTTTCTGCAATTTTCTGATGGACAAAATTGCCATGCATTGCCAACATGGTCATAAAATTAATATATCCAGGTCTCATAAGTGCTCACAAAAAGGGACTGTATCTGTCGGCATGGAAACATCAGACTTTTCAGAGTTAGATTCCTTGAGAGGATTTAATTTTTAATTACAAAATTCATAGTGATTTGAGATAGTACATATTTCATCACAAACTTCTGGTTTGATCCATTGTTATCACAAATACACTCCTAATACACATAATGCCATCTCCTCATTCCCTTGTGGTTTTACCTTTGACCAATCACAGGTCCTTCTTCTGGCAAGGACCTTTACAAGACCAGAGCTAAAGGTCTAAAATACAAGGTCTAAAATATACTTCTATTTCAATTCCTCGTTTTGTGTATCTTCAGGAGCCAGGTGAGGCATCTTCCCTATTTACCTCACAGCTGTACACAGCAGCCACAGTTTTGACATTTGTAATACCTTTGGGAGGGGCTGACTTTGGATTACATTGCTGCTTCTCACGTTCAGATCTTCTCTCTTTTGAGTTCTTTGTTTTACAAACCTAACACACTTTTCTGAATGCAGTAATACATTTCCAGTGGATATATGGTGGGGTTTTTAATGTATTTTATTTCCCTTTCATTGTCTAAAATACTAGGTTTTAGTTAGCAGTATCTCTCAGCCAGTGTTTTGACTATGAACTGTTGAAGGTTCCTAGTAAAAAATACATCTACCCTAAACTGCACATGGAAAATATGTAATCTTATGAATCCTACAAATGTGCATGTTATAATTGAAGGAATAATTATTTGGGTTTTCTCAATAATTTTTAATGCTTGTTTTTAATGCTTTTATAATTTTCTTTTACTCTGCTACAGTCAGAAGGATGGGGAGAGGGACTGAGAGCCAGAATAATTCTATAGAGTGAAGGACAAATACCTGTTTTGCAGTTAGAGTGTTTTCACCTGAAACTGCACATAAACAATGTACAGAGTGACTATCCAGCTGATTTGCAAGTACTACTGTGATCCAGGCATTTGGCAATTCTTTATTTTTTCATTAATCCTGTACCCTTTCCTAAATCTGCCTGAAATTAATGTGTTGGGTTTGTTTGTTTGTTTGGGTATTTTTTTCAGTTTTAAATATATTTAAATACTTTTTCAGTCTGTAATGGAAGCTGCTTCTGATGGTTTATTGAGATCCTACCTGCAGTGCTTCTCTGGGAGGGGGTATTCCTTTTCTGCAGCCATCCTGTCCACAGTAGGCCATTTGCCATCTACTGCACTTAAAACATTCCGTTCTTTGCGCTGTCTTTTGGCACTGATAACTGTGACATCTGTTTGTCACATATGAAGCCCAGGAGGTGCTGAAGACCCTGGAGCAGTGAGCACCCCTTACGTGAGCATCCTTTACGTAGGCAGAGGAAAATTCTCTGCCTCTCAGGTGGGGAAGCGGCTGGCTTGGCTGGCTCCCAGTTTCTGTGGTGACATTAAGATGGAGGGACATGACAAGTTTACAAATGCCCACCTCCCATGGACAGATTGTGGGGAAACCTGGCCTTTCCTAGCCTTGCCTCTCGTGCTCTGGTTCTATGGAGAGAATGTGAGTGGGGAGAACTGCCTGCTGTTGGCTTCCTGCAGTGTCTGTGCCAGCAGCAGCTTTCTGGTTGAGGTAGAAGAGAGGGAGTAGTTTTCTGATTGGTTGTCTTGCTTTTTGACATAAGTAAACCTTGTATTTTTGTATTATTGAAGGGAATAGTCTAGTAACCTTCCACCCCTGGATTAATAAGGCCTAGATGCAAATGCATATGTCACAGCAAAATGATTTAAGTTATCAGGAACTCAGATGAACAGTTAAGTTTGAAGCATATGCAGGCTGGTGTGCAATTTCAGAGGTGACCAGTCCTGCAAAATAGTTGTCTTTAATGCATATTTAATGGTGAGCAGGGGGAAAGCAACTGTGGTTTTTTAGAGGTCCCTTCCATCATACCATTTAGGTAAAAATGTTGCAAATAAGAGTTTATAATCTGAAAAGGCCAGTTTATCTTAAACTCTAATTTACTTTTTTAAGACCTGCTAAATTTTGTGCTGCAGTCCATTCCTTGAATTTGTATTTGTTAAGGTATAAAAACTGATGGCATTCAGGTATTCTTTCTGTTGAGACTAAAAGATGAACTTGTTTGCCTTACAATTAAAAAAAAAATAGACAAGTCCCAGACCTGTCATTTGTTAGGGTTTTCTTTGTTGTGTTTTATTATTTTTTTTAATTCGGTTTTTTTTTGTGATTGGGTTTGTTTTTTTTTTAAGAAAGCTGTGTGCCTTTCCCTCCCATACAAAATTATTCCATGTATTGTTTGTATGCTATTACTTCTCAGCAAATGCTTCGTTTACAGAACGAGGACTTGCCAAGGACTTGTCAGTTTGCATTCTCATTGTGATATACCAGGGGAGCAGAAAAATATGCTCCTTTGTCAAAGCTTCAAGTATGATAGTTAAACCTGTAATATTCATCATCTTTTCCTTAACCATAAAATGAAAAGATGGCTGATAAGGACACAAGATCTGTTATTTTCACAGTAGTTTTCCAATCTTCCACCAATATGAGAAAGAATATTATACCTAGTTTCTGTTTTAGAACTATATCTTCTCATGTGTGTCTGAGCAGCTGATTTTAATTCAGATCTAGCCATATAAACAGTCTATTTTAATACTTTTTAGTCTCTTAGAGGTGGGAGAAAAGGCTGAACTGCTTGCAGAGGAGGAGTAGACTGTGGGATCAAAACCTCAGGATATATTTCATGGAGATGGTGATTGAAGTTTGAATTACCACAGATGTGCATAACCTGCTCTGACACTGAATTCCAGGGTAGTTTGTGGGTTAGCTTGTTTCAGAGGATAACCTGTTATACAAATCAAAATAAGACAATACCTCAGAGCAATCGTGAAATGTGCCACTGTGATATGAGTTAGGAGATTGCAAGCATTGAAGGTTTCTCTGGTGGCTCGTGCTGGATCTTGCAATCTTGTTCCAGAAATCATGACTGAAAAAAATGAAATTAACATTTCCTGATGAGTTTCTACAGTGCTGTTTCAATAAAAGGAATTCATTATGTAGAAATCTGTGAACCATTAAAAATTTTTAAGGATTTGATGAACTCTGACTAGGCCCATCCGAGGTAGAACTCCATTATAGAGTAGGGATAAAAAAAGAGGTCCAGTATGTTCTACTTGCAAGAGAAACTTTTCTGAAGAAGTGTTTTATGGTTTGTTTGTTGGGTTTTTTTTTAATGTTAAAAGCATTGACTCTTCTGCACAGTTTCTTTTGGAGAAACTTTCTTTATTTTCTGCTTTTTTGAAATTTTTTTTTTTATTCCCACAGGTGAGGTAGAGCTTGCTTTAGACTTAATGTGAAAAGTTGCTCCTTTTCTGTAAATGCACAGAATAGTCCATCTGTGTACATAACACTTCAGGGCTATGCCAGATGACAAAGATGGGTGGTGTATTAACATCTTCAATGCTCTTGTGAGCCCCAATCAAATTGGCCAGGTAGAGTGTATAATGGGCTCTGGGCAGCATTGCCACACTTCATGGTTGATAAACTCAGGTGGAAAGCATGTGGGGCAGAGGAATCCTTCTTGAGTAGTTAACATCCCTGGAGGTCTGTGTTATTTTTGGAGCTCAAGAGCAGGAATCTTTCAAGGGAAAAAAAAAAAGAAAAAAAATTATGCTATATGGTTACCTTTGAAGAATAGGTTTAAAAGGGAGAGAACTACCATCATACTTTAATGCTCTTATTACTAGAACATCTATGCCTTTACATGTACTCAAAAAAGCTTGTAGTTATTTTGGATGAGGAACAGAGTTGTTGAATATGAAACTGTTACTTGTGTATTGACACCACAAAACTTGTTTGTTAAATTATGGGGCCTTACATATCTGGAACACAATGATGAACCTGACTTTCGGAGTGAGGCTGCTGTTCTTGGAACATCCAGGACTGCTGGGTGCTTGACAACCTTAATCTCACCTATGACCAGGAACAAGGGGGTAGTGCACCAAACTGAGTTATTTCCTGGGATTCCTGGAACATGGCTTCTGTGACATCCTCTCGTATGATGGCATCTGGGGGTAGAAGCAGAGCAGACCTTGACAGCTAGAAAAATTGCTTACTACATTGAGGTCAGGGCGATGCTGGACTTGCAGGAGTATTGAAAAAGACAGTGCTCTTAAGAAATTGTTCTTTTCCCTCAGCTTCCATTCCAAGCACCTGATATTTTTTGGTACATCTTGTCCTGTCCCAGGTTAAATGGCATCATCAGCCGGGAACGCCCGTTCCCTGCAGCTCCCTGCCTGTTGATTTGAAGGCAGCAGTGCTGGCCAGCTCCTGGCAAACAGAACTTTCTGCTGTGGCTCTGGGGGCAAAAGGTGTGGGTGAGGAATGTTAGCAGCCATTTTGTATTATTATTAGTAGTAGTAGTAATAGTAGTATTGGTATTATTGTTAACAGTAACAAGAATTCTTATCTGTGCGCAGTTTTCCTTACAAAAAGATTGCTGCTCTTTAATTTGGAAATAAAATGACAAATAAATTAAAAGGATCTTTAGGGAGTAAGCAGAAGTATTTGTGCCAAGTTATTCTGAAAATGTCATGCAACATGTGGTTAAATTATTTTGTTCTTTCCTGGCTGTAGTTTTTACGAAATTTGTGAGTCAAGCAATTGTCAGTAATTTTTTTTTGTCTTAAACTTTTTTCTTACGTGCATCTGCCTAGATTATATCCAAATTACAAAAGTACATAGCTAGCAGGAGAAGGAAGAGAAATGCCTTTATTTAGAATTATGTGTCAGTAACTGTTTATTATGTGTCTCTGTCATGTCTTATTCTGGATTTGTGTTGCTAGTCTCTTAGATGGTAATTCATTTCTCTGATACCTGATGACGTTGATTATTTTAACTATTATTCTCATTCAGCAGTCTATGTGAGCAATGTGGGACTTAAGTTCAGGAATACCAGAAATACTGCTCTCTTTTTTAGTCATTTAGTGAAAGCACATCTATGGCCTATTTTTAGTATGTTTTTTAACGTGAAATATTTTATATGTTGTCAAGAATATTTGATTTCTTTCAGAAAATAAATGCCATTATACATGGGACTGTGCTTGTAAAACAGTACATGCAATTAATATATCAGTTGGAAAACTTGGGCTAAGAAGGCCTTTGGGAGAAAATATGTACAAGTATGGATAAATCAAAAAGGCTCACATCAGATAATTCAATATACTGTTATTCTGTATGTGTGAACAAGTAAAGTGGATTCAAGAAGATTTGGCAAAAATTTTGCAACCTAAATTTAAATGTCTAAATGAGTTCTTACATCACTGTGACTTGGTAAATGGCCTTACTTTCAGATGTAAGGCAGAGATGGATACCTTATCATGATTTCTGCTTGTCTCTTTGCTAGTAATGATGAGCATGTTGTCTGAAAAAAGGATAGATATTTAGATCTTTTCCTTGTACATCACACTGAGTGTACACGTATTGTGGCAAGAGGTGATACATGATCAGTCATGGACCACCATTTTTTGTGTTTTGTTAATATCATGGAACTGTTTAGGTTGAAAAAGACCATGAAAATCATCAAGTCCAGCCATTATCCCAGCACTGCCACCACTAAACCATGTCCCTGAGTGCCACATCTGCATGTCTTTAAAACCTCCATGGTTGGTGACTTCACCACTTCCCTGCTCCAATGCTTTACAACCCATTCCATGAAGAAATCTTTCCAAAAATCCAATCTAAACATCCCTTGGCACAACTTTGAGGCCATTTCCTCTCATCACTTTTTACTTAGGAGAAGAGACGACCACCTATCTCACTACAACCTCTTTTTGGGTAGTTGCAGAGAGAAAGATTACCCTGGAGCTTCCTTTTCTCCAGGCTAAACAACCTCAGCTCCCTCAGCTGCTCTTCATAAGACTTGTGCTCCAGACCCTTCCTCAGCTCCGTTGCCCTTCTCTGGACATGCTCCAGCATCTCAGTGTTTTTCTTGGGATGAGGAACCCAAAACTGAACACAGGATTAGAGGTGTGACCTCACCAGTGCCAAGTACAAGGGCACAGTCACCGCCCTGGCACTGTGATGGTTGGCCACACTGTTCCTGATACAGGCCAGAATGCTACTGGTCTTCTTGGCCACCTGGGCACATGTTGGCTCATGTTCAGCTGCTGTCAACCAACACCCCCAGATCCTTTTCCACCAGGCAGCTCTCCAGCCAGTCCTCCCCAAGCCTGGAGTGTTGCATGGGGTTGTGACCTAAGTGCAGGATCTGACAGCTCTCCTTATTGAACCTCATACTGTTGACCTCGGCCCATCATTCCAGCCTGTCCATATCCTTCTGTAGAGCCTTCCTACCCTCCAGCAGATCAAAACTCTCCCCAACATGGGGTCACCTGCAAACTGACTGAAGGTACCCTCAATTCCCTCATCCAGATCATCGATAAAGATTTTAAACAGGACTAGCCCCAACACTGAGCCCTGGGGAACATGTCCTGTGACCAGCCACCAGCAGGATGTAACTGCACCCCCACCACTCTCTGGGTTCAGCCATCCAGCCAGATTTTAACCAGCAAAGAGCATAACTCAACTGTCCAAACCATGAACAGCCAGTTTCTCCAGAATGCTATGGGAAATGGTGTCAAGGGCATTACTGAAGTCTAGACAGACAACATCCACAGCCTTTCCCTCATTTACTCAGTGGGTGACCCTGTCATAGAAGGAGATCAGGTTGGTCAAGCAGGACCTCCCTTTCACAAACCCATACTGGCTGGGCCTGATCACCCAGTTGTCCTGTATGTGCCATGTGATTGCACTCACCTGCTCCATGACTTACTTCCCTGCATGGAGGTCAGGATGACAGGCCTATAGTTACCCAGGATCTGCTTGTGTCCTTCTTATATATGGGGTGTGTGTGGGTGTGTGTGTATGTCACATTTGCTGACCTCCAGTCGACTGGGATCTCTCTGGTTACCCAGGATGCTGGTAAATGATGGAAAGTGGCGCTGTGAGCATTGCTGTCAGCTCCCTCACTACCCTTGGGTGGATCCCCTCCAGCACCACAGACCTGTGTGTGTGTAAGTGGTGTAGCAGGTCACTATTTCCCCTTGAATTGTGGGGGCTTCATTCTGCTCCCCATTCCTGTTCCCTAGCTCGGAGAGCTGGGTAGCTGGAGAACAACTGGTCTCATTGTTCAAGACTGAGACAATGAAGACATTAAGTACCTTAATCTTTACTTCATACTTTGTCACTATATTTTCCCCCACCATGCAGTGAACGCTGAAGATTCTCCTTAGGCCTTCTTTGGTTGCTAATGTATTTATTTTTTTCTTTTGTGACACTAGCCAAATTAAGTTCTAGTAGGGCTTTGGTCCTTTGTTATTTTCTCCGTGCATAACCCCATGACATTCCTGTAGTCCTCGCGACTTTCATGCCTCTTATCCCCTAGGTCATAAATTTTCTTTTTTTCTTGAGTTCTATTCAAAGCTCTCTGTTCAGCCAGGCTGGTCTGCCTGATGGCTCAACTTGCAACATATGGGGAGGGCCCACTTCTCCACCTTTAAGATTTCCTTCCTGAGGAATGATTTGAGCAACTATTTGATTAGAAAGGTAAATGAAAGGAAGTCATAGCTTCAAATGCTTGATTAACCTAGTGCTTTAAGGCTTTGTTTTGGAGGCAGAAATTCAGGCAACAGGCTGTGGAGGTATATGGTTGTAGTCCACTGGAAATGGCGACATTTCTCCTGTGTCTTGAAGCTGCAGTATTTGTTTTACAGCATGTTTGTGTGTGGTTTAGTTTTGGTGTGTGAAACCTAGAGGTTAAAGCCATGTGAATCTTGTGTGGAGCAGTGTGTGGTTGATTCTTACCCAAGGGCTGAGCCAGGAACAACAGGCTGGCCTGGTACTGGGGCATCCCTGCCTACAGCACCAATGTGTTTCTCGTGTGAGTCTCTTTTGAGGTGTGGTTACATCCTAAAAGGGACAAGTGAGAACCAAAAATGCAACAAAACCAGTTTCAGAGAAGCTTTATGCTTACAGACTGGGGCTCAGCAGTCAGATCAATCTTTTATCCTCCACGTATCTTCAGATTTGTCATATATTTTGATTAGCAAGTAAGAATGTTTTCACTTCCTTGCAGCCTAATGTGCAAGTAAATGTCTTTTCAACATTAGGGTTGTTTGAAGACACCCATCAGAAAGGTGGTGTTTCTCAAGAATCAGCTAAATTAATGCTTTGGGGTTTTTGTCAAGTCCTGTTACTCAATAGCAGTCATGTCGATCCATTGGAAGAGATTCAGACACATGTTAAATGATCCACCAAATACTCAAGGGTCTGTCTTACCCCCTTGGCACAGGGCTACACATGCTGCAGAGCTTTCCTGTACTGGTCTAGCTCTCTTAGGCAAAGATTGATGAGGAAGAGATGTATGATGGGTTATCTCATGTTCTGCAGTGTTCTTTGCTCCTGGAGAAAATGTGTAGTCAGCTCTATGTTGTTAGACTGATAATCAGACTGAATAGCTGGAATACACATGGCACTCAAAGCAGGACTGGGTCCTGTACAACCCTGCACTCAGGCATGTCCCCAGCAAAGCAAATGTGTTGCGTATCCTTCTGTGATATTTTTTGGTACAATAGGCTTGTTTCTGCTCCCCAGTTACTCTGTTCTGAGGAATGCACCCAGGTCTTGATTTTAGTGGCTTTTCATGCTCAGTAAGCGTTTCTGTACTGTGACCCTGTACAGGTTCTGAACTGAGGTACCTCGAGTTGGATCTGCTGCTGCAGTTGGGGTCCAGTTTATGCATTTGCAGTGCTACCACCTTTCTTGTTGTCTAGAACTCTTTGCAGCTTGGTTTAGGGGCTGGCAGGGTTTGTGAACTTTCAGGTGCCTCAGCAGTGTGTGAGTGATTTTGGAGTAGGAGAGATGCTGTGATGTGGCACTGCCATTTTGTGTTTGACTGCATGGGGAATAGTAGTCAAGTGTCCCATGAAGAGACCCTAGCTAAAGGTGCCTCCAGCAGCCCCTCCTCCTCATGGGACCTACCATGGCAGACTTATGGTGGGAGGGAGGCTAAGAGGCACTGACAGTGAGTCCATCCTGGATGTATGGCGTTAAGCATATTCATGCTTCCATTATTCTGTTAAAATTCCTCTTGCACAAACGTTTTCCTTTGTTTCCAGTCTCTACAGTGCTTTAATAATTAACAGCATGTGTTGATATGCTGTGTCCTGGGTAGGATACATGTCTTCCTCTCTTCCATTGTTCTCTCTTCTCCTCTCCCCTTCCAGATGTGATGGAAGCATCGCTAATATACTTATTATTAGGGGCTGCCAGATTGACATTCATAACACAGTACACTGAAAGATTTCAGGGCTTTGTATGGAGTTCAGGAGTATTTTCCACAGGTGAAAAAACTATGGTTGTCCTAATTCTCCAAATCTTAAAATTTCTGGGTAACAAAAAATTTTTTTAAATGCTAAAATACTTTTCTTAAAGATAGGACAAGTATCCTCTGTTGGCTTGATTTTATTCCAGCCCTGTTTTACATCCTATGGCAGTACAAAATGTTGCTAACTTTTGTCTTCCCTTCTTCTGTCCTTTTGTTGCAGGTCTTGATGATTGCCTGCAACAATATATAAAGAACTTTGAGAGAGAGAAGATTAGTGGCGACCAGCTACTACGGATTACTCATCAAGAGCTGGAAGATCTTGGAGTCACACGAATTGGCCATCAGGAGCTTATCTTGGAAGCAGTAGACTTGCTCTGTGCACTGGTAAACTTCTTGGGGCAAAGTGGGGAGGAGTGAACAGTGTTTACATATTCACACTTTCTGTAGTCAAATTACTAGTCCTAAAGACTATTTAAATAGTTCAAGAAACTCCTAACATGTAATGTACGAACAAGCTTAGCATTTTAAACCAGAGGTAAGGTAAAGAGCAAAATGTATTGATAGGGCAATGTTTGTTAAATAAATTGATATCAGTGATTTCAGGCTTGCATATCTGTCTTTGTAGAATGAAAGTTTATCTGAAATCACAAACAAAGCAGTCTGGGTTTGGTTTGGAATGTAAAACAGTTATAGATGTGAATGAAGTAATTGAGTGCGGGTTGCCCTTTACAAACAGAATGTTCTGATATTAACCATGTCATTTTTCACTGGTGTTCTCATGCAAATTATGTTTTAGATGATTCTTTGAGCTTGATGAAACATAGCTGCTTGTATTTCACAGTAGAAAGGATTAAATACTGAAATAATTATGTGTAAATAATACATAAATTTTTGATGGAGCATACAGAGGGATTTTTGTAATGGTCTTTTCACTGAGGTCATGTCATGCATAACTGGGATTATCTGCTTGGTGAGGGGTGTGGTGCTGAATTCACTCTTCTTATGAACTTTTACTGTGTGCCTGTAAAGATTAGTGGTAGATTGGGCACACTGTCTGGATCCTCTGCTGTAGGATGGATTGTGAACAGCTCTGTTAAGAAGTACTTGACTGCCTAAAGTGGTTTTTGTGGATTTTTAATGCACACTACTTTTTCAAACCTCAGAAGGAGCTTTAAGAAAGCTGAATCCCAGCAGAGGCAATCAAAGACGATAGGCTGAAAGGCTCTTCAGAAGGGCCTCTGGGTTCTCCATGTGCAGTAGCTTTTCTGAATACTCTATTGTTGCACCTTTGGGATATGTGTGAGGGGTAATGAAAGGTGAGAGTAAAAAAAAAGTACCAAAAAAAAAAAGGATTTTTTTGTACAGGAAGACATTTGATTTTAAACACATCTTAGATTCTCTTTAGAATAGTGTTTCTAGTAATGTTGCAGTGTGGCTCAGTGCAGTAAGTTAACTCAGCCATTTATTTTTTAAATAATGAAGAAGTTGCAATCTTATTAAAAAATGCTATTGATATAGAAAGGAACATAAGGAAAGTAATTCACAAAGTACTTTTCTCATCAGACAGTGCCAAAGAAAACTTTAATGAACTTAATAAATACTTCAATTAATTGAGACAGATTAAGTTAAGAGTGAACACTGATGACCGTTCTTCCCAGTCACAGAGAGAGACAGATTGTGGTTCTTTGAAAAATAAAGTGTTTTTACAGAAAAAACCTCTTGTTTGTTAGCTGAAATTTCTTTTTTTCCATAGTGTCTAATTACAGATGTTATCTTTAGACAAACAAACACAACTTGTCTTTGTAGCTCCCTTATCTTAGGCAGAAGTGTATGGAACGAAGTTGAATATAAAATAAGGAATTTGTAGCAAAGACTAACACTGCGTCCTTAATGCAGGCAGCAAGTCTCTACCTTCCTGGTCCTCATTGCATATATTGTGTTGTCTGTTTTTCTGAGTTTGTCTGAAAGAAAACTTAATCACTGAAACATAATAGCATGTGTTCACATCACAGCTTCTAATTTAAGCTGAGGTTTTGCAATCTCACAATTGGCTCCTGATGGCTCCTCGGGGATACAAAATATGATTGTTATATTGATTTTAGTGGATTTAATTTGAATTTATTGTTCACCAATCAGATAAACCTCTTAGAAAATTTAATTCAGAGACAATCCTTTAGGCTGTATTGGTCCTATACTTACAGGCTTTTCTTTTTTTTTTTTTGTTTTGCATCAGTAAGTATCTGTCCTGGTTAGGACTTGCTTATTCTTCTGATTTGACTCTAATGTTAGCTATACTGTTTAGGAGAACATTAAGCCTATGACTCTTCAGTCTAGCATAACTGCTAATGCAGGTAGTCACTATGCAAGGGGTTTTTGGATTATCTGATTTTTTTTCTGTTTCACTGGTGTTTGACAGAGGTTTCATGATAATTTAACATGAGTTGCAAGTGTATGATCCAAATGAGTTAACATCTGTTTGGATGCTGGAGAAGATGGGTGGCTTGTTGGGATAGGAATAGTAAAGTTAATTTTGCCTTGCAAGCATAATCCCTCATTGATTTAAAAAGTAATTTTTAAAACCCCCAAATTGTTGCTTCTGCTTCTGCTCCCCATTCTCTCTGAGTTAGTGAGTGACTACCTAAAGAGTTTTTGGCATTGAGGTCAACGGAGGGGACAAACCCACCTCCCACTATTTCTCTCTGTTCCCACACTGCAGGGGAGAGTTTCCAATGCAGAGTTGCTGTCACTTAGGAAAGCTTTTGCAATGGTAATGGCTGATGGGGTTTATTCCTGCTGCCCTTTCCAGCACTTTTTGGGTGTAAACTTCTACTTGCAGTTTCTGCCCTGTCTGCTGTGGCTATGGCAAGTGGCAAAACAGATGCTTGTGTTGCATGCCTGTAGTTCATGAGGCAGCATTTCCTTATTGGAGGAAAGTGGAGAGCCTGAACAAGCATATCTGACTGGTAGGGAGAGCACATGGGACCTCCTTAAGCCAGATGGAGGCTACTGAACAGTGCTAAACAGGCAAACTGATCTCCACAATAATAGTTGGGAACTAGTTATGATTGATAGCACTATTTAAAGGATGTTCTTTACTGGGTTTTGACAGAAGGGTGGGTGGGTGGCTATGGTCTCACACAGTATTCCCCTCCTGTCATAAGCACTTGCAACAAATGGATCCTCCAGTGTTCGTTCACTGACCAGAAGACAAATGGTGGCCTGTGCTCTAGTAGAGACTGTCTTGGCTGCCAGCCTGCCATACTATGCTCTTGACAGGAGAGCAAGCATTCAGGGGGTGAGATTCACAGGTTTTCTTTTCCTGTGGTGCTTCTGAGAGGAAGGAATAAAGTTTTTGCCCAGCTGCTACTGCAGTTACAGGTCACACTTGCTCATAATAGTGGGGGTGTAAATACCACATACCATCACTGAAGTTGAACGTGCCCCAGCAGAGGGCAGGGAATCAACTAATGGGCTTTGTCTCTTCCCTCTCTCCTTCAGTCTGTGAAGGTGGGAGCATGTTCAATAGATAATCATGCCTTGGTGCAGCTTTGTGTTTTATAAAATCCATATGTCAGAAAGGGCAAGATAAATGAAATGTTCTTTGTGCTTAAAAGAAAGTAGTGAGGTCTGTGATGGTATTTTGTTGCTTCTGAGTTTGTTGCTCTGTTTTCAATCATTGAGAAACGTTGAGAAACCACCATGACAGATATCTGCCTGCAGAGTTATTTTATTTCCAGCAAGACATGTCTCTTATTCTTCCCTTTCTGTTTAAATTGGGGCATGCAGCTGAGATTGCACTGGTGGCATCAACAGATGGATTTCTAGTTCATGTGGACGTGCATTTTTATTCATACTAACAAAATCTCCCAATATAATTGACATCTCAAAACTGATTGAAAATGGTAAACTAAGGAAGTGCATGGCAAGGTTTAGAGATGCAGGAGAAAGTGTACCAAGCTAGGTACCATAGTATTTTCTCTCCATACTACTACCAGGTAATAAAACATGCAGTTGTTCGTCAGTTCTAACAATTACCATTCAGATCTTAGCCTTAATATGATCCTTTTCAGTATGTGTGTGATGGTGAAGCTCGTCTAAGACTGCTTTACATTTCATCAATAAACATGCAATAGTGCAGCAGACCTTCATCCTCAAATAAAATGTGATGAGCCCTGTTTCTTTGATGATTGCTTTAAAAACCAGATCTGAATGATCAATGCCAACAGAAAGTGAATTCAGGAAAGATGGAGATAATGCTTACAAAATGAGAAATGTATAATGAAGAGCAGATCAGATAGATAATGTCATCAGATCACTGCATCAGTGTTCAGGTTTGGAGAGAATCTGGAGGTCTTGTAGTTCTTGATATTCCTAACTGGGCAGCAGAAAGCAGAGAGCACATACTTCTTTTTCCATCATCTGTTTGTCAGAAGATGGAGTTTCATTTATCAAAACTGGGTATGACCATGTTTTGCTGAGCATCCACAGGCTGAATTTTATGTCTACCTGGTATTATATTTTTCCCTGAAAACACTGTGCTTTGCCACACTGCTTGGAGAACAGAAAGACTGAAGACTGCACAGCCAAACGTTGCTTCTTTCATCTTGAATAAAATTATCTAGTCTACCTGACATATCACCACGATATCTTGATTCATGAGGATTCTGGTTTTTAGGTTTTTTCTTTGGGCTTCTCCAAAATACCTTGTTCATTTTGTTTGCATGATGATTAAATTAATCTAATTTGATTTTTAACATATTCNGCTTTGAAGTTTTCCATAAACAAAGAACTTTATAAAGTCCCTGTGAATTTGCAAAATACTTCTTGAGGGAATCTGCATTTGTGTAGAATAGATTTTGGTTAAAAACAAAACGAAACAGTTTTTGCTTTATACAGCATACTCTTTTCAGTTATGCTAGTTATTTAAATCTGCTATGGCTGCGGAGGAATTTGTTATACACTGTATATTTGAATCTGTAAATTTTGAAGATTGCAGCAGATGAAATAGCATTATTATTTGGCAGAGAAAACATTGGTGTGCACTAAGAGCATGAAATTACTTATAATTTACCACTAACACAAAACATTTATATGCAAATGAATGTAAAAAATAGACCTACTTTACCCGTGAATGATTTGATTCCTCTTAAGAGTTATGCCTTTTATCTTAATTTCATCTTCCTGCCATTTCTCACACAGAATCTTTTCCTTTGCACTTATCACTAGTCAGATCTTAAAACTACTTTTTGTCACTAACAGTGAATATTAGACTTAGTCATCATACTGCTAAATAAGAAAGATTTCATTTCAGACTGGAGGTTTGTTTGTCCTGGAGTTGGGATTTACTGTTAATATTCTGCATGCTCATAGCAGAAAAGTTACTTACCCTTTTCACTATTGCCCTTTGCCAGTTAAAGTTCTGCTTATATATTGTATGCCTTCCTGTGTTCAAACTGAGCTGATTTAACTGCAGAGAAGGAAATCATGAAGTCCATCACCAGATCAATAAAGCTAAGGTGTTAAAGGGTTTCTGATAGCTCATATAGATCACATTGAAAATGTGTTAGCAGACCTTTTAGACAGAACTGCAGTAAACCCTGTGGTTTGCCAATAGCAGTAAATATGTCTGTATGCAGAGGGTGAATGTCCTTCCTCCCACCAGCCTCAAGAATCAGTTATGGATCCTAGATACTATTTTTAATTTTTTTTTCCTTTGGAATGTTTGAAGGTTTGGGTGAGTATGAAATACGTGCCCTGGTTCATGGAGTCATAGCATAGTTTGGGTTGGAAGGGACCTTTATAAGGATCTAATCCCCCAGTTAAAAGCAGACTGGATAAAAATAGCTGTTACATCGTAAAATGTTTTGAAGAGTAGGATGTTCACAGCAATTACTTAATTCATTTTTAAACAAAAAAAATTAAAAATCTGATTAACTGTTTAAGACTGTGAAATGCATGTAACTGAGTAACTAGTAGTTTCTTCTGTGGAGAAATAAGGGCACTTGGCTGACTAGGGACAAAATGACATGAGAAAGTAGGAAAAAAAGTAATGAGCACTTGGTGTTTCAGAGTCTGTTGATTGAATAAGAGTAAGAAGAACAGTTTATATAATTGCTCTATTAGTGCTACAGGGCTTGGCTGTTTGATGTGTTGCTTGATTGTGCTGTAGGAAATAGAAGGGCATTTTTCAAGAAAGGGGTTAATGATGATGATTATGAATCTTTCCTGGGTTCTGCAGGGTTATAAGTATCATGCACCTGAGTCTTTTTCTGACTGCAAACATTTAGGACAAATATTTATACTCTTGGAGACCATTTACCTTTTAATCAGTGTATGTTTAATAATTGCAGTAAATGATATATGTGCTATCTGGGGTTTTGTTCTTATCTACTTACTCTGTGTTTATGAAACAGATGTGCTAGGATCATGTGTTATGCACTTCTAAATTACCCCATATGTCAGTGCTATTTGAAGGAGAGATAACCTTAGTGCTGGCATTTCGTGACGCTGGAAGAAGGGCCGTTAGAAATATATGTTGTAGGCAGATCTGATGAGGTATAAAGTTACATAAGGCACCTTCCATATGACAAGCTGTGATATCAGTTGCTAGCAGCTTTGGGCTGGTAAGCTGTCTGCCTCATACTTTGTGGGATGTGTTCAGCCAAATGCTTTGGAGAATGAGGTTCAAATGCATTTTGTTCATTTTTAAAAACAACTTTGGAGACAAAAGTTGGAAATTTTCTTGGTGAAGTTTTGCCTGCCACAAATTTGAAGGTGTGGTTTTGAAGTGGCTGCCGTGTGCTGTGGTGTCCACATGATGCTGTTTTGATTATTTATTTAAAATCTTCCTCAGGCTTCTTGAGAAATGAGGATTCTATGAACTTTCCTGTTTCCAGGCTGGTTGATTAGAAGCGAAGAAATTACATTCAAGAATTAAATATAGAAGATGAAAGCATTGAAAAATAGCGAAGAGCAGAATTAAGCTCACCTAAGGTGATTTTAAGTCCATTTCTTAGCAGCCATATGATATTTTTGCGTAAAACTGCTGCTTTCAACCTATGAATAAGTGGAAAAATATGGTATTTTTGCATAAAACTCCTGCTTTCAGCCTGTGAATAAGTGGAAAAAGCCTTTATGTTGCATTAGAGGGAAAACTTATGATTACACCTGTGATAGTTATCCATATTACGGAGAGATATCAAATGCAATTGAGAGGTTGCACTTCTTTACACATAATTTATTACTCAGTACAACCATCTAGACTATAAAATTTGTCTTTTTTTCAAAAGGTTGCCAGTTTTTCCTTCTTTAAAATACAGTGTGTGTGTGATGATAAACACCAAACAAAAATAAACCTTTACCTTTTGCAGTTTATACAGTCAACATTTGCCTTGTGCAGAGAGGCAACTGAAATTAACTGATGTAAGCGCTGCTATCTGCTCTGCCTGCCTGGTGGAGATACTGCTTTTATTTTCTTTTTGCCCCCAAGCACAAGTGTTAACAGCAGCATCTTCAGTTCCCATCTTGTGTCTCTTCAGTGAGAGCTAGCACTGATCACTGCATGCCTTTTTCTCCACTGGTGTCCTGCAGTTTTCTGGGCTGAAGAGAAGAAATAGTGATTTAGGGAGGTAGGCAGAGGGGCCATATGCTCATTTCTCTGTCTTGGAGTGTTTGTTGGAGTCAAACAGTGTCACTGAACTTGATGTGGCATTTGTTCTTGGAGCTGTAGAGGTTTTCATGGTTACAAAAAAGTTGTGATTGAGACTTCTAGGGAATTTCTGGGGTTTTTTTAATGGGTCTGTGGCTATGTCTGTATTTCATATTGCAGTGTGTTTAGATCTGAGCTTAGCTGTTTTAGTTAGCTGACATGTCTTTGCTCTTGCAACGGACAGTATGAAAATACCCTAAAACTAAAGGTCTTGGCTGCTTCTAGACACTCTGTCTGAGCCAGCAGAGATAGTTAACACTGTATGAGTTAGGAACACTTCAGACTTTAACCTGTGCTGACAGTGTCAGACACAATTCCCTGCCAGCAAGAGTCAAGTGAATTTAACACAGGAAAGAGATGAAATGAGGTCTGATTTTTTCTTATTATTATTTTTAATTTTTATTGAGTGAAGCAGGGAACACAACTAATGAACATTCATCAGTCTAATCCAAGAAAATTTCACTTCCACATTTGATTACTGAGCTCTCTTCCTACTCTTGTGATGCTGGTGCAAAGATGGGCTAGCAAAGGGACTAGGCTGCCTCTTCTCACAAAAGAACTGAGCAAAACTCATCAGTGGTGATTAGAGCTGCTGCTTGTCAGCATGTGAGGAAAAGAGCTACAATTCATCACTCACACTGTCATGTGAAGCCACAGAAAAGTAATTAGCAGGTAAGATGTCTATTAATAGCTCCCACCACCTTTAGTTCCAACACCTGCTGACAAGCTATTACTCTGTGTAGCTTAGCTTCATCAAGTTTTTGTTTTATGATTGCCAGAAGAGACTCCATTAGAGCCATTTCTGTTGAGGCAGGGTGTCTGCAGAAACTCTTGCCCTGTGGCCTCTTGTTGACAAAGCGGGTGCTTAGACTTGTGACCCTTCTGGTAATCTCTACAAGCATGCATGGATTTCTTGCTGCTTCTTTCAGTGACGGTGAATTTATTTTGGCTATTGAAAGCGTTACTTGTGTTAGTGGTAGCTAAATGCAGACATGGGGAAAACAAAGAACTGTCTCCTTTGCCTGCAATTATCTTCTTACGGTGCTTGAAAATAAACACAGTACATTTCTAAGAAAACCATATTGTTAATAGTATGTTATCACATGTAAAGTATGATTACACTTGGCAGTTTTTATTTAAGCAATCTTTTTTCCCCCAATATTAGAACATGGAACTCTGTCCACTTTTAATGTGGGCCACAAATATTAGTGATAAGCAAAGTGGGGATTTTTTTAGCTTGGCTGATATTTTAGACTCCTTTTACTACACTAAACTCAGCTTCCCAAAAATATATTCTGCCTGAAATTTATCTCTGTATTTTCCATCTCTGGCTTTATCTGTCTCATATTATAGGTGGAAGCTTCACCAAAGTCTTTGCCATCCTCATGTAAGACTGAATTTTGTATGTAGCTTAGGCTGAGTTTTTATGTTAAAGAACACACACATAGACATTTGATGAATATGTGTGAAAATAGGCTTTGTATCTGTTAGCAGTGCCTCTACGTTTCCTCATATCTGATGGTGGGAAAAAAAAATCTGAAAAATAGTGTGGCTGTAGGTGGCCATCACTTAAATGTTATCAAGAGACCACTACGCTTTTATAGGAGCTGATTTTCTAAGGAAACATATACGTAAATGCAGCCTAGGTTCCTGTTGTGTAAAAAAACGGGAATATTGTTTTGCTTGGTCTGCAGTGTTCAGTGTTGCAGGCTTTCTTTTTTGCTGGTGCTTTACTTTCTGGTGGGGCTGGAGGTCTGTGTGCTGCCTGCCAGGGTCCCACTGCAGGAGACATGTCACAGCAGCACAGGCTGGGAACCCACACCCACCTGCCCGAGTGGATGAGGTACAGACAAGGTGACAGAGTGGGGGTTGGCAAAAGACAGGGAGGTTGTTGAGGAGCATTAGGATCCGTCCTCGTCCTCAGTGTAGTCTCCCCCAGCCATAGGCTCTGTGTGGGGCATATCTGGGCAAGCAGGTGCCTGGGCTTGCCAGGCTCCTTCGCCATGCACACACACCTCCACCTTAGTTTCATGCTTGGATAATCATTGCATTTGGCTTCTTAGGAACTAAAAAATGCAGCACTTCAGTGTGTTGGGTGGGAAACCCTGTGGCCAGCCTGCAGTTTGTGGTCTTACCCCCTCGCTCTGGAGGATGTGAGTGCCATGTTGTGTGGGGCTCACTTGTGGTGACGTCTTGGTTTTCCTAATGTGTAAGACATTTTTGGTGACTTATCATTCATCCAGAATATCATTCATTTGTTTCTTCCCCCATTAATTTTGCCAGAATGAGCTAGATGCTCAGGAAGCAGAATGAAGTAACACCAAACTGGCTTTTTTTTTCAAATTTACTCCTACCCACTCCTCTATCTCCACTGGGCTCCCTCAGCCAGAGAAATCACAGTAAATTGCAGAAAAAAACAGGCATATTTTTATCTGATGTTTATCTCTTTAATTTGGACTGATTTAATAAGTTATTAGTTATGAGCCATTTAGCTGCATAATAAAATATGTTTTACTTTTCAATCCCAATTAATTGTTTTCATCTTGTAATTTTTTATTTATAACCTAATTCTCTCTGTTATATAATTGCTCTTGAATATTTACATCGTGGAAAAGTCACTGCCCAAACATACAATTTGTCTAATTGGGAACTGAATGTGGAGGCAGAGGACAGTGCCTGTGCAGAAACTGTGCAGCTGAGAAATGCCTGCAAAACCTTCCTTGCCCCAAATAGTGTTATACCCACAAGTTCCAGTAGTGGCTTTTAAAGCACAACCTTAGTTTGTGGTCACTGCTCCCTTAAGCCGAATTCCAAAGTGCATCCTCTGCTTCTGAAATATGGTAGTTGTTTTAGCAGCTCCTTCACAAAGTGTGTTTGGTTTCCAGGCACAAGGAGCTGGCTGGGAGATGGCAGACAAGCATTGCTGTAGTCTCTCCCTTCAGTGATGATCTCCCTTTGACTTAGGAGTGGATGTTGTGGGAGGGCTTGAGGCTCACCAGGGCTAGCTTCTGTTTAATGTTCATGCAGTCCCTGTGCAATTAAAGAGGATTAAATTAATTTAGTAGATGGTTTGGATTAGTAGCGTGACAACTGTTGTAAATAATCACCACCTCACCACCACCCCAGTTCTTATAGAAAAAAGACTATGGTGAATAAGCTTCATTGGTCTTAAATTAGCATTTGCAAGTTTATCTCTTCTCATATCTCTTCTTGGAGACTGATTAGTCTGGGGACCAAACCTGGGATATGGGAGGAGACCTGGGGAGGACAGGGAGTGTCATTAGGAAGCAGATTTTTCTGTGTGCATCTGAGGACTTTGAGCTTCCTACTTATCATCATTTGTAGTAGGAAATGGTCCACCTTTGATAGTAAGTAGCCTTTTCCATTGTCAGCTGAAAGTTGTCAGCACCCCACGTTATCACTGTGTTAAGTGATAAAAGTGAGGAGGACCTTCAGAGTTCCATAGTTCTCTAGAGGAATACTAAGCTCAGGTCTATGCAACTGCTTGTTCCTTTGCAAAGGCAAAATAAGATCTCTTTTGTGATAACTCTATTACTCTGTGTGAGTGAGAAAAACAAATCTATTATAGAAATAACAAATCACTGATGGTATATATTACATTACAATTGAACATTAAATCAGGACATTCCCTAATGCTGTTTTGGTAACGTTTGTACTTTTGAAGGATTTCCAAGTACTATTTGGTAATACTTCTTCATAATTCTGTCTCTGCTGCACAGCTGAGCAACTTAATTTAAGTTTAGGAGATTGGCTCTTAAATGGAAACAAAGTTTACAACTTGACTTTACATGGGCACCACAGAGCTTGAGCAGGGTGGAACAGTGTTCTCGAGGCTGTGATTCTGAGCGTCCTTTACTGCTAGAAAGAATAAAAATAAGGCAATGAACATACAGTAATGGATATACTTCTGTCTTTGAAACCAACAAAAACCAATTTAGTGTCATGCTGTGTCCATGCTGCATACTTTTACTAGTTTCAAGCCCTCATGCCAAGTGTGATCTTGGGAATTATTGTCAGTACGAATGTGGGGACTGATCCCTAATCGTCAGATCTACTGAGTGAACCATCTGGTCAAGGTCAGGTTGGATGGTGCCTTGACCAACCTGTTCTAGTGAAAGGTATCCCTGCCCATGGAAGGAGGATTGGAATGAGATGATCTTTAAGGTCCTTACCAACCAAACTGTTCTATGATTCTGTGATTCTGTATTTTACTGAGAGTGATGCACTGCTTTGAAAAATTGTCTTCCAGACTAGGTTTTTTCTTCATTTTGACATGTTTTTCTCAGTGCACTTAAAATGAGCTAAAAGATCACTCATAATTTTGGTCTTCTTTTGTTCTGTTTTTATGCACTTCAGAAACAGAACATGCTATACATTTAAAAGCTAGTGAGTGGGTGTATTTCTACTTTAATTATTAGGAATAGTTAAGTTTTGAAGCAGAAGAGCAGTCTTGCTGTTCTTGGTAATTCCTGAACATCTGTAAAGCTAACTTTATTTTCTTTGTCTTATTTTTCAATGCAGAACTATGGTTTGGAAACAGAAAATCTAAAAACCCTTTCTCACAAACTGAATGCATCTGCCAAAAATCTGCAGAACTTCATCACCGGGAGAAGAAGGAGTGGTCACTATGATGGAAGAACCAGTCGCAAATTACCGAATGATTTTCTCACATCGGTAGTGGATCTGATTGGAGCAGCTAAAAGTCTGCTGGCTTGGTTGGACAGGTAAAAACTCCCAAATGTGTCGCAGGTAACCCTATCACACACGTGCACAACCCCCAACTGATTTCCAAAATTCAATGTAGGCATTAAATGGAGGCAGAATTCATTTACTGAGAAGATGTTTGCACCAATTTTATTTTTTTGTAATGTCAGCATGCCGTTTTCAGATGGCATTTCAGAACAATCCCTCCAAATGCACTGTAACCCGACACATATCTGGAAACACAATAAATCAACAGGATGGCATCATTAGCTTATACATCTATTTTTTTCATATCGAACACCTCTTTGACCTGCATAACTCAAATTCATTGCTCTGATACTATCAAGTTCACAAAACTGTGGTCATACTTTTCATTACATAGGTGTCATTGTATAGTTCCAAATTGTGTGTGTGTATAACCATGGATCTTGTGTTTTAGTTTTTTTAAATGGAAGTGGAATACCTCTGAAACTGTAGAGGCAATAGGAACTGTCTTATACTTTTACCTCTGGTACCTATGAAGTATTCGTGACCAGGATTTAATTGCTCCCCTTTGCTGCACTTGTAGTGATGTTTTTGTAATTAAAACCAGAATAATATGCAGGTATTTAAGATGATCATTGAAACTCCTGAAGTGGATAAAATTAATTTATCTGTGTGTTTCCATAAAATGCATCACAATGAATGATCATAATTGCAATTAAAAAGCTTATCTTGATTTAAATGTGTATCTTATATTGTAACCAGCAGCTCAATTCTTGTTCAGAGTGTGATCTTCATGTAACTTTTGCAATTCAAATGAATTATTTGGTTTTACTGCTGTGTGTTTTATGTTTCATTTTCCTGAGGAAAACTGGCTTCTGTCCCATAAATGATTTCCATATGAATGGTTTAGGTGAGGCATGAATCTTTTCCTTTCTTAAGTTGAACTACAAGCTCTTTGTCTTGCTCAAGAGATTGCAGCTACCATTCCTTCTTCTTTTCTACTCCCTTTCTAGCCTTTCCTCAAGTTTCAAACCCAGGGTACCCAAAGTTGGCTTCTACATTTCTGTTTAGATATTTAACATTAGATGTACAGAGAAGCAATACAATCTCATATAAAGAGTCTAGTATTGAGACTTGAAAAATGGGGAGTATATTTTTAGCTCTGTCTCTAACCTGTTATTAATTGGAATACTTGTAGGCTTCACTTTTTTCTCCCTGCAAAATCATTTTTGGAGGAGAACAGCATATCATTCTGGGCTTTAAAACAGAAAGAACAGTAGAAAAGCATGTTTTCTTTTCATGGATGAGTTTTTGCCACATCTTTCTATTTAGAAATGACCTTGATTGTTTTCTCGCTGGAACTGTGGCCGTGATTAAAGACGGTTAGGTACAAAGTTGAGGTTCTTTTTCCTTTTTGATTNAAGTCTGGTATTGAAAAGTAAGCTTTCCTATATAAATATGCACACACATGCATATTTAACACATTGAAAAACAATGTGGGTTTTTGCAACTTAATATGAATTCAACACTTGAATTTCAGGAAGAAAGTAGTTATTGATGCTGTAAAATGTGTGCATCTTGGGACTGATGTGTCACTGTGCACTGCATGTACTTTTGCATTTAGCTGAAATGAGAGTTGTTCAGACCCAGGAGTTCCAAAAAAGCTAAAAATGAGGACAATCCTGGTGGTAGCCCACTTTTAGCAGTGCTGTCTTTACTGTCCACATAGGCTTCAAATTTCTAGGAAAATCATTTTGAAGATCTGTAGCTTAAACACCTGGTTCTAGCAAACATTTTCTGAAACATTTTAAGACTTTTCTGATTTGTGAGCATCTGGGTATATGTGTAAGGTTCGTTCTTTCTTTGTGAAGTCTCCAAATTAGGATGAAGGCAGGCCAGTGACTGCATTTTTCTCAGGAAGTGGGAACATCTGGAGATCAATATGATTCTGTTTCTTATATATGTTCTAAGAAGGTATTGGGGCCACTAGGGGGAGATAGAAAGATTTAAAAAATTAATTATTTAAAGTCAGGAACATGATTTAATTTTATTTTGCATGGCTACTATTAAATCTGGGCCACAAGTTTTAGTTTTTTAGTTAGTTTCTAGTATCAGTTCCATCTGTAGGATGTGAAAAAGAAGAGCAAACCACTAGGAGGAATGAAGTGGCTGTTAGGGTTGTCCACCCCATGGTAATAGCCCTTCTAGGCTGCCCCTATGCAGTGGTTTTTGAGGTCATGTGTGGAAAAAGCACCTTGCAGCACCACCAACTTGCATAGAACTGCAGTTATGTGTTTTTTATGTGTAGGGAGTAGTGAAGGCTCCATTCAGGTTGTGCTTTCGCTCTAGTGAGTTCTCTTTTTATGCTGTTTCTGTGGGACATCTACAGTCTAAAAGGACTTTGTTAGGCCATGAACAATTATCAAAAGGAGTGTGAGGGTTGTGACCTGTTGAGTGACTTTCTCTGTGGCTCTTGCAGTGCCACTGTGCAGGGCCAGTCCAAGGATGCACCGTGTTCCAGATCTCTGCCTGGAGCAGTCCTACTTCCAGATATATGTCAGAAATTGAGTTTTACTGAAAATCAGGGTAGCTTTTATTGCCAGCCTTTAAAAGTCTTCTGGTTTAGTTTCATTTAGGAGCTGGAAAACTTAGTAGAGAATTCTAGCTGTGTTCAAAAGAGGTCAGCTGATGATTTTGAGGAGCATGAAATAACTCTCCAATAACATCCTGTAAAGAAATTGTCATCATACTTGTAGATTATGTCCTTAAACTTTTTAGACTAATTTTAACTTCCTGTTACTTTCTAAGCCCATAAAATCTATCTTCTCTTTCAGAAGACTTCATAGCTTAATAATGTTTTGTTTTAAACACTTTCCCTAATCTTCAAATTCTTCCAAGCAAATTCCGTGACAATATTGATACTTTCTTGAAAAACTATGGTGTGTTTATACTTGGCATTTACTGTAGCTCTTAGATGGATGGAAAACCATAGCAATGAACTGCTTACCTGATGTTCAAAGCATCTTGGCATCAATATATCTCCAGTGATACTTCTCAGGAATTAGAGTATAATATATTCAGTCAATCGGGTTTTCTAGACTTCTATTTAAATCATTGGTATTCTTTTCAGTCTTCAGTCCTGTAATTCATGAAAGTTGTATTCTTTGGAACAGTAATATATGCCACCTTTCTTTATTCTCCTTTTTCTCTTATATGTCAGGTTTCTGGAAATCCTGCTGCCTTTTATAGGGCTCATGCGCTCCATCCTGGGGAGGATTTTTTTACATGTATATTAAAGTAGGATTACTGTTTTCAGTTCACTACTCTGGAGTCACAACATGAACATGTTGCAGTTTTCTGGCATAAAGCTATTTCTAACCTAGTAAAAGAATTTTTTTCTGTACACTAGTATGTCCAGTAGTATCTGCACATTTAATTGGAATTGAAATTAGACATATTTATTTCTGTTAATCCCAGGTAAAGTTTTGTTCTTAGAGCACACATTTACAGTTCAACTGAAAAACACTGTGAAAGTGTTGCTTTGTGTGTGGATGTCAGTTTCCATTGCTTTCTGAGATGCATTTCTGAGTATACATAATCCATCCATGGCTTTATTGGTTTAAAAGCACCATCAACACGCAGAGGATTTTGAGGATCAAGCTCCTTTTTTTCATCTTCTTTGACACCAGTGAAAACTTCCCAGTTTTCGTCCAGAGACAAACATGAACTGAAAAACAATGATATCATAGGGATCCCAAAAAATTCTTCTAAGCTCCAAGTGTAGAGCATTTAGCAGTGGTTATAATTAGCTCTCTGTGTGGTTGGAACATAGATGGGTCTTGTACTGTACTTGCAGCTCAGTCCTTCTCTACTAATTTGCTGCTACCTATTGGTCATACTACTGAAATTGTGATGAGTCATGAGTGAAGCGTGCTCAGATTCATCCAATACCTTTTCTCCCAGATCTTAACAAACCATCTGACAGACAGACAGAAGATTGTATCTTTTTCAGAAGTTGGCACAATGTCGAGTGTTGAGTTTGTCTTCTAATGAGCCTGAGCCAGAAGCTGCTGCAAAGTGAAGACAGCCTTGGGAGCAAATGGATTTTACAAATTCTTTAAGCACCCCATTTTCCCCCTTCAAGTCCCACTGTACATCATCAGTTTTCCTTTCATGGGACAGCCAGATTTAACAGGTAAGGCTCATTACTGTAGACTTGACTGGGAAGAACTGTAATGCTTTTTGTGGAAGAGGAAGGATCCTGAGTGCATCTGAGCTAGGGTGACATTTGGTGGCAGCTGCATGAGCTCTGTCTCTTTCCATTTTTCTCCCTGCTCTGCCAGGACAAGCTTCTGCTGATGTCATCTTCCAGGTTGTTCTTGGTTTGATATATTCTCTTCATTCACCTCCACCACACTTTGGTTGTCTTTGCCAACCAAAATCCCTGGAAATCCTGCAAACTGCACTAGCAAGAAAAAAATTCTTAGTTATGCTTCTGGGCTTCCTGTTCCTGCCTGCTCTGGAGTGCTTGGGTCATGTTATCTGAAACAAGAACTCCTCATATCGTTTATCTTGTGCCATATCAAGGAGCACGTTTTGGATTTTAGCAGTAGAAACGATATCTGTATAAACTACAAACACATAGAGAATAGGAGTGAGGAAGGTTTGGTTGATTTTAGGGCTTTAATTGAGCCTTCATTAAAGACACAGCTAACATAATGTGGTAGTTTATTTTTCTCTTAAGAATTTAAGAAAATGTAACCTACTTCCCATGAGATAACTGCTACAATATTTTGCGTCTGTTGTTGTGTCACAGCTTTTAGTGGTCATGAAATAGGATTTGTCAGGGACCACTGGATTTTTTCAGTGTACTGTTTGACTCAGCCATCTGCGTGGGCAGTGACTCAATATGTCTTTCGTAGAAACTCTTCTGTAGCCCTTGTTTTTTTCACACTAGCACTGTCCCCCATTTGGAAATAAAAAACTTCAACTGCTGCTGCAGATTACACTGAAGTCTAAGTAGTAGGAACAAAGATCTTGTGGAAATAGATTTTGTATTCAAAACTTTTATTGCTGTGGCCAGAGGAAAGCTAGCAGGCTGACAAATGTGCATCAGTCTGCTTAATTGACAGCTTCTATCTGGATACATGATACATGAACAAAATGAAGCAAGAAGATGAACAAAAACCCCAACTATAAATAGAAGTTGTCGGTCATATAAAATATAGGTAAAATTGCTGACAGAAGTAACAAAATGAAAAATTTCAGAGTAAAAGCCTTTTTTAGAAAGTCTAGATCTGCTTTTAGTGCCATTTGCAGGGGGGTGGGCTGTAATCCTTTAACTTCTAAACCCCAGGTGGACAAATAATTTTGATGTGAGCTTAAATATACTAGTATTCTGTGAAGCACTTATGTGTATACGTAAATCTTATTAAGTGAGGCTAAAATCTGTGCCTGAAGTTAAGGACATTTGAATGCTTCAGTTGCTGACAGCAGAACGGGACCTCCAAGCCTTAAACTGGGAGCTTTTTTTGGTGATGCTCTGCTGCATCAGGGAAGTGCAGCCTGCAGTGATGATGTAAACACTCTGTTTATGACTGAACAATTCTAGGTGTTCAGCTTCAGTGCACCCTTTAAACCTGCTTTGTGTGAAAGCATTGTGGTAGCAGAACACATTTCCCACTCCAAAATGGATCTCCTTTTCATCGTAGTGACATACACAGTGCATACGTTTTTCTTCCACTGTAGGTAAAATGTGTTGAGTTGGATTTCTTTGCCTCATCGTTTTTGGTGAATGAGCCTTGGTGATGTTTATGGTGTGACTATTTTGTAGTTTTAAGTAAAGAGGAGCATTGTTTGCAAGCCCATAACTTCTTACTTGCTAAGAAAGTGTTATTGGCTTAGAGTCTCCTTTATAACAGACTTCATACAGTCCTGTTAGCTGTGCTTGGTCATTGCTTGTCCTGACAGGATAAATCTGGTTTGCACACAAAGTAGTGGAGGTAAACAATGAAAACCCAAATGAAAAGAAGCTAAAGAGTTCAGCAGAAACAAAAGAGTTCAGCAATTCTTTACTCAGCACGCAAATAATGCACTTTTCTGTGGATTGATTTTTAGTCCTAAAACTGTGAATCTTGTTTCCTCTAAACATTTGCATTGATATTGCTTTGAATATTATGCCAAACCTGTCAGTAAGTCCTGCCTAAGAATGCTATGGTACTTAACTGTATTGTGCTCCTGGAACAGCTGTAAATGTTTAATAGAGCACTTATTTAAAGAATTCCTTTATTCAGTGTGATTATTACTGCATTCCTCCCTGATTCTACATCAAGCAGTTGCATTAGAAAGACAAATAAAATCTTTGTTTCATGAAAGCCTAAAACTATGAATCTTAGATGGATTTGGCACAATATATACAACAGTATTGTACATTCAGATTTTTATTTGAGCTTAAGATGTTACTGTTGAAGACTGTGTTACATTACTGCTTTGGCTGTGTCTCTGTAAAAGACTTTGTACTGTTCTGTTTAATCAAAAGGCTCTGAGGATGTTTTCCCCTGTTAGGATGCTAAAACAAGTATGATATTTGTTTCAAACCCCTCACAACATATGTTGTTATAAAATATCTCAGTACTACAACTCATGGTGAAATATGATTAACTTTTATTTTGGGTGTTGCTTTTACTAACAACAATCAGTATTTGTCCAAATTGCAACTTTTTAAAGTGAAGTAGATGCTTCTATATATCATTTTCCCCTAACTCAAAGTTATATGAGAAGACATGAAGACAGATGAGGAGGCTGAAGCATATGAGGCCAAAGGTGTTGATAATGTAGAAATACTGAGTGCCTATATCTCTTTCACAAATTTTTAGTTGCTTGTGAAGGATTTGGCTTCATGTGAAGTCAGGAGTTGTGAGTATTAATAGTTGTTGAATTGTATTATTTCTTAATTCTATAAGGCAATTAGCTGTGCTATATTAATGTGGCTAGTTTTTCTACCAGTTCTTCAAGGTGGCTTAATTAATTAATATTAGAGAATATTTTTTTTCTTCTTTTTTCATTCTGAGAGATGCTGATACGGCTGAAGATGTTAATAAGGTCTCAATTCATAAAAGTGTACACACACATACATGTGTGTTACAGCCTGCATTACACATGTATAAACAAATTCGTGTTTCAGAGGTGTTACAGCATTTATGTCAAACACTGACTTGAAGAAATGTGAAAAGAACCAGTAGCTCTGTCATGCATTGTCTTAGAAAAACCTTGTGTCCTATAGGCTAAGGTGTTGAAGTTGATTGACTTTAATGTAAAAAAAGAAGAAAAAAAAAGGAAAGAAAAAGCAAGCACCAGTTGTAAGGTTTTTTTCACTGTGAATCAGGTGTTCAGAAACTCTTCCTCTTGCTGTGGTGTCTCCTAGGTTTCCCAATGGGGGAATCTTTCACACAGTGGAAAAACTTAGAGGTTCCCACTTTTCCAGCTGCATGCTCAATCACTAAACATTTATGAACTAAATGATCCTTGAAACCTATTACCCAGTCATTCGTGAATATGGTTTGGAAATGACTAATGGCTTCAAAAGTTGGAAAGGAGAATGATGGAGAAAAGATGAGACTAAGGGCAAAAGCACTCTGCATGTGTTTGCAGAAGCATTGATGTGATTGTATCCATCTCTTTTCCTCAAGATACCAGGTGTAGAAGGGGTAGACAAAGAATGAAAAGGGGAAAACCAGCAGAGGTCTGGAAGTGGAAATGAATAGAAAGGGCATGTGGTCAGGTAGGTGTGCTGTGGAGCTACAAAGGTGTTTTCATGTGGGTGTTGCAAAGAAAGAATGTCACATTTTTGAAGGAAGAACAAACAAATTACAAGAGAAACTGAGTAAAAAAGGTTCCACAAATGGAAGTGACTGTGAGAGAGGTGAGAGAATGAGACACTGAGGTCAATGTCACAGCAGGAAGTGGGGCAGCATGTGGCCTGAGTCCAAGGCAGTTCTTTAGTTCTTGTTTAAAAGCACCAAATTGGATGGTACATATGTTGAAAATTTTAGGTTTTTTTCTCAGGGAATTTTCTTCACTGGAGCTGTAGGAGGTACCTGAGACTTGAAGAGACTGTGAAAGATGTGGCTTTGAACAAAAAGAGTAGAAATTGGAAGCTGGTAGAAATTACTCTGCCAAGCCCAGGAAATATTTTTTTAAAGGAGAGAGAAGTTTTATAATTAAACAGGGAATTCCTTATACTTGGTATATGTCCTGAGGAGGAAAGTGTTTTAGCAGCCAGCTGAAATTATAGTTTATGTAGGCTTTATTTGCATTTGTACAAGTTGATTAATCTCTTCACAGTCAATGATACCGTGGTGTATTAAAATTAACAATCAGTGGATATTCCCAGTATAGAGTTCTTCTGTCAGATTGGTGTTTTACACTGTGTCTCATGTGAAATCAAGTCAATGATCCTACAGTGAAGTTTCTGTTGATATTTTGATTGAAACTGCTGGGATGTTGTTATACTAAATCTTGCTGAACTGTTACTGTTGAAGTTGAGGCTTGGGATGTAACACCAAAATACATTTCTTTTGGAGGTAAATATTTGAGGAGGCCCTTACCATTTCTCCAGCTGCTTATGCAATAGTGGCTGTGTAGCTGTGCGTGCAGATTGCCTCCAGGGAAGTCTGAACTGGGCAGGGAGAGAAGAAGGGAATTGCAATTTCGCAGGTCCAATTTGAAGGAATACCCCAGAGAGGCATCTGCTGAAACTGATGCGAGGGCGTTGTTTATAAGCTACAGAGACCTACAGAGGAGGCAGCTGGAGGTTTCCTTAGGTTTTCTGCAGGAGCAAAGTTTATAGAACATGGATCTGTCTCCTTATCTTTCAAAGTTGTGCAGCACTTTACAAATTATTACGTATTGGTTACTGATTTTTAGCAGTCTTCTCCCTCCTGCTGACACCCTTGCTGTCTGCTTTACATGCTATTGCCAGAAAATCTTTACTGTGTTAAGTTCAATGTAACAAAAATGAGTAATGTCTCAGTCCCTTTGCCTGTTCTTTCATGTCAACAAAGTTTATGTGGGGCATTTCTAATGATCTTCACTAAAAGCAGTGATGGTACAAATGCCATTATTTTCCTCATGAACCATGAAACCAAACTAAATTACAGATGTATGAAGGAAGATGATGTGGTATTAGAAGCCAAAGCCTACCATGTGATTTTGTTTAGAGAAATGCTGGAGGCTTTGAAATGTCAAATAGATTCCAGTTGTGTAATTTCAGGATCAAAGTGTATTAACACCCATACTTAAAGTAAAATAATACCATTTTCTGGCTCGATTCCATTTATCTTCAATAAAAGTGAGTTCCTAAATGAACATGACTATTTTAAATCAAGGTTTCAGGTAGATTTCAGAACCTGAACAGTTACAATTTTGGTAGGAAAAATGTCAGTGCTTTTGTACATCTTGGCTAATGCACTTTTTAAAAACATATTTGTTATAGAATCATAGAATATACTGAGTTGGGAGGAACCCATCAGGATCTTGAGCCCAGCTCTGGTCCTGCACAGGACATCTCAAGAATCACACCATGTACCTGAGAGCTTTGTCCAAACACTTCTTGAACTGAATTACAGTTCATAACCAAGCAGTTCAGTTACCTTTTATCCTTTAATATGCTCATATGTCTGCTGAACTTCAGAAATAATCTGTGCATGTGTCTATGGGTTGACTTTCTGTAGTGTGTACCTACTGCATGGTTGCCATATACTGCTGAAGACTTGGACTCTGGATTATGATTGTATGTCTGTGTCCAATAACTTTCATAAGGCACCTTTTGGAACTTACCCACATGCTGCCTACTAAGTCCTTGCTCTCTTTTTTTCCATTTATGTTTCTTAAACACTGCCTAGCTTTCAATTTCAGTACTTTTCTTTTAAAAGATTGTACTGCTTTTCTCTCTAAGAAATACAGGGAGAAAGTATATGTCATTGTGTGGTGTATTACACCAAATTAAAGCTGCTAGATTTGAGAATGCACCTTAGAGTTAATTCTGTCTTATGAGACCTCAGGACTGTGAGCCCTGGAGAAGAAAGGGAGCACCAGATGAAACCTGCAGCGAGAGGCGAGTTCACAGAGGGTTATTAATGGACAGTTCCAAATCTGCCTGAACCAAAATTTCAGTAATTCTGCATATGGAAAAGAAATTTAGAAACTTATTAGAACCACTTATCATTTTGACTTGCTTATAGCAGGGTTCTTAGTACTGAAAACGTGTCTTTAGGGTTAAATAAGGAAGTTGTAATAACAACCAGTGCTGTAAAACACTTTACGGTATATACAAATATGTGAGAAGTGATGAAAGAAGACAGTGGAGGAAGGGATTAATCACCCAGCTTATTTTAAAGACAGCCACACTTAAAGTATTGTTTTGAGATCTTGACACATTTGCATGTTCTATTGTTAGTTTATTCAGGCATTACAATCCTTGTGGTTCTTTGCCACCGTTTTCTTTTTGGGGTTGTTTTAAATGTTTGAAGCAGGTATAATAAGGAGAAATGCCATCTTTGTCCATGAAAGCCTCATTTGCAACACTGATAAAGTGAAGGTCTTGACTTCTCCTAGAGAAAATACTAGTCCTGCCTAGTGTTTGGCTACTTCTTGAATATAGACTACAGGCCAAGCTGAGTTTTTAGGCTAAGAGAGACTTGTAGTACCAAAATCAGGTGACTAGTCGCCAGCTTCACTGATTAAATACATTTTAGCAGTGCTTCTAGAAAGCAAGGAAGCTTCCAGGTAGGCATGCATTTTAAACATTCTAACATGAAGTTCCAGAGTATAGAATATATGTAGGTAATGTCTGTAAATGTTGGATTACACTGCGTATTTCACTAAGTATTTCTGACTGTAACAGTGTGTGGGATTGTTTGGTTGTGCTTCCAGTTTAGGCTTTGCAGCCGCTTCTGAGCGTTGATGCATCTCTGGCTCTAAAGGCTGTTCCCCTCTTTAGGTATTTTAGTTATTCTGAGTGCCTCTGCTACTTCCACCAGATATTAGAGCAAATCCCAAGAATCCCAGTGAATCAGCCAAAAGCTTCTCTGATGTGATTCACATCTGGACACCATTCATATCACAGGAGGAAGTAGTGCCTCTGGTTGCCTTTGTAAGGGTATTCCCAAACAAATGCAGAAGGCAAGCTGGGCTTTTTCTGAGGGAGTAAAGGCAGTCCGGAAATAAACTGTCAGAAATAATGCTTTTATGAATGGAATTTCTAAAAGAGGAATTTAAAAATGGTAAGTGGATATATGCTAATAGTATTTAACTTTTTTTTGTTTTTGTTTTTGTTTTTAGATCACCTTTTGCTGCTGTAACAGATTACTCAGTAACAAGAAATAATGTCATACAGCTCTGTCTGGAACTAACAACAATAGTACAACAGGTATGAGACAATTTGCTTAGCAGGTTACTTTTTTCCTAAATTTTAAATGGCTATTACCTTCTTCACATAATTTTGTTTTACACTGTCTGTATGATTGTCTAACCAAAATAAGAGGATACAAATACTTGATAAATGCTTCCTAAAAATTCTGTTTCCTGGTTTTATGATACTTGTTTGGGTTGTGCTATGTATATGCCTCCGTGTATATTAGTAGTTAGATTCATCTTGGGTTCTCTAGTCTAATATCATCACTATAAATTTGAGAAATCCACTTGAAAATTTGCATATTTAATTTCTTGCATTTTGTTTTTAATTTTTAATTAGGTGTGTGATTCAAAAGGTCTGTGTATATTGGACTTTAGTAATCTGCTCTTTCATATAGTTCATATCATCTAAACACCTGTTAACACAGGTTGCCATGGGGGGTAGAATATTTTGAATATATTTTGGTACATATTACCTTCAAGAAATACAGAAGTAGATCATGAGAAGCACTTGCTTAACAGGCTTCATTTGTTAGTGCAATCCTGAGGATATTCCCTATTATTCTGTGTGTGGTTTATATCTGTCTGTTGTTCTGCTGAAATAAAAAGTCTCTTTGCTGGCAAACAGTCATCTGAAGGATTGTTTGCACTTGAGAAGATGAAGTGGAGAAAAAGGGAGAGAGTGGGCTAGGTAGGAGGACTGGTTTTCAGAAGCATCATTCCAAACCAAGGAAAACTAAACTTCTCCTATGACCTCTTGGCATGACTTTGTATGATGACAGTCTCCCTTTCATAAAAGCAATGTGTTTTCCTCTAACCCTTTCATAACACTGCCAGTCCATCCTTAAGCTGCCCTGTGCTCCCCACCAGGCTCTTCGCCATCACCCTGCCTCAAACTGTATTTCCCAGGAATTACCTCATTGTCAATTTATTTTCTTCCAAATTCATCCCTATCCATGATTCTACTGATTCGCTATGGTACAGGTAAATATTTCTCTACGTATATTTTTCAGTGTGAATGAGAGTAAATGTTATTATTAATATCTTTGGAGAAGGGCAGTTTCACCTTCTCCAAAAACAATGTAATTCCCCAGTAAGGAAGCAGTTCATGAATCCATCCTTTGAAGTCCAAAGGAGCATTTATATGCCTAAATTTAAGCATACTCTGGAATTGAATTGGTCTGTAAGTCAGAAGAATGGTAATGGAAAATTCCATTAGTAGTCCCAAACACATGTGGTTTGATCTCTACTTAAAACAATTGCATACCAACATAGCATTTCAGATGTCTTAGCTGAGCTTTTTTTCTATATGACCACTGAGCACACTGAAAATCCTCATTGTGCTTTGTTAAGACTGTAAATTGAATCTTTCAGTATCACCTCATCAGGTCATTTTTTCTGTCTTAGAATCCATTTTCTTTTGTATGCAAAGTACTTTATAGTATTTTTCTAACTTAGAATAATTCATAATATTTTTTTTTAGAAAGACCTGCAGAAGACAATGTTGCAATTTTTCTCTTAACAATACCTAACAGCTTTTTGTAATGCTTAAAGGTTTATAGAAAATATACAGTCTACACATTTTTTAATACCTTTGAATTTTTAAGACATTCGTATTATTTAAAAATAGAACTCCAGTTACTGAGTTTGATCAGGATTTTTTTGAGTTAAGTTACAGCTAATGTTTAGACTTATTAACCAAAAAGCAAAAATTGGTTCTTTAGTCAAAGTGGAGGGAAAAAAGCTAAAATTAACGTGACTTGCTTGAGTTATTTTGCACACTTTGTAGCTAATTGTAGTATCATTGTCTTTTCATAGAATTTAATTTTATTGGTTTGTGTCGTCTCCCTCCCTCCCCCCTCCAGCATCAGTGCTAAATGGATAATTAACTAAAAATGACAGAATTACATCTCTCTTGGAAAGTGTGAATTATAAGGAAATCTATTGAGTGTCTGCACTTTAATCTTTAAATAGCTAGCAAAGTTCAAGTTATAATAATTTCTTAGAGATAGACTTTGGAATGAAATGCAGGAAGACACATACTTTGTTTTAACCATTTAATTTTCTGTGTGTGTTGCACATTGCCCAGGACCTGACAGGACAGTGTGCAGTGGATATTTGCCAGTGGAAGCAGGTCCTTCAGAGCACTGCAAGTTGTTGTTGTAGCCTGCTTTGCATTTGCACTAATCATCTACTTCTATGCAGCTGTTTTATTTTGGCTTAGGTTATTTTTTTTTTCTCCCCCTTAGGATTTTAGGTTATTGTTTCATAGCCTCTTCCTGCAGGTTTTCACTCTTAATACCATCCTCCTTGCTGATGGCTTATTTAATTCAGGCCTTGCGTTTTTGTTCATTTTTATAATCAACTCCTCCCTTGCAGTAGAACACTGGAGGGAAAAAAAGGATTTAAATAACAAAGAAATTCATGAGACTACTATGATTTTTGCTACCATTTCCTTGTACCCTGCCTTTCTCTCCTGCAAGGCTGAGCGTTATCTGTGCTCTCTGTTTTTCTCTGCAATGAATAAAAAAGGCCTGTTCTTTCTTGATGGTACAAAATAGATGTTGAAGGGTTATGGGTGAACAGGTTGGGACATGTCCATGAAATGTACTGGGTTGTGTCTTGTTCCCCTTTTGTTCATTCTTGAGCTTAGATTTGTGTCGACAGAATTGTTTCAGTCACAAATGCCCATCAGAAGAATATGAGAGACTCTTGTCTTGATGGTGTTCATGAAAGTCTTGCTGTTGACTTAATTGGGTTGTTCAGCTTCAGAGACTCCCAGGAACTGGTCGTTTTAAGTGGACTTGTTTCGTTTCAGAAAGGTAGCAGTACTACACTGATAACTGATAACCATAAGAAACAAAAAACTTCTTGCTTTCTTGGACAATCCATAAGTAGCTTTTATTATCATTCTCAATGCTTTTATTCCTTAGGAATTTATTAATGTTTTGCTAAAAAAGTTTTCTTTTTTTGAATCGAAACCCTAGAAATCTTGGAAATACCCGAAAAGCACAATTTATATATTGACTTAATTAGTTACCAGACATTTAAAGAAAAGTTTGCTGCTGAACACTCTATTTCTTTTATTTCTGTTTAATAGTGATCATTAGTAGCCCTCATCACATGTTTTTTACTTTCCTTAATCAGCTTTCACAATGATTTGCTATGTTTATTTAGTTTTAATACCACTGTTGTTTATCTCATGGCTTTAATGTCTTGTGGGATTTACTTAGCAATATGCTGCAGCAGAAGCATAGCTGTAGGCCTGTAAATACTTCTTTACAGGAGCTTGACTGTGTTTAGTTCTCTGCCTAAACACCACTTTAAATGGGAACTGTGTGGTGGAAGCAGCTCTCTCTAACAGGGGAGGAGATGGAGAGTCACTTGGCTGACATGGATCTGTCTTGTCTTGTTGTCCCAGAGCACTCTGACATCAGCTTTCTCACAGCAACATTTGGAGGTAAACTCAGATTTTGAATGACATGGGGCGAGAACCTGAGTGATGCAACTTGGGAGATGGTGGCCAGGATGGAAAATAGCAAATATGGACAACCATCCACAAATACATTGTCTGGAATTATAGCCACCTGAAATTTGGAGCTAAAAGCCCTGATATGGTGCATATACAGATTTTTTTTTGTCCTCTGTACTGCATCAACTGAAGGATTTGGAACTTATTCTCCATTTAAAAGCATTTGAGATACAAAAGTGTCCATTCAGTCCTTTCCCTAGTGGGTGCACTTCTCACGCCAGGATGTATTCTTTGTTAGGCTTTTAGCTATTGCTGTTTTTCAGATAAAAGATAAAGGATAACAAATTCTTTCTTGAGTAATGTACTATTTCTTATACCACAGCAGTTTTTGTAATCAAATGTCTAACTTATGTGAGGAATCTTTCAAAAATTAAGTCTCACTGAGAAGCATAATTTCAGGCTTGTTTTCCAGTTAAAAGGGTAAAATGGAAATTTATCTTCTTAACTCCCCTCCTCTGACTTGGAATCCAAATGCAGTAATATAAAATGGTTCTATTCATTTGGTAAGAACAATATCAAATATGTGAATGAAGGTGAATAATATCCTTAGTATTATTTTTACAAAGTATCTCTCATATAATCTTTTCTATCACAATCCCTCACTTTTGTTTTAAGTCCTAGTTATTAAGGACTTGAAACACTTGCTAAATATAGCTTCAAATTTTTAAATTTCAGGTCATATCAAGTAGCTAATTACCACAGGTATCTTCAGCTAATAAATTGGTTTTAATAGTTTTGTGGTGTGAATTTTTGCTTAGTTCCTCATTTAAGCTGCTTCGTGCTTCCGGATTGTTTGGATTTGCAAAGCAACATGTGTTTGCTGGAAATGGTTACGTATTAAGTTTTCAGGTTTTTTATTTAAATTTTCAACATTATGCCCTCCGCCCCAACTTTGTTATCAAATGCTTGCAAGAAAATCTTTGTTAACCTACTATGATAATAATCCCCTTCCTTTCCCTTTTCTAAACATACGTACTTCATGATGAGGAGGCCACATTCTTGAAGTTTAGCATGCATATATATGTGCCTAGTACACTGTTTATACAAAATGCCTCATTTTTGTTGAGTGTTCAAGTAGGGGGTACATGTACAAGTGGGTAGCTAAATAGATGTGGGGGAAAGTTAGAACCAAAATGCTCCTGTTGAAAACAATACCTAGGCAGTATCTACCTGTATACATGAAATCAAAAGGGTATTCATATGGGAGTGTTACAACTCATTGTAAGTAACGCTGACAGAAAGTCAGACTCACCTTGTATCCTTCAAGTGCTGCCCTTATGCAGGATTTTCTGTTGCATAAGGTTCAAAGCAGTCCTCAGAAGCAGTCGTGTTTCAGGATATGTATTTTCTATGCAGTTGTTTTCTTCACTTTTAAAAGTCAATGTATAATGCATAAGCTAAAATACAAATTAAAGGATTATTGGAATATGGAGCTGGTTTTTGTTTACAAGAAGCTATATCAAAGTGGTTTCTATTTATGCTCTTAGTAATGTTTTTCTCTTTTTCATAGTAGAGTAGCTTATTTCTCTATAGCAATTTTATGGAAAATTTCAGATGTAATTTAATGTAATGTAAAAAGTGCCTAAGGTACTTAGCATTGATGCTTTTTTCTGATTCTGGTAGTTTTTTCCTGCTATTTTATCATACAGGGTTTTTTCCCCTTGGAAGTGGCTTATTTGTAGATATGTTGTCTTTTTATTTAAGTTTTGTAGTGCTTTTTGAAATGGAATTAGGCATGGAATAGCTCAAGGGTTAAATCATCAACACTAGTCTACTGGGATGAACCACTACTAGAACTAATTTGATTACTCATTAGTTGTCATTGGGATTATATGCTATAAAGAAGTGTGGGATTTTTTTCCCGAATTTATGTAGTCTGTGATATTTTCAAAGTAATTTACGAAGCTTCCACCCTGTAAAGCCCTGTGAATTTGTTAGCTGTGTTTTCTTTACCATTCTTAGAGAAAATAGTTTCTTTTCCAAATGGATAGAAGGAAAAAACAAAACCAGAAAACCACCAAAATACTAAAAAAATTTCTGAGTATGTAAGAAGCTTAGTGACCAAAAAGCAAAAATGGTTTGGTGTTGGCTTGTTTGGGTTTTTTGGTTGGTTGGTTGTTTTTTCTCCCAGAATAATGATTGACAGTCTCTGCACATAGGGATAAATCAAGCACAAAGCGGAAGAATTTGTGGGAAAAAAAGAGTAGTCTTTTTGATGAGACATATGCTGATAAACCAATGCAGCTGTTAAATTTTTCCAAGAAAAAGAGTCTGACTGGGTCAGGGTGACAGTGAAAGAGTCAGGGACCATTGAGTTAATTCATCCACTCATGGAAGCACTTGCAGAGAGCAGCAGAAAGTTGATGGAAATTGAGATAAAGTGTAGACAGAGGGGGAAAGTGTGTTTTCATATCTCACATTTCCTTTAAGTGAAAGTGTTTTTCTTAGGCTGGTAGTTGTGGGCTCTGGCAGCGCATGCTGAGTGGCATCACAGTTTCCATTTGAATAGAGACAGAGGAAGGATATGCCATGCTTACTGTGTAATTCATTATAAATGGTAAATGTAGTGATTAATGATGATGTGTTAAGGTTATGTTGGTCATATCAGTTGATTGGAAGATGAAGACTTTGCATTTCTTTTACTTTGGAAACTGATTTGCATTCCCAGAGGTAGTACAGTCTCTGTAACCAGGTGCAGGGAAGCAAGATTGCACTACAGTATAGCAAAGTATGGAAACCATGTGTTGTTAAGGAGCCAGGAAAAGCCCTAAGCATGAAAAAGTGTAGTGTCTGTCTGTATTTCAGGAATATGCTTGTTTGTTTGCTTAAATCTATTAAAAATAGAGAAACAATTTCAGATGGTCCAGTATGAAACATTCAAGTAATAGCTGAGCGTGAAATGACATCTACCTAAATGTCATTACTTTTTCCAGTTCTATTAATTTCATTTCATCTATTTGCAAGATAACCATCTAGGCAAAACATGAAACATGAAATATTTTGCTGCAGTTGTGTTTTATAAACCAGAATTCTTTCCCATGACAGTACTGGAGGAAAAGCAGAATTGAAAAATTTAGAAGTTATTTACCTCTAAATGGTCTTGCAAATGACATTGAAAACTTCAGAACTGAACAACACATTGTGCTACAAGCTCTATTTGGCATTTCAGTAATAGAAGATGTAGTTTGGAATGCATGATGCTTATTTAGAGGTGTGGGGGAAAAAGGTGTTTTGACTGATTTTTCTCCTTTGGATGGACCCTTTTTGCCTCAATTCCAATCTCTCATCTGTTGATAGCTTTAGTGGGTTTTATTTTTACCTGGTGAGAATGTCACCAAGTAGAGAAATCACCTGAACAGCTGAAATTCAATTTAGACCGTGTAAGCACTTAGATTCTGGCAGGATATATGAACAAGTACCAGTGTGATTTTGGTGGGTGCTGTAATACTGGCTGTGGTTTCTGACCTAATGTTATATTGGCTTATTTTAGAAACAAGGAAGAAGTATAAATCTCTCTATGCAAAGTAAGAATTAATATGTGACCATATCCCTAGGGAAAGCAAGATGATGTCTTTTATGGAAGGAAGGGTAGAAATAATTGGAAATGGAAAATTACTTCAGAAAGATGGAATAAAAGAGCTTAGTGTACCCATTGCATCTCTCTTAATCCAGCAAGCAATTTTTCTCAGTAGTTCCTTGATCTGTGGGTGATTTATGTAAGTTGTATTAAATTTCTACATGAAGTATTCTGTTACTATGGTGATAGGTGCCACTCCACACAGATTGTTTAAACAAAATTAAAGCAATTCTTTGTACTCAGTAGGCTGTGTAATTGCTATTAGTTTGTACACAAAGGTTATGAACTTAGAGTACTGCAAGTTTATTACATTTTCAGGGAAGGGCTTGAGACTTTTAGAAGCATTTGTGTAGGTTGCATAGGAAATGTTCTTTTTTGTAGCATTTATTTAGTAGCTTGCATTGTATTTTTCTAATAGAGATTTTTTTCCTCTCCCCTCACTATGTTAAATGGCATGTGCTCACCATTCCACTTTCTCCCCTCTCTCCCAGTCCTTATGCATGTTTCTGATGGGGGAGGACAGAGTGGGTTCTGCAGGTACAGACGAGTTCTGACTTCAGTGTGCTGAGAACGGGAGTAATAATAGAGTGAGGAGGCCTTAGAGCCAGTGGCAAGAAACTGCAGGGATTGAATAAGTGCAGCATAAGTGAGAAAGAAAGCAAATATTTCTGAACGGCAGTGGGAATAAAATCGACAGGATTTGTGTGGGAAGCGAAGAGGAGTTGAAAATGGCTCCCAGGTTGGGAGCTTGTGGGACATAAGGTGGTGGAGCTGTTGACAGAGATAGGGAAAGAAAGGGAGAAGAGGGAGCGTTTGGGAAGAAACGTGATTTTAGCTTTCCAGCATACTGTGTTAGGGCTGGTGGCAAATATCCAGAAGGAGATTCTCAACTGTGAATGTGAACAGAAGGGACGAGAGATCTGTGACTCATCCGCACAGAGATGATAATTAAAGCAGCATGATTTCAGGAGGCTGCTGAACAATAGGGAAGAGGTTGCAGAAAAGGGGAGAGCTGAGGATAGAGATCCCTTGTACTGTGGCAGTTGGAACAGCCATGATGGGACACTTTTGGAGCAGCTCAGTGGAAACAAAGTCATGGAAAGAGCATATTTTAGGATGGCTGCTTAGAAATACAGTGTAAATTTTTAACAGTGTCTGTGTAGTTTTAAAAATTAATTTTGAATGGTAGCAGCCAAGGATTGTATTTGCAAGCACTGGGTGTTGTATAGTTTGGAGGAACTTGCTATTGCATTTTAGATAAAAAATGTATCATTGTCAGTGTCCCCAAGGCCCATACCTCTTGTATCCAAAGACCTGCTAGACTTCTTAAAAGCTAAGATGTGGCAAAGCACCTCAGGAAACCTCTGACAGTGTCATACTCTTATTTCTTTGCATGTTGCCAGACGAGAATGTTGCCTGCTTGCCAACTTCTGTAGTTTTGGGGGTATTTTAGAGTTTTACGTTTTTGTAAAGGGAGATGGAGGGGAGGGGGTTGAACATAGCTATGTATTTTGCCAATTTTTCTTCTTCTAGTAATTACCCAGACATACATCACAGTCAGAGCAGGGTTCTGTGATAGCTTCCAGTTTTTCACAGCCAACCATATCCCAGCTGCTTCAAAAGCAGTGTGACCAGCAGGTCAGGGGAGATGATTCCCCGCCCCACTCCACTCTCTTGAGACTCCACCTGCAGTGCTGCATCCAGCTCTGAGGCTCCAATGTAAGAAGGTGTGGACCTGTTGAAACAAGTCCAGAGGAGGCCACAAAAATGATCAGAGGTCTAGAACGCCTCTCCTGTGAGGACAGGCTGAGTGAGTCAGGGTTGTTCAGCCTGGAGAAGAGAAGAGTCCAGGGAGACCTGGCAGCCTTCCAGTACTTAAATGGGTCTAAAAGAGAGCTGGAGAGGGACTTTTTGCAAAGGCATATAGTGACAGGACAAAGGCAAATGGCTTTAAACTGAAAGAGAGCAGTTTTATATTAGATATAAGGAAGAAATTCTTCACTGTCACATCCCTGGAGGTGTTCAAGGCCAGAGTGGATGGGGCTTTGAGAAAACCTGCTCTAGTGGGTGACATCCCTGCTCATGGCAGTAGTACTGGAATGAGACAATCTTTAAGATCCCTTCCAACCCAAGCCGTTCTAGGATATCAATCAAGTTAATTGTTTCAAAGCTGTCATTGTTTATTCCTACCACCAGCTATAATAGATGTATTTTCCATGTATTTTCTAATTATAGTGAAAGGCTAAATGAACTCAACCTGTGTTACTGTTGTACCAGTGGCTTGGTCCAAGAAAAGCAATGAAGGGTAATAGTAAATGAAGGTACACTGAAAGTTATAAAACTTTTGCCTTCATGTGTTGACAAAGCTTTAGACTTTGTCATCATTGTTGTTGAGAACTTCTGTGAGAACCTTCAGTGACAACTTCAGCAAACCTCAGTCTTGTGGCTCTCTTGCTGTGGCTGAACTGGGCAGAATTCAAATGAGCCTTTCTAGAGCCAATGGCATAAATTCCCTAGAGCTACTGACACTTGAACTGGCTCCTTGAAGGCAGAAGAATTTATTTTTGGTGGTGTGGTACTGAGACTTAAGAGGCTGGGAGTTATGTCTGAGTATTCTCAAGTTAATTATTTTTTATTGTTGCTAAGTAGCAAGACCCGACAGATCATCCATTTGATTTATACTGCTATTAAAGGATTCAGTTACAGTTTTAATCAATTTGAGAAGCAAAAGGATTTAAAGGATGGCTTGGCTTGATTCCAGCCAATGGCTACATTGCTCGAGAGAGATTTTATGCCAAAGGTTTGGCAACGCATGAGAGTCTGAACCTTCTTTTAGCAATCATGTAATTCATTATTTTTGTTGCATATAGAGTACTGGAGTGGCATAGTTTAGAACATTTTGCATGACTTTAAAAACAATGGTGACAGCAATTCCATTAGACATCTGTTTTTAAACAGTACATAAAATCTAGCTCATGCCCTCTTGAAACTAGACATGGAAGATGTGTGGGGTTGCTTATGAAACATGTATTTCCCAGGTGATTTTACTACCACTTTTAAAATGGTGTTCCTAACACAATTGCCTGCATTTTTATCTGCAAAAATGCTAGAAAAAACAGTGCAATATACACAAATACACACATGTAAGTTGCCTTCATGTAAACTCCATTGGGCTGCAGAGGAAGATAATGAAAAAAACAGAAGAAGTTCCACCAGAATTGACTTGAAAGCTGCCTGGAGAATTAATAATCTCATGACAAGCTCTTGTTCTTCACACGTTGCTCCAGTTGACTCCTTCACACAACCTGCTTCTAGGCAATGCTGCTATTGTAAGAACTTACGAAGGACATTTTTGGACTAACATGTTACCTGAGAATTGGGAGATTTGTATTTTGTTGCTGGCAATCATGTAACCTGCTTCTGTGTCAGTTCTGCCTAGGAAATTGCCTTACTTTGTAGGAGAAAATAGATTAGCACGACTACATGTACATGAGCAACCAAGACATTCTGCTGAGCAAGAAAATACGGTGAAAGAAGTCCACGCTGTCTCTTGAGCACTCTCATCTAAGGATTACTAGAAGTGGTTAAATGTTGCTGACAGAACTAATGCATGTATTTCTGCATTTCTCCCTTTCTGTATCCATTAACTGTTTGTATGTATATATTTTATTTTCTGAACTAGCATAATTTTATGCTGAAGTTAAGTTATGGAGTTGAAAGGAATGTAAGGCTGCCAAGAATGCAGTGCGGCAGCTGCCAGAATATGCAGCAAAACCATGAATAATAATAGTAATAGTAGTAGTAGGAGTGGTAATAATGATGGTATGTTTTGAGAGTATCTGCAAGTATCCTGAGAGGGGAGTTTGACAGGTAACTGCAATAGCTAATTTGACAGGTTGCCAACTCAGACTTGTACACCACATCACATATATGCAAAACCAGAAGTGTTTTCTGCTGAATAGTTACCCCATAGTTATAGTACTGCAGAACTGTGTGAACATTTTTTTACTTGTGGGTTATGTGAGCAGTAGGATGAATTGGCAGGTCTTCTGTATCTCAGTACTTCACAGATTGAGTTAACAATTAATCTACTTGTGTGCAAAGAAAACAAAGTACAAGAAAAGTATGTGTGTAATTAACTGCCCCACTCCCAACTTCTGTGACATACTAAGACAAATGTTTAAAAAGAGGGTAATAATAGTGAGTGTAGGACTAAAAAAAATGGAAAAACATAAATCATAAACAACACTTTTGAAAAAACCCCCTCCACAAATATTTGTATTTTATACATATTGTTTCACATGTGAGTTGTTCTAGCACTGTGGACCACCGTGATATGTGTACATTTTGCAGCATTGTCACAAGCCAGTGCTGTCTAATTCAGTGGGTTTAATTTAAATGTCCTTAGTAATTATTCCTTATGATATTATGGTAGGATCTGTGCAGGTAAAACAATTTTTTTTGTAGAAATAATGCAGAATTGTGGTTATGAAGGTCAGAGCTTCCAGAAGAAATAAGTGATGCCTCTCAACTGCAGTGTAGTGTAGGTCTTGCTACCTTGCTTGTAGTCTTAAAATTTGGTTTTAACATTATACCAGGATTAAAATGCAGAAGAACCCTCTCGCTGATTTGTGTGGTTTCTTCTTGCATTTCTTATCTTCCGTCTTTACTGCTTCTCTTTTTTTCTTCCTATTTTGGACCTCATGTTTCCCTTTTTCTGGGATTTTAGCCTAGTTCCAGCTGCCTCCACAAAGGTCACTTTTACCATTCTTTATGCATGAAGCAGAGTGGAAAGAGTGACCATGAAAAATGAAAATCTGATATTAGTAATAAGGTTGTTCCATCACATTTCCCTTCTATTTCTCTCTTTTTGTTTTGTGGCTGACACTCTCCCATTTTTTCTTTCAAACTACTTATGGCCACTACATCAGGAAATGTAAATTAACACAACTTCTTTTGTTGTTTTACTAACAATCTGTGCCATTAATCTTTTAGAAAATAATCCATGTTTAGAAAATAACATTATACTGTTTCAGCTGAAGCTTTATTTGGTTGGTTAGAAGAAGATCATCCAGCGTAGCTTCAGTTGTAGTATGTCAATGCATATATGTGTGAGGTTCAAAGAACAAACAGGTAAAAGTAATATATCTCTTCCTTGCTATAACTTTGTATTTCAGTTCAAGGATGATCACAGTATTGTTTAACTAAGTGAATAGCAAATCTTTATCTTGTGGAGGAGTAAAGCTTGGTTGCAGATTTTTGTGTGTGTTCTTGCTTTTCTGAAGTAGAAAAAAGTTGATGTTAAACTTGCATATGATCTGTTTCTCACTTTAATTGCAATGTTTTGAAACTGTAGTTAAATAGATATTTAAGAAAATCTTTCAGGAGTAAGATACAGGCTTGTATGGAAGGAAGAGTCATTCTCCAGGTGTGGGTGGGATGCTACTAAGAATAAAAATTTCTTTCTAATTGCATAGTTAGAGACTTTTTATAGTTCTCAAGTGCTCTAAGCTCTTTCAGTTGAAATGAAATGGGTATGGAAAAGCAGGAACTGTAAATGGTACAGGCCCCTAGTAATTTGCATTCAGCTTACCATTCTACCCAAGGGATGTTTGTTGAGAGTGGGCACAGTTATCTTCGGCACTTGCTTAAAGCATAAGGCAGCCAAGGGGACATAAGCTGTTCCCTATGACAGAAAGTGACATGTGGCTTTTGCTCTGGGGGTCGTTCAGAAACAGCCTCAGCCTCATCTCTAGGGATGGCTGTAGAGTGGTGAAACAAGCTGCAGGGATCAGCTTGGTGACCTTTTCCTAGGTTTCTTTGAATCCTAGACTTCAGGGCTGCTCTGGGCTGTGCCAGAATGGTTCTTTACATTCCTGCAGGGCTCCCTGAGTTTGTGCTTGAATTATGTTTAGTTGGATGTCATTTATGTATGAAAAAATATATTTAAGAATTGGGGTTTTTTTGTTTTACCTTGGTATTGCATTTGCTGTCCTCTAGTTTCTCTGTCTTTTATGGTTTACTGAACTGTTAATTTTTCTGTTGCCTGAATATGAGGATGTAATATCAACAGTCTGCTGTCTGCTATGTGATGAACTCATTTAGCAATTCTTCTTCCCAGACCCTGGATTTGTATGGAACTGTGTGTTAAAGAGAGAAGTTAAGAGTGAATCTGTTCATAGACTAAATGCCTGAGAAGTTTCCCACATGTTTTACTGTCTTCTGTGGATTCAGAAATATTGTAATATTTTTATATATACTCTTAGTTTGTTGGAAATAAGCATATTTGGCTTCCTTCGTGATCGTGTAGGACATTAATTTCAAGGATTTAGCAGTATTTCTCTGTTATTCACTGCCTTCTTGTTTGTAATAAACCTCTGCAGTATCTGAGAACCCAGAATCCTTCTTTCTTTGGTAGTGAAACTTATCCAACAGTATCCTCTTTAAGCTGAATGTTTAAAATTACAGTAAATTCTTCCTAATACCAATGAAATAATTATGTCTGCCTAAAAACACTTTTTTTTGTTCTTCAATATAAATGTTGCAATCTCTTCCTGCTATTTTTGCAAAATGATTCATAAGAAACCATGCAGAAAATAGATGTATCCAGATTGAAAATGTTACATGCCCTCCCACATATAACAATGAAATGTGTGTTTTGCTACTAAGATTGCAAATACTTCATTGATGTCTGCGTATAATTAAATGTGTTAGATTTTCGTTCCGGCTATACTTACTGGCAAATGTTTCTTGAATGCCAACAGCTGTTATTAGGCAAATGCTCCCTGATCAACCTGCTACTTCTGATAGGTTGCTTTATATAAAGCTTAAGAGCACATTGGCTTTTCTTGCCTGAGTAACACTGGAAGTGTTTCATGGATTCAAAGTTCATTCATTTTAATGCATATAAGAAAGTTGTTTTTCTAGCTGGATAAACTGATTTTAAAGTGACACTTCATACATGAAAAATTAGTCACATTTCTCATGTGGTTTATTAGATAGGATATAAAGCATCTGTTCTAAGCAGTGCTTGCACTAATTATCGTAAAGTTACAGCATTTGATGAACTTAAAAAAGAGTGTTTCTTTCATCATTGTTGGTTGTATTTCATGTGCTCTCTGCCTTGCTAATTCCATTTCTGTATATCCACTGAGATTTTGGCCTGTCAGAAACACTTTCACAGTCCTAGACTCCCATCTGTTAGTCTTGCCTATAGAAACTGCCTCACATGCTACATAAGGTAACAAGAATGTACATGCAGTCCCCAGCAGGCTGTGTGTAACAAGAGGGTCCGCCCTGTGTTTCCTGTGTGTTTTGTATTCAGCGTTTCTCCTCCATCTCATGTCATGGTATGTTATAAACAATCAATTCTTCCTCCTCCCAGAGTTTTCCTTCTCTTCTACGGCAGAATGTGTGAGTGTATCAGTTCAGCTCAGCAAGAATTGTTCGTCTTGGTTTCCCTTCTCAGTTACTTGCGACTGTTGCTGGTACCTCTGGTTTTCAGTGTTACCACTACAAGCAGGTCACTTTTCTCCATGGTCAGGGATGACTGGTTGAAGGCACTTGTCTGGTATACATGGCACTAGCTGGTATGTGCCAAAAGGATGTAAAGTGGAAAAAGAGCATCATCTGTGTCAAGGAAGAAAGCAACAGGAACTAGGGAATAGATACAAACATTTACCAGTATTGCCTTTCTGTGGTGGCTTCACACTTTGGTTACATGAATCTTTTCATTCTGCCTAAGTCTTTGAAATATTTTGTTTCATCCTAGGGACTTTTCAATTTATTTCAATTCTTTTTAATGATAATTCAAGGAAGGGGTAGTGATTGGACCAACTTAACATGCTTTTTCTGCTTTACTTTTTCAGGATTGCACAGTATATGAAACGGAGAATAAAATTCTTCATGTGGTGAGTAGTGTTTGGATTTCTCCTAAATATATGTTTGTGTAGACCACATAGAATTTTAGGGCTGTGTTTTTTGTGCTTTTTGTATGCAGTACCCGTGTAATAATGAACCAGGTCTGGATATGACTGAGTGAAGGTATGGAACTACTTGTAAAGAGGTCATGATGTTGCAGAAGCCAAACCTGGCATATGAGAAGCCAGGAACTTTGCAAGGGCTTGTGTTTGTCTGGCTCAGGCCCATCTGTTATTTGTAAACCATAATCAGAAGAATGATTTTGAAAAATGGCTTTTTTTTCTCTTTGAGAGTGACCTGGTTGCTAGGCTTCATATGTGTTTATCTTAGTGATACAGCTTCATTTATACAGCTTTATTGCTCATAGGAGCCTGGAGATAGCCTAATAGTAGGAAAATTAATGCAATGTTTTCTTTTGAATTCTCAGCATAAATACAATGGTCTGTTCTTAGAATCTGTAGTGCTATTGACAGTAAATAAAGCAGATAAAATTTATCAGGGCATTGGGAAACATGATGGTTTTGAAAGGCTGGTGCATAAAGAATCAAAAGCTTGAGTAATCTCTGTTGGAAAACTTTGCCTAAATTTTAGATATTAAATTGTGTTTCATGTTGTGAGTGAGCTTCAGTGAGTATGAAGTTAACCCACAGCATGTTTCTAAAAGTTAGAAATGAAGATAGTATCCCTAGGAATGAGTAATGAGTTGGCTTAATTTATTCACTGTATTTCACATTTAGATCGGTTTTGATATTATACTGTTTTTATTAACAGAGTTTAAGCAAGAAAATACTGTATTTCTTTATTTTAAAAGGTCAGCTTTCCAGTAAATTTTGCAATATTTTTCCCCCCTATTGATGCCATATCAAATGCTTGGCAGACTGAGTTCTACAAGCTTTCGATGCTTTGGTTTCACAGTGATGTGGAATAAAAAGTCTCCTTGTATTCTTAAGTTTCACTGACATTTTTTCAGCTGTGGGACACAACGAATTAGCAAATTTAGTGAGCCTGTCTATGCTAGGCCAATCTCTGCAAAAATTTAAGTAAAGAAGTGTGTAATTGCATGTCTTGGCAAAAGTTGAAGTGCTGTAAGTTTGAAATCATTATATATAGCCTGGTTTTCAAAACACGCTTGTTGTCTGCTGTAAGAGGTGAGAGTTCAGCCATCTGCTATCTACAGTATATACATTTTACAAATGAGCAGAAAGGATTGTAAAGGGACCTGGCAGTGTTTAGAGCTGATGAAGTATCAGTTAATACAGTCTTCAACAGATAACTTTGATGAAACTGAGAGGGATTATTTTAAGATACGTGAATGCACAAAATTGAGACAGGTTTCAAAAGTTGTATTTCGTTCCATCATTCAGACTCCTAGGTTTATTTCTGTAATCTGCTGTAACTTCATTGTGATCACAGGTGGGACATATGTATTGTTGTAGCTTCTGTGATTAGTGCTCAAGCTTGCAAGGAAACATGAACATGAACAGAGCCTTGAATATTTTTGTGAAGCCTAGGGTTAAAAATGTGACTGTATGTAATACGTGTTACTTGGATAATTTCTGACCATATTGTGTTTCAGCTGATGGGTGGGATTTGATGTGGGAAAAACTGACCAAAAGCAATTGGTGAAAGGGTTAAATCTGTGACTAAATAATTAAAAGATAGGATTTCAGATGGATCATGTTGAGAATTTGAAAGGCAGTATTTTACACATGCAGCTGAAAAGGCTGATGATAAATCAGAATTGAAAGCAGTTACATTGCCTTCTAACCCCTCTCCTTGGAAGACAGAAAAATGTGTTGTTGGTTTAGCCCATTAGACAATCTGGGGGAGATTAATCTAGTAAATTTACAGACAAAAGTTAAAAATAAGGTTCTCTTATATAAAAGGAACAGTAGTAAATGTTGGTAAAGACATAGAAGGAGTGTTGAATGAGAAATACAGGGAGAACTAGGAAAGACTGGAAGGAGAAGACGTGAATACAGATATTGTAGAGAGAGAAAGTAAATTGTCTCTTCTTAAATTCAAAGACCAAGCTATTGCAAGTTCATTTTCTCAGTGCATTTCCCATCTGCAAACTGCAGACTCGTGGAGGTAACAGAAGTGGTGTTTGACCAGCGTCCCATCAGCTGCCTTGAGATGATCAGATACCAACATACACCTGTGTTTGCCAGGGTGACTCAGAGAGGCAACTGAATTCAAATCTGTGCGCTCATTCTGTATGATTTCATGTACCACTTTCTCTTCGTGAGACAGGGAAACAAAGTTTCTTCAAAAAGTGAAAGGCATTTACTTACAATTTATTAGCAATTCATACAATTAGCCTGAGGAAATCCTGGTTGCAAGGTGTTGTTCTCACTAAAGATTGAAGTAAAATTTTAAGAGTAAAATTTGTTACGTAAGTAAAAAAGAACTACAGCTACAGAAATGAAAATAACTTAAATGACAGTTATGTACTTTTATTTCTTAGGACACCAAGATATTTACCACCTTAGGAGCAAACTGTTGTATCATAGTGGTAGAATTTTGTCCACTTTACCTGTTGGTGGTGCAGTGATTTACTTTATGTTCAGCCTGAGTTCTGGGTTGAACATGTCCATTGTTCACATGATGAATAGTGTTACTTTGGACTCATGGGCTGTGGTTGAGGGCTGGAGCTCTGTAAGCACACATCTCCTGTGGGAATGCTGCCCTGTTTCCCCTGGAGCAAGCCCAGTTAGTGTGGGGAGCAAGAGGATACAGAGGGCACTGCAGGAAATGTGAGACCATTCTTGTGTTATTGAAGTGCAAACATGGCAACCTCCAAAGTTAACCTGTCATGTCTTCCTCTGAAGTGTTGTGGAGTAGGCAACCTCCCTTGCCAAAGGCAAGATCCTCAAATAAATGACTGATTGGTTTGCTTTAATTAGGTAGGACCAAAAAATAGTTCATGTGTTCATATTCTAATGGCAGCAATTTCTTTTGAAAAGCAAATGAATGCCGTCATTCCTTCAGAAGTGGTGGTGTGAGTGTTCCTGTGGAGATTGCTGAATCACCTTGTCCATAGATAGCATGACAATGTCAGTTCATGTATTCCCATGTTAGCTCTGTGGGTGTCTCTGATATGCGTTAAGAAATGGTGTTCTGTGGAGACAGACTTCTATAGCTTTGCTTATATTCCAGAAAGGAATCTCTTTGTTTGCTCCAAGCAATTTAAGTTTCAAATGCTTTAGAAAACACTTTGGTTGCTACTCACAATATTAAGTAGTGAATTAATCTGTGTTATTAAAGTAAACACATAAAATGTATCTAAAGGAAAAAGGTCTTATGGAAGAATTATGGAGTTTTAAGATGAAATTACCTACTTAAACTTGTTGATTTCTTCTAAATGGAGTTCCAAAGTGTATCTTGGGAAAAACTCTCTTCTATAATTTTTTACCCTAGAATTGTAGGAGTGTTGAAATAATTGTTGCAAAGATAACTACATTTCTTAAAAGTTCTGGGGTTTTCCTGTGACTTCACTCACAGAAACACTCAGAAGCATAAAATCATATAGGAACAATGTGTTGGATTTTGCTCATAAAATGCTGGTATTTCTGAAATATTAATGAATACAGAGAAATGTTTTGTATTTCTGACACTTCATTTCTCAGTATGTTTTTTCCAGATCAGCTTTTGCTCAGTAGGCAATGTAATAAATAAATAGTTAACTAATGATCATTTGTTGATATAAACAGAAAGTAAATAGCACCAGAAAATAATGCCAAGAGAAGTAGATGACAATAGAAAATATTAATTTTAGAGAAACAGGTTTCAGAATACACTAAGCCTAAATATGAAAGGATAACCCACAGGTGTGATGTTTACTGCAAAATTGAAAATTAGTATGCTCATGCTAGTTTATATTTAGCTTGATTTAGCTTGAGATGAGAAAGTACTTGTAAAACCACTCCAGCTTAAAAGTTCTGCTTATTTGGGGAATTACAGGTTAATCATTGCAAAAGCGTAAATGGAGCTTTAAAATATTTGAAGAATAATTCATTGATTCTATCCAGCTGTTCAAGTCTGTATATGATGGAAATATCCAGTTCAGATTAATCTGTGTGAAGCAGCAGAGTATTAAAGAGAGAGCAAAGCAAGAAGGACTAGTTATAGAAATTAGAAACTGGATCTAGTCAGATTAATAATAAATTTTAGCTGTAAAATTTTAATAGTTTTTTCCTTTAGCTTTTAGTTTAATTCCATAAGAAAAGAGAATGTTTTCCTAAGGAATTTCACTTTTTTAAAATCAGGCTATTTTTCCTGCAAAAAGAAAACACAGTTTTATTGAGTTGGGGAAGGGTAGAAAGTGGATCTGCAGGGTAAACTTAATATTCAGAAGTTTTTTTTAAAACAAATGTGCTATTTAAATTTAAAAAAGAATTGCTAAGTAGAAAAAGAAAAGAACAAGGCAATGGATCAGAATGTTCTTTTTTGCTAAGAGCCTTGTTGAAATCACAGTGATGATAATTTGCTCCTGCCCCCTATATTTGAATATTTGTTATAGAACTATAATGGACTAAAAATGCTTTGTCAAAGGTATCATTTTTATGGTCTTAAAAAAAGAAAAAGTAACCACCTTCTTCCTTTCAAGAACCTGTATCTTGCAGCAAGCTTCACTCTAATAGAAGCCTCTCTTTTGCATCCAAAATAAGATGTAGTTCAGAGTTTAAACTTCATGTATTTATAAATGCAAGTTCAGACCCACTTGGTTTTAAGATTGCTTGAGTTCCTGATATATTCCATACAATACAACAAATGTTTTGGACTAAAAGTAATTGATTAATAATTATTTGGTTTGGCTTACTTTTAATAATTGGACTTTATTAATCTCAGACAGTTGTAATTAACCGAGCTGCTTTTTTTTTTTTTCCAAACAGATTAAACTTAACATTACCCTGGCATTTTTTTCTTACTTTTAGCCTTGAATGTCCATATGGCTTAGTGGTATCCTATTCCTCATTCAAATGACATAGTTGAGGGAGTTGATGAGGGAGGCTGTTGCTGTTCCTGCCCTCAGCCCTGGGAATGTGTTTAAGCCAGGATGCTTTGGTATTGCATATACTTGTCAAGATAAATTTAAGCTTTGTCACTAGCCTGGGTAACATTAACGACAGGGACAAATACGGGTCTGTTTCCTTGACCAGAAATGCTTGGTGACCCTAGAGCTGCCTGAATTGAACAGACAGACACTTTGAGGGAAGGCCACTGAAGGCCATATCCATAGGTCCTTGCACTGTGCTGCAGAAGGCAGGCATTGTGCAGCACAAATTGAAGAGCCACAGAGAAGCAGAACTAACACAAATCTAATTTAGTCACCTTTAGGTCCTCATCCCTTTGGCTGAAAGAAGGAGCAGTTGTGGAAAAGCCGTTAGAAATTGGTACCCTGCAGTCCAAAAATACAGGTAGAAACTGAGCATTATCTGTCATTCTTCATGCTCTAGGGCACAACGTACTTGCCTACTGAGGGAAAAGATAATTTTTCCCTTTGAATTTCTACCGAACAACTAGGTCCTGTGTGGTGATATTTTTTGTCCTCCTTTGAATCATTTAACTTTGCACATAAAGACTGTGATGTAGCTTCAATCTGCAATTCTAAGTGTGTCATTTGAACAGAGAGAAGAATTTATAACTGAGGTGCAGTGATGAGTTAGTGTGGAAGAGAATGGAACTTGTTGCTACAAGGCTTATAGTGAGAACAAGGACTGTGGGACAAAAGGAGAAAATGCAATAACGTGTTGATTTCTCTGAGTTAATCATTTGTAACTTGCTTTTTTTCCTAGCCTGGATAAATTCTTTCCCCTTGTTCAGATACCTTGTGCACTGCCAGCTGAGTGCAGCTTGAGGAAGGCTGGAGATTTTTAATGCTGGCTGATCTTTGTGGGAGCAATTGGATCCTCAGCTTCCTGTGGCTTCTTACTGTAGCTAAACCTGCACTGCAGCAGGCAGTCAACAGTTACAAAAAATAAAGGATCCTGAGTTCATTAGCAGTTTTCATAAACAGAACTGTAGTTTTATTAACCATCCAAAGGTAGTCTACAATTTGAGAGAAAAGGTGAGATGATAGTACTACCATCTGATTTTAGTGGAACTAAAATACTTGTCTGCAGTGCAGCTTGTCCTGAATAATTATGGTGAGAAATAATGTACATGTCCATAAATGATTAGGAGTAAAATGAGTAGCAAAAGTTTATTACTTGAGTGCTTTTCTTCTATTCAAATTAATTGAGTAGCCTACATGCAAAGTATTATATCTGTCCCTTATTTTCCATAAAATAATTTCTATGTATAATTAAGAATTAAAAAAATTAATATTAACACCCCTGGATTTCTCTTTTCTGTATGATTTCTCAAACTGGACTTGCATGTGCCAAGATGAAAGCTTCTGTGAAATCTGGGATGGTTATGGACAGTTTAGTCAAGTTAGAAGTAAAGTTACACAGAACATAACTTTGGATATAGGCAGAGTTGTTGCTTGAGTGAATATGGAATGAACCTCATGAATGTTAGTGGGAACTGTTTAGGAAGAGGCGCAAAGGGAAGTTAAAGGGGGCTTGCTTGGGAACTTTCTAAATGTTGTCTCCACTAAATTGACATTGCTCCTGTGCCATATGGCAGCATCTTTGTCGTGGAACGCCCTGACCCACTGAATAGGTCTGAGGTGTTTTTCCATACAGATGCCTAAAGGAGAGGAAGCCTGCTCCTGGTGATCAGCTGTTTTGTTTGTATGATGGTTTGTGCTGATTGATATGTAAAACTCCTTGGCCAGTGAACTCCACAACAGCAACTCGGGCAGGCACTGGATGGTAGCAACATTAAAAGCTGTTGTAAACTGGCACAGCTGTATCCTACGAATAGGTCCCAGAGCCAGCCAAGATCCAATACATTCCCAGGGCTGAATTTCCCACTTCCTCCTTCTCCCATCCCAACCCCCCTCAACCAAACAAAAACAAACAAACAAACAAACAAAACACCAAACTTCAAACAAACCCCCACAAACTGTGAATGAAATGTTCCTGAGAGAAAACGCAAGGAAAAATGCATTATTATTATTTTGTCTGTGTCAGCCTCTGGATGTGTTTTCAGGGAGAACCTGCATACCCTGTCTTTGCTCTTGGGAGAGAATATCTGCTGTATAAGAGCGGACTCCTTGCTGTCTTGGCTCTGGACATGCTCAGAGTTCATGAAAATCTGCCTTTAACATAAACAAAAGATTCTTGATCCTGCTTAGAGTTCAACTCTTTAATCAAGATATATTTAGCCAAAACTACTTAACTGTATAATAGTTTATAGGGAAGCTTGTAAGATTCTCTAAGTATGTAACACAAAGTAGGCTTCTTATACTTTCAGGAGAAACCAGAGTTGATAGTTATTTTCTCGTAGCAGCTGCAAGTTTTGGATGGTTGGGCAGAACCCAGGCTCATGGTCTAAAAAAATTGCTTTTTGTTCCCAAGGTCTTGAAACTCTGCCAGAACATAAAAACTGAAATAAAATGCATAGTATTCTGAAATTAGAAGAGCAGTTTAATTAAAACCAAATTGGTTAGTCATTCCTTGGAAGTCCAGGCAAAGTGAATATGCCAGTTTGCTGTGCAATAGCAGTGAGTCTTAAATTCATAATCCTCCTACAGCCTTTCCCCTCTAAAGGAAGGGACAGTTCTTGCATGCAGAGAAAAACATTTTTCAATTAAATTAATTTTCTGGACCGAACTATCCTGTAATTACTAAGATGATTCTGTGATTAGGTCTCATTTTCTAGAGTGGCTGTTTTTTGAGCAGCTCTCTTTATGGGTGCAGTTAGTTATGGCTTCTTGTCTTGCTGAATCACTCAGGTCCACTAATGCTCCAGTAAAAGAAATATGGCTAATTCTGTTGGTCAGAAACTGAGAAGTAATTCAAGAACTTTAGTTTTCACCATTTTTTGTACCTTATGTTTTCTTTTGCTGTTCCCAGTCACCTCTGATACTAAAATATGGTAATGACCTTGATAACATTTAATCGAGCTTTAGAAGTTATCTGTCTTAAACTTTTGTCTTCACTCTGGTGAGTTGTGGGTGCTCATGAAGTGGAAAAGATTGTGTAGTACCACAGAAGGGTTTTGCCCTACATATGATTTCTAGGAAGGTAGTTGTGTATGCATCCCCACATGTTGAATGAGTGTTTACATTTTGGAAAGGTCATAGAATTTGAAGCCTTAATCTGAAAGTGCATCCTCTAGTCATTAGGTCTTCTCTAGACACTTTGCTGTGGCTCATTTATTCTGCTTGGAATGGGTATGATAACATACTGTTAGATTTCAATGTGAGTATCTAAGAAAGCTGTGAGACCGGAAAGACAATAATCTTTTTAGAAATGCACTGAAGCATATGGGAGATTTTTCATCCGAGTAACTTGGTGATTTTGGCATCTGATATTCCCAGAGAATATTCACACCACCTTGTTTTAGGATTGCGAGCAATATAGCCGTAATGGAATGCTGATCTCCATAGGCTTACTGTGTAGTATGTGCTGCACTCCTCTCATGGAGAGGCAGAGGGAGAGCAGCTGCTCCAGGGAGCTATTTAATGCATCTCAGCTTAGGCTTCTGTTCTGTGCCACATCCCAGACTTGTGGGACTCTTCACCCTTCCCCATCATCTGTCAAGGCAGCTGAAGGCTGGTTTTTTTAATGAGGAGCCATGTCTGTGACTGGCATACCTTGTGCTGGGTGGTAGGAATGCTCCTTTTCTGTGTGTTTTGGCATGTCTCTGCCATGCAGCAGTTGAAAATAGGAGGGAAAAAAAATTCACTATAAGCAGAAGTTTCTCTGAAACTTCTAGGAACCTCATAGATTTAGTAGTTTTAGAGTAGATTAAGAGGAAGAATCGGTGAGTGAACAGAAGTCTAAAGATATATCAAAAATTCCAGTTTTGTCTGCAGAGAATAATTTAGTTTTGCTCTTTGCTTTGCATGTGGAGAACTGAGTGCTCTGTAATTTTTTTAAAGCAATTTTTCAATAATTGTCAGTGCATTTACAGGAGAGATGAAAATAAAAATAGCATGCCAACACTGTGTTAAAAAACCCAAACAAACAGAAATCTAAGCTCTCATTCTTTTATGGAATAATTTTTACGTTTTAAAAATGTCAGCTCAAAGCAATTTTCATGTATCCAAAAGCATTGAAGAACCCCAAATTTCGATAAAGTTCACTTTTCCAGTTCTTCCTAGTTCAGGTAAAGCACAAAATATTCTTAACCTCATTATACGTATTTACTGACTTCCTTTATTCAGTAATGATGCTGCATCATGAGAAAGCAGAAGGGGTAGTGTGTATTGCTATGCTTGAAGGTAGTATTTTTTCTGGAAGAAGGTCATGTTGGTAATACAAATTTTGTTATATTTTCCCTTTGGTTCTGGTTTGTTTATTCACCCTGAAACATTATTGTTCAGTAAAATAAGTGATCTATGTACAAACCTAAACTTTTAACTGTTTGTAAATAATTTAAAGAGGACAAAACCCCATGTCCTGATCTATAACAGGGTTAAGATTTCAGTGTCACTGGATTTCTTTTTTTTTGCTTTTATCACGTAAATTTTTTATTGTTCTTTTTCCATAAGGTATTTTTTTTTTGTTATTTGGAAATATAGTGGTGATTTGACAAGGAGACTGTATCCACTTTTGTATTATTTTTCCATAGCATTGTTGTAGATATTTTTTACTATCTTGGAAGACTGGCTGGTGCAGCAGTTGTGTGCAGTTGTGTTTCAGTCATTTGAGCAGACTGGTTACTTTTCATGTTTTGAATTTGAGAGCAGTTAAGCTGGTTCTTAATTGCTTTTGGAGATACCCTCAGTTTTGGGTTCAGAAGAATGTCCTAATCCCTGAATTTGTTGACAAAAGATGCATCTGGAAACCTGTACAGGGAAATAATTTTTAAGTTGCTGAAAGAGAACTTCATGGATAACACTGAAATGCTCAAAAATTGCTTTCTTACAGAAATAAGAGAGAAAGATAGGAAAACTTCACATCTTTCCTGCTTCTGAGAAGAGGGTGTTTAGGGAGGGAGAGATTAGGAGGTAAACAGTATCAATTTGACAGTCCCAATCTTTTTAGAAACTTCTTCTGTCTTGCTGCAAAGAGGCTGCCAGTGATAACTGATGTAGGAGTTATCCCATTGTGAAGTGATGATTTATTGCAATCTTCATATCTCCAATAGTAAATCATGTTTGGCAGCTGTAGAACATGAGAAACCCATTCCAAGGACAGTTATCATCTTTTATGAGTAAAGAATAAACTTCAGAGTTAATGGGAGTCACCTGTCATCATTAAGAGGCTGATTTTCATCTGTGATGAACTTCAGCACATTCAGTGGAAATTAGTGGGGTTTGGGGCACTTACTAAGATGTGGGTAGGGTGAGGGTTGGAGCTCACCACATGCTGCCTCACATGCCAGAGCGCAGCCCAGAGACAGGGCCTGTATCCCCAAGAATGCGCAGCAGCAGCTCACACAGTCCCTTTTTCTCTCTACTCAGACGCAAAAGCATTTGCCATTTGTTCTTGCCTGGTCTGGTGCTGTGTTAGTTCGAGGGCATCACAGAAAATGTATTTTGAATTGCACTTCTGACTGAGGCCTTTCTTTCCCTCTTCTCCCTATTTCTGTCTGCCTTGTATGTACTTGAAAAATCTGATTATTTAAATTGTGTTGATACGCAAATAGTTTGCAATGCTTATTGTGACATTTTCTTTTCTCTTTTCTTTCCTAGTGTAAAACTCTCTCTGGCGTCTGTGATCACATTATCTCGCTCTCTTCTGACCCACTGGTTTCTCAGTCTGCCCACCTTGAAGTGATCCAGCTTACGAACATCAAGCCAAGTGAAGGGCTGGTAAGAAGTACGCAGTTAATCAAACCAATCATCCAGGATGAGAAAGTGATTGTCTAAAAATAAGTTTTATATATGGAAAGGAATAGGACATTTTAGCCATTTTTGTTTTAAAGCTTGAAAATAGTTTGATTATCCATGCTAGTTGGGTTGCTCACACAGCTGGGCCAACAGGGATGTATTTTGTAAAGCTGACTGAAGTATGGAAAGAGTTCGGTGAACTGGGAGAAATGAGTAAGAAGTTCTTGCCATTTATACTGGCTTCTGAAAAATGGTTCAGGTTGTTCTAGGATCTTGAAGTCTGAAGGGATTTAAATTACTAAGATCAACTCAACCAAGAAGTTTGCGTGGGCTTATGCACAAAACCTGTCATATTCTGGAAAACGTTTCATAGTATCTCTAGGATATAAAGCTATTTTATAAGTTATTCAAGGGCTCTACAGCACTGATGATAAGTAACTCATTGAATTTTATTGCAGGAACTCTGCATTCTTAATCAGGTGCTTTTAAAGGCTCTCAATGCAGCCATCCTGCGTTTGTTATTCAAGAGCCCATTGATCTTTTGTTTACTCAAGTATCCAACACCCACTGCATGGAAAAAACCAACACTGATAACAATCCCAGCTGTATGACTTTGCATCACTAATAATATCTCTTCCCATAATTTTTGGAGGTAGAGTAGAAGGTGATCAGAGTACTGTTAATCATTTTCTGTCTAAAGCAAGAGCTTTTGCAGCTTCTGCCCAAGCTTGTTCTCATTCCATTTTCTTGCCCAGTCTTGAAGGAATGTACTCTTTGCAGTACGTTTTTGAAGTTGTCTGGATGTCGTAGTTTTGGAGAATATTTTGGTTTGTGGGTTGGTTGTTACTGGATTTTGGGTTGATTTGGGTTTTTGACACATCTGGCATGCTGAGGTATTTAGAGCAATTGTACACTAAATGAAGTTTCCATTCTTTTGGAAAATCACTATTAAAATGTGATAAAAATCCCCAACATTTGGATGAGTAAATATAGCCCCGTCCTTTGTTTTTGCCTGCAGTTTGGTTTCTCTTCCTCCACGGGCTTTCTTTTTTATCTCTGAATCCATTTCAAACTCGTCCAGAATATCAGCTGTTCATGGATTCTCCCCTCCCTCTTTTTCCCTCCCTTACTCCTGTAATTTTAACTCTTACACCACTTCACTTCAGTCAGCCTTTTAAAATCCTGTCTTCTACTGTAGTTAGGAAACCTTCTTCCTCTTTCTCTTGATCACCTTTTTATGAGTTTTGTTCATTTTTATCTGAACTTCATTTCTTTTCTTTTCTTTCTGTCTTGTGACTGTTCTGTTGTGGTTTTCTTCCCTCATTTAAAGTTTTTCCGGAGGTTGGTGTTAACCCTTAGTGACTGAAAAATGTTAAGTGGTATTTTTGTAATTAAGAATGTGTTTCTTGGTTCTGTTTTTGCTGGGTAGCTGATGAGAAAATCTCTTTCCCTCTTTGTGCCTCTGTTTTACACCCTCTGTCTGTCTTCTCTGTTTAAACTGGAAGCTCTTCAGGGAAGGCTTTTTCTTTTAATGTGTTTATGAAATACCTCAACAGGGTCTTGATGCTGACTGAGGGTTAACATGTCATTGTCATAAAAAGAATTACATGTATTTTTTGAATAAAGGAAGGTAGTAATCATGCAGTATACAAGCCGTAGAAAGATACAATGCTATTTTGACACAGTCATATTTTTTCCCTCCATCCTTGCCATATTCCACTATTCTGTTGCCTCTACATTGTGCCGTCTCCTCCAGATTGTGAGCTCTCCAGACCAGACACCAAGGATGGTATATTCTCACTGGAAGGGTGAATATCATACCTTTCTCTTTGTAGCAGCACCAATCTTGCTAACAGATCCCCTTTGTAACATTGTTCTTTGTGCTTTATATGCTTTTGGGTTGTTGGGCGTTTGTTTCTTGGTTTATTGTTTTAAGCTAACATCATTCAATTAAGATACAGTGAATGCATATCAGTACTGCCCCACTGAATGCTAAGTGTGTCAGTTTAAGAATTTATGGTTGAGCCTGGAATTGTGAATATTCTCTGCACATCAGAAGCACTTGAACAAATGGGAGGCTGAATAACTTCTGGACATTCTTCCAGGATGTGTGCAATGATGGAGACGGAAAAATGATGAACTTTTCTGTAGATTTTTGACCCGCATAACAGTTCTGTGCTGGCTCTACCAATCACCAAATAAAATGTTCTATAAAGATGGGAAGACTTCAAGCAGAAGAAAAAAGACAAGGATGGCTACTAACTGGGAAGATGTTTTTGTCTCCTATGATAAACAGAATGTCTGACATGTCTCAAACTCAGTAGCTACGAAGCTAATGTAAATCTGGGAGAGAAAAAGGAAAGAAGAAGAGAAGGAAATTAAAAGTTTGGGAAACGATGTATTTCTATAAACTCATGGTAAATATATCATGGAACTAAGAAAATGGTTGAAGTTTTTACAACTTAAAAAAAAATTGGAGCACTGTCAGAACGTTTTAATCAGCACAAAGAGTTCCTTCACTTTGTTTGATATTTTCTTGTGGAAACGTAAGTATTTGTCAGAAGTAAATGGAGATTGTTAGACTAATACCTGAATGCAGAAGGAACAAGTAAATGTGTTGCAGGGTTTACTATGTCCTAGAGATATTAAAACTAGCTAACACCTATGACTAAATAACCTGTCAAGCAACTAAACCTGTCAAACAGAAAATGTTGTTAAGTTGTGATGTGGGGAACCTCTTATGTACTGGGTAAAGCAGTGTTACAGGTCTCCTTTGCTACTGGTGTGGGATTTTTTCCCTTTTTTTCCCCCCCTTTATCCCTGGTCTCTTGCCCAGGTGTGGTTATGTGACTGGTGCCTTCCTGTATTCTCCAGTGGGTGTTGCTGGGGGAGGAGATACAGCCTGCACTGACTGTGCAGTAAGGGGAAAAAGAGTTTTTAGAGTATATACTTAAAAAACCTTGAAATGGACTAATGTGATCAACTTGCCAATCACCAACCTGCTTCAATGTGTAATCCTTTCTTTTTTTCCTTTTTTTCCTCTTTTTTTTTCTTTGAGGACTTGGAAGTTATTTCATCTGTACTAGTAAGCAGAAGTTAATTTTGTATGTTTTTACAGTACTGATGTTCTACAAAGAGGCAAAACAGATTAGCTTGGGTAGTATCTTTTACCATGAAACAAAAATATTGCTGCTTGACTGAAAACAGTGAATGTATTTAGACAGAAAGCAGGAAAACAAGTTTTCTTTGGGTACATTTTCTGCAAGAGTCACTTCCTATTTTTAATATAGAACAGAATATCAGAACTATAGCAATGGTTAATCATGAATTTCAATTTTTTCCTATTGATATAATCAATTTAATCCCAGTCAGGTAAGGTATTGTGATATTATTTCAAGCTTTCTAGATTCAGAAATGAAAAGGTAAATTTCCCAGAACATGAGAGTGATTGGTCAGACTTCCACTGTACTACTATTGTTAATGTCTCCTGAATTTTTTTTGTTTGAAATACTGGAGGAGCTGGGAAATAATTACGAGCAGGATTCTGAGAGCTGTTTGGGGTTAAAGATGTGTGTGCAACTTTAGAGGGCTCCATTAAAATAGTGTCACGGGGAAAGTAGAAATGCCATTGTGTGTGATAAAATGGAACTAGTATCTTCTTTTCTTTTCCATTCACCATTGCATAAAATATGTTAGAGGTATATCACATTCTGTTTTCATTGCTAAAGAAACCAAACAAACAAAAAACCAAAAACAAATAAAGGGGGAAAAAAGGAAAAAAGGCACGAGGTCTGTTTTCTAACCCCTAACTGAATCAGCAAGATAAAATATAATGATTAGGTTGAAATTAGAGTTCCACCCATAACTGATCAGGATAATCTCTCATGTAATTCACCGTGACTTACTTCTTCTTTAATCTTGACACACATTTATTCCTGATTGCTAGGTTGGTTAGCTTATGGTTATTTTAGTCATATAAACTGAATTATCTTTCATTTCATTTCATGTAACTGATTCCTGTTAATTCTTAGGGACCATGGCATTATCTTTGAATACCTAAGATCTGTATCTATTGATTTGTTTCAGTACAAATTAGCAGCACACAGTGATCTCTCCTGTATTCTTAATCGCTAAAAGTACTGTTGATATTGTGCAGCCACAAGGAGGCAAAGAGGGGAAAATTTGTAAATGTCTGTGGTGTTCTTATTTCCATCCCAGATAAAACAGTTGAAGCCAAAAACATGCTCTTCTCTGAACCATTTCCCATATAATGTTCATTGAAAATGAGGAGTGGCGGAACATGGCTGAAAGGGGTTTATTTTTCTGTTGCAAAATGTTGCCTCTTATTTAAAAGCAGCTTTATAAGAAAAGTTATGTTTGTGCTTGCAAAATTAATGTGACATGGTACTAATGTAATATTTATTAATTTTACACGTGGAATAAATACAGTCTGAGGTGGAGGGGTTTTTTTCAGCTTCCCTCTTCCCTCTCCTTTCTTAACATGTGCAAGTCTTGATCTTAGCCTTTAAAGAGCATTCTGCAAAAATTTTTCTTCCTCTTTTGCTTTTTCAAAGTCTTTTAAATTTGTAGAAAAGACTAGACTGGATGTGAATTGCACTCTGCCATAATAGCACACTTGGATGACCTTACTGTCCTTTGAAATAATGCTTTGCACAAAACTAAACACTGTGTAGCCATTAAATGTGAGACACTATCCTTGGCTTTTACCCTGATGTTTGAAGTTAAAAGCAGTAACTCGCTGTCAATAAAGATGTGGCTTTCTTCAGGGAATGCTCCATGTGGGGACCTCACTCACCATTCCTGCCACCATGGTTATGGTCATTTTAGCTCTTGCCATGTTGCAGCGTGTATGGCCCTCTCACTTAGGTCTGGGTCCTGAGAGGGATTTAGACCCTGACGACTGGTGGTTTCAGGGCAGGTGTTCGTGCTAAATAACTGATACCGACTTGTCTCAGCCTCTTGTGTGGCTCATTACACTTTCCGTAAGATGTGTGTCTGGTAGGGTTAGGATGAGTGTATATTAGTGTTTCCCTACCTCACAGGGGTGTTGTGAGGATAAATGTATGAAAAAGCCATTCTATATTTGAGGTAATTGAGTTACGCAGAAACTCTGTGATGGAGCCAGCCAATGGACAAATTACTGAAGGCACACAGAGGAGCTGGCAATTGAAGGATGATGTTAAAGGTTTCTGACTGTGTAGCAATGAGCTTGATTTGTTACCTAGGTGATCAAATTCTTGATTTGTTACCTTCTAGCAGTGGCAGCTCAGTATAACATCTGGGTTTGATGCAATTACCACTATGTAATTATGCAAGACAGAGCAGGAGTTCACTTTTGAACACCCTATCCTGAGAAACTCATATAGAGTCCCTGTGTTTTTTACTGGGAATATTATCTGCCTTGTTAAGTGAGATGAGCTTCCTTGTTTCTGCTACCAAAATGTCTGTGAGTTCTGGTCCCAAATTAGGTTAGTCCAACCTGATATATCTTCCTTGCCTGTTTACCGTACTTACTCACCAGTGAGTCCACTCTGTTCCTCAGTGAGGAACAGATTTCTTTGTGGCATTGTGATTAAAAGGAGAAAAATGTTTCCCTGCTCTCTGTGAAGCAGGTGGGGGAAAGGAGATTCCTCAGAAGTTGTAGAATGCCAATTCTCTCCTTTTTCCTTCTGTCAGTGTCATAGTGGATGATGTTAAAATGTTTGAATTAAGGCTTGATGAAAATGCATATTTGAGATACTGTCTTAGACTACCCATGCAGGAACTTCTGTCTGTTCATAAGCTATTCCTCTTTCTTCATAATTTTGAAAGAAGTGGGATAGCTAACAAAGTTGACGTTTAAGTTTGCATCATTGAGTTTTACAGCTGAACTGCCCACTGAGATGAATGAGGTTATGAGAAAGTCTTACAGTCATTTTACAGGCACAATTCTGGGCATCAGTTTGCAGTTTGAAAGTTATGTTTGCAGCATTGCCTACTGGAGACTCCAGATCTTTTAAAACCCACTGTGGTTTTCAAAGCAAAATGGAAGTATTGATCATATTAAGGCAATTTGTAATTTTGGGGGTTTTTGGAACAAGGTGTTGTTTTATTTGTAGTTCAAGGAGTGTATTAAAAAAACTAGGAAGGATTTATGAGCATGACTGTGGTAAAAGTTTTAGTTTGCTATTGTTAATGCAGGCCAAAGTAGTTTGGGCTGTTCTTCTTGAGATGTATCAAAAAGCACTTTCCTATCCAGAGACAAATTCTTCATGGCATGTGTTAAAGTCCAAAAATCTTAAGGAAAGCAAAAAAGAAAAGAGAGATTCTTTTAGAGATATGCAAGTTTTGTTTGGATGGTGATGGTTTGTGAAACACTTTAAAAATTCTTTCCCATGATGTCTTTTTCTTAGGGTATGTACATTAAGTCAACATATGATGGTCTCCATGTAATTACTGGAACAACAGAAAATGTAAGTATTGTTAATGCTGTATGTTCAGGCCTGGAAACCTTTCTGACCTTACCTGTGGTTAATGCTTTCCCTTTGCTATAGACTACATTTTGCTTGCAAACCTGTGCTAGTTGGCTGTTGAGGACCAATGGCATGTTGGACAGCAGAGATGCTTGTGCTTGTTTACCTCAGAACTGAAAGAGCTGTTCCCAGTTAAGGACCAGGGGAATCAGTTTTAGTTTGTTCTTGCAAGACACTAAAATATTGCTGTTGGTCAAGACAGGAAGCAGCTGTCTTGGACTTATTTTGCTCTGCAGATAAAGGATAAACATCTATATTATGTTTAGGTTGTTATGCTGGAGTTTGCTGCAGAATTAGACAAACAACTTTTATATTTCCCATCTATCAATCGTCATTTAGTAATAAATAGATGCATGGAAATGGACATCCCTTCACATTGACAAATAACCATATATTGCTGCATGAACTTTTGAGTAATGCTTATGGGAAGGAACACTTATTAGCAGTGTACTAGTTCTCACTGAAGGCATTAAAGAGCAACTAAAACATAACAGACTAGTTTTCAAAAGCCTTTGAAATACAAGCTCCTTTCCTTGTACACCATATTCAGAGAACTGGCTATCTTTTAGGAGGTGAGCAAAACAGTAATTTTGGGGGGGAAAGGCTTCTATCCATGATCTTCAGTTAATATGGAGCAATCACTAAACAACACTGAACTGTTCCGTAATTATTTAGGCAATTCCTTTCATAGATTTTGATGGCATTTTCTTAAAATGAAGCTGTCAGTAATGTTTGTTTTATCCTGCTACTGTGTCATCCTGTGGGAAATGCAAACTACCTACGTGGTATTTACAGCTGCTGCATCTGATCTGCATTGAGGTTCTGTTAACATCTCAATAAAATAGGAATATTGTTTTTATCCTTTCATAGGACCTTCAGTCTGAAAGCCTTTAAGCCTTTTTTCTTTCTGTTTGTTGCTGCTGCAGGCAGGATATCCATATATTATAACCCACAGATACAGATATACTGCTGTAGAACTTTTATGAATGCCATCTGTCTTAGAATAAGGAAAATATAAGAAATTTCATCCTTGAAATCAAAATTCTAAAGAGTCAGACCCACAGCTACAGACATCATCAGTGAAATTAGCTAAGCTAAACAAACAGAATCACAGTGGAGTTTACTCTAGAAAATGTATGAAATAAAGAGAATGGGTTTTACAGTTGAATTTTTCTTGGATTAAAAAAGGAACAATTTCTCTCCATGACTTACTAATGGATTTAATTTCCCAGGGGCAAAGATAAAAATAAAATCTTAATGCGTTCCCTCAAAACTCTTATCTTTTGTGATTCATGAATATAATTTAAAGCTATGTCAGGAAGCCTCAGTCCTAATGACTTTGCTGCTGTTGTTACTGACTCTTTCACTCACTGTGACACCCTGGAGGTGCTCACAGCAGACCAAAAAACTGCACTCTGTTGTCAAGGGAAAAAGCTGTTGTGTGTTAAAGCATTTGTGAAAATGAGTAATGCTCTAGAGAAAGTGGAGTGTCTCCTGCTTTTAAGAACACAGTTGCTAACTGCTTCCTTTAACACACAAACACAAACACACAAATTTTTGATTCTAAGCAGCGTGGACAGAGCAAGATCATGATGGTGAACATGTGATCTGACCTGCTGATCTTGATATGTTTGCTATTTGCAATACAGGTTAACTTCTAGGAAACAGCAAGAATCCAAATTCTCTTCCATTTGAACAGAATTTTGTGTCCTTTTGCTTTCCAATTCTGCTCTTCCACGTGAGACAGTGGCAGACTTTTTTGTCTGAAAGATTACAGAGAAGCACAAGGTCTCTGCATTAAACACAGTAACATTGTAGTGCTAGCCACATTAATGTGAGAGAGGAGTTTTGTAACCACAGTTCTGCTTTTTCTCTTTGCCATTTGAGGTGTTTGATGTCCAACTACAAAGCCCATTAGAGTTTGGATCTTGCTGTTCATCATTAGGAGTCATCTCTCCCAACACATCAGCCCTGCAGATCAAAGCAGCTGAGCTCTGAAGCTTGAACTGTGAGAGAGCAGTGTTTCCTCACAGGTCACTGCTTCTCCTTGGTGGTCTTGTAGCATTAGAGCAAGCTGAGCTTTCGAGTTCATCTCTTCTGTCTTTTGTTTGGAAGGAAGAAATCTAAACGGTGTATTGGTCCAGCAAGAGAGTTTAGGTTTCTTGTGGAGTAGCCCTTTTAGACTATTTTGGAGAGATTCATGAACCAAATGTATCCTTCAAATAAAACCATTTTGTCCTTTGGTTTTCCAATAGAAAAGAGTCTTTTTCTAAAGTAAAAGCATGTGGTGCATCTCCACCAGAAACATAGCTTTGAAGGGGGGTGCTCCCAGTGTCCCCACTCCTGTGCACTGGTTGAGTTTGTGTGGCACCCTTAGATCACAGGGAAGAGAGGCCTTTTAGAAGAAATAACACCAAAGTCTCTGGACAAGGAGCAATTGTGCTCCAGGGTGTCTAAACTGGACTTCCAGAGACAGTGTGGCTATACTGGGGGAATAGGACAAACACAACATTTAACCTAAAGGACAGAACTAAATCTATTGTAAAGAATAAATTCTAAGCAGATTCTGAATAGCTTTTAGGTATTGATGTGTAACCCTTAGTGACAGGTACTTCCATCTCTTGTTCAGCTCCCTGTTGAACCAAATTACCAGCTAATGAAGATACAGTTTTGATTTGACACACTTTGTTCCTCCTAGTAGGACTTAATGAATAGATCATGTGCTTAGAAGTGAGCATATATGTCTAAAAAAGAAATATCTTACTAATTCTCCCCTGTTTTCCATAGATAGTTGTGATAAAAGACATTATTTTACAGCAAGGTCCATTCTTTACTGGAGAGGAAAAAGCAGTAAGGAGCAGGAGTTGCAACCCCTTCACAAGACCACAACCTTGGCACTTCTTTATAAATTATTTTTAGCTCACCTTGCAGTGTGTTTGAGGCATAATTGAAATGAGGCTTTTTTAACATAGACTTTTCCAGTTTCAAGATTGTCAGACTGTATTTTAATAGCTTGGCCAAATGCCAACCCAAATATCTGTTTTGTCAAGATTTAAGCTGCTAGTGCTGAAGACAATATAAAAGAAAGTTTGTGTCAGTAAAGTCTTACAGAGTTCAAGAGTAATGACACAAGATGCACTTGCATTGGCATTTCAAAAGTCTTAGGTGTAACTACATCTGAGCTAAAAGAGCTGTATTACATAGGAGGATTATAAAGATTTTAGCGGTGTGAATGAGTAACTGTGATTAGTGAAATGGCAGACAGAAAACAGATTATTAGAACATAATCACCAATGTTAAAATTTTTCCCCAAGTCACTTGGCCAACACCTTTAATGCTGAAGTAACGCCAAGAAGTCCAGGCTGCTGTTCTCTATGTAAGTAAAATTACACTTTTAGCAGCCCAGTTTGATTTAGGATGTTCCGTGCAATGTTTCCTGGGACTGAGTCACGAGAGACCCCTCTTTCAGTCTCACATTTCTCTCAGATATCTTCCGTTTAAACACTTTCCTTACCCGAAGCCACTAATTACCTGCAATTGTACTAGAAAGTCATGACATAGCTATGAGGCAGATTTTGAATGGGGATATAGTATATTGGTTATTACAAACAGTTCATGTTTCAGGCCTGAAGCATTTTCTCTAGATTAGCTGTTATCTCACCTGAAAATGAATTTAATTTCATTCCTTTATGTAAAATTTGCAGCAGCTTTTTTTAAATTTGCTCCAGACCAACGTTTGGTTTTGGTTTGTTTTTTTAGTGTTTGTTTGTTTTTTTTTCGAACTGTCAGTCTCACCTTCTATCATGGAGTTGAAGTGCCTTCATAGGCTGGCAGCCACAGAATGGAGGAAAAAAAATAAAGTGATGTGACTCTATCAAAAGCTGAAGGAATTTATTTCCCTTTAAACGTGGGGGTATTTCCCTCAGAAAACAGTTGGTCTTCTGTAAAGATAGAAGATGGGAAAATCTGGGGGAATTTCACTTTATGGAGTAGGTTTGGGCTTTTTTTGTTGTGGTTTTAATTTTTGTTATTACTAAAGGGGGTTTTGAGGCAAAGAACAAAACTACTTTGCTTTTTTGAAAGTGTGATCTTTGTAGGATTTTTGTTATAGTTGTGTTTCTTTCACCTAATAATGATAAAAAACGAAAGTTGCCATTAACTTACACGATCTTCCTAGGTGGTACCTGACCTAATATTCTCTCCTTATTTATTTTTTGCAGAACAGTAATTTACTGAAGTTCTCTGCAACATGTTGAAACATTGTAGAATAAAAAGACAATGTTATGAAATTTGTTTATGAGGAATTGCCTTTTACTCTTGGTAGGCTCAAAATTCAGCCAACAATTGGCTTTCAAAGTTTAAGACATAGGCAGATTAAAGCATCCTTTTGTCAGAATGGAATTAAAAAGAAATCCTTAGGACTTGGTAATGATATATATATTCAGACATTTCTTAAGGTTTGATTTTATTGTGTAGAATAGTACAGATCATTTTTCTCCAACAAGAATGAATTTGGTTATTCAATATTTATTTCTTTATTTCACAGTAGAATGTCATTATCATTCTAACCTGATTTACATAGCTTAGAAATCTTACTGCTAAAAGAGAGATGATGACCAGTAAGAACTGTATTCTTGATCATCTCTTTTATTTTAAATTCAGTCACCTGCAGATCGGTGCAAGAAAATCCATGCTGGGGATGAAGTGATTCAAGTTAACCACCAAACTGTGGTATGTATAACTATGTTCTGTGTCAATTGGAGATAGAGGTGTCATGGCACATTAGCATGTATAGAGGAAAAAATGTGTAGAAAAATGTATTTTTATAAATCATTATTTATTCTAACATCTAAATTTTCCTTTTCTCTTTTGAAACCACATAGTTCTGAAGTGTTAAACTAAACCTCCGTTGTCTGAGTATTACAGAAGGTATAAAATTAGGCTAAATAGGTGTGGCTTGGAGATATGTTAGAGTGTTTGCTGCTTACCAATGCTCTTTTAATAAATAGTTGGTTTTAGTGTAATACAGGGAGTTGGAAATGTTGTGTCCTTGTGGGTTTAAGACCAAGAATACTTCCTGAAAACTGGAAAACTTCCTACTTTTCAAACCTACTGAAATGTGTAGAGCATGGTTTTTGAGAAAAGAAGCATGTGAAATTCTCATAAGGATGAAACAAATCTTTCAGATACAATAGGCAAGAAAGTAATAATACTGTGCAAATTTGTCTTTGTGAGAACAGATACTTGTTAGTTCCTGGTGACTTTATTTAGGATTAAAATGAATTTACCTTTTCTAAGGTAAAGCTTGGTAAGAGAAAAGAGCAGACGGTCAGTATAGGAAGCAACCATTCTTTTTCCAAAGTACAAAGTTTCTTGAGTGTAGCAGAAGTCAATATGTGGTATTAGTTATATGTGACAAAAAAAATCCTGTCCTACCATTATTAATACAGCATTTGTTTGTTAAAAGTATGTTTTGTCATTCTGCACAAGGTTCCCCTTCTGCCCTTAGGCCATTGTACATCATGTGAGCTCCTCTGCACAAATCAGTGTAATATTTCAGTATAGCCTCCAGCTAAGTTTGATATCAAATATACTGTACATATGTGGACCTGATGATAAGCTATCTTTTGAGCCATGCAGTGGAATTTGATAGATTTAAGCAGATCAGGGTGAATTTTAATATCGTTCTGGCCATTTAGCTTCTTCATAAGTGTTGTATCTCATGATTACTTCTCATGTACAGTTGATGACTGATTTCGTTGTTTTTCTACACTAAAAAGGCTTCATACATCAATTTAATTTTAAAAAAAATTCAAATTGTATTATTTTGGCTATCAAAATATATACACATCTGAAGAAGCACATCATTAAACACTCAGTACTTAAGCTAGCTAGTTTTTCCAAGAATTTCTGATGGTGCTGTAGAGCAAAGTTGCCTTGTCAATTTGAAAATTTCCAGTTGACTAGATATTTATATAACTTTTCTAGTGTTGCTTTTCCACAGTGAAATTCAACTAGGATTTTCTTAGAAATGTGGTAGTAGCTCCCATGGCATCTTTGCAAAGGTACAGTTGATTTCACTCTTCAATTTATAGAGCCCAAATATTTCTTTTTTTCTATAGATACTGGAGAATTTGACAACAGTCTAAGTCAATCCTTTGATATTCTAGCCTCTGTCATGAGGAATTTACTGTCCAGTTCTAGGAATCTGTTTTTCTGGGAAGAGACATTGTTTGTTACAGTGATTCTTAGGAGATAAATAATTCTGAAGATACTAGATTTTGGTTTTACTGTTAATCGATTTTTTCCCCACACTTGATACACTGCTCACTAGTTGAAAGTACAGGACCTGTTTTTTTCAACATGCTCCTTGCAACTTATCATATGTGTTGTATGTACATATCATACATACCATATGTAACTTATCATACTTATATTACTTGTATTGACTATAGAAATAACCGACTAAATTTTTTAAATACCTGAGTCTAAAGCTGTAGGGAAGTATTACTCACATATACCTATTACTAAGGTGATGTCTTGTAAATGAAGAACAAAAAAGTTTAAAAAAAAATCTTTACACTTATTTTAGAGTTCAAACCTTTTTTCTTCTTCTCTATTTTCCTCAGTTGTTTCAGTGTATTTTGTTTTTCAAATTGAAGTTAATACTTTTGGTACTTTATATTTCAAAGAATGAATATAAATATGAGGAAGAGAAGTTCCATGCAATTATTTTAAAAATCCCACTTGTTAGATACTACTTTTTACAAGAATCACATTTTAATAACAACAAAAAGGCTGCTTTTTAAGAAAGCCCACTGGCTTTCAAATAATCAGCATGACAAAGTAGGAGAATAGTCAAGTGATTTATATAGATTTTCATTATACATGTCCTAATACTGGGTGTCAAATACTTTTAAATTGTCTGTTGACATCCTCTGTTTGCTTGTAGTAATGCTTAACCTTTATAGTATTTCATTTGGCAGTGAAATCAAAGAATTTCAAGTGATTACTCTGATTATTTGCTATTTGATGGAAAACATGCATAATGGGATTTTTCCACTTGTTGCTAGCAGGGTGTCTAGAATATGAAGATCTTCTGAAGTTTTTGAATAAATAGTTCCATTATGCCTCAAGTCAGTGAAAACTGAATGTTCAGAAAATTGTCCTTTAAATAGTGGTTTCTTGAGGTTAAATAGCTGTGTGGATCTCCTGTGTCAGTTTTACCTTACAGGACAGATCTTTTCTTAAATAGCTCTGTTGCTATGGGTCATGACTTGTCCCAACATAAGAAGGAAATGGACCTGTTGGAGCGAGTCCAGAGGATCAGAGGGCTGGAGCACCTCTGCTATGAGGACAGGCAAGAGAGTTGGCACTGTTCAACGTGGAGAAGAGAAGGCTCCAGGGAGGCCTTATAAACCTTTGAGAGGCTAGAGAAGAGCTGGAGAGGGACTTCTGACAAGGGCTGTAATGGTAGGCCCAAGGGGAATGGCTTTAAACTGAAGGAGAGTAGGTTTAGATTAGATAGTAGGAAGAAGTTTTTTGCTGTGTGGCTTGTGAGGCAGTGGAACAGGTTGCCCAGAGAAGCTGTGGATGCTCCATCACTGGAAGTGTTCAAGATATGCTTGAATGAGGCCTTGAACAACCTGGTCTAGTGAAAGGTGTCTCTTCTCGTGGCAGGGGGATTGACACCAGATAATCTTCCAGGTCCCTTCCAACCCAAACCATGCTATGGTTCTGTGACACCTCCATTAAAATGCAGAGGATTTAGGCAACATCTTCTCTTAAACTTCCCTGAAAATTCCATCCTTAATCTTCTCTAAAAGCCTGTCTAAAATATTTCAGTGTAACAAAGAACCAGAAACACCTCATTTGGGTGTTCCAGAATCTGTACTGTACTGCAGTACTCATGTTTCTGCTGTATTTAATGCAAGAGTATATTTTGCCTCAAGGCAGTCTTTCTTTTAACCAACTGAAAGTGCAGGAAACTTTATCATTTTTATATGAATTATTGCTGTTTGCAGTAGTTTTTCTGTTTGCATCAGTGATAAACAGTAGAGAAAACACTCCAACCAGAAAACAGGAAGGTATAAACTCAGAATGGTGTAGGATTCTTGATTAACAGGCTGTTCTTGTGTAATAGTTTGTTTATTTTGAGGCATATTTGGCACATTCCATATACTTTGAATAAATATGGATTGTATACAAGTTTGATGTATGTGATAGACTTGTGGATTCCCAAAACATGTTTTTGTTGGCTAAAACTCATCGGAATTTATGTAGATATCAATGATGGAAAAAATAGTTGAATATGGTCAGTAATTTCTCTGTTGCATGTGAAAGTTGTGTGTTTAATATATTTAACTCCTATAAGTTACTGTTAAAATCAAATTTTTTGAAATCTTTCAGTAGATAACATCTAGCTTTTATGCAGAAAGTTTCTTACTGGTGAAATTCCAGTGGGCCAAGCCAAGTCCACACTCTTGAGTTGCAGGAACTCTTTTTGTATTTACACTACAAAAACTTTCTGCTAAAATTCCTCTGAAACATGATGGATACATTTACAAGATCATACCTTGCTTTATTGGAAGGGTATACACTTAAAGAAGGGTATGATACCTTTCTGGATACTTATCCCAATTTAATCTTGGCTTAGAAAAATTAAAGAACAGATACAAGATTCACCATACATTTAGTGAGGACGTTCAACTTCCACGGAATGTCTTAGGGCTTGTTGGGAGCTGGTAAATTCCAGCTCACAGGAAATACTGAACTGGGCTTGCATATGAATCTCTGAAGTGTGTGCATCAAAAATGTAGTTTGCAGTAGATATCTTCCTATTTTGGGGGGGAAAAAACTGAAACAAACCCCTTATAAGTAGCGAAATGATGTTGCAAATATTTCTGTTTATTCATTTTTTCTGCACTGTTTAGCAGACTATTTCAGATCCAACTCGGTATTTGTGAACACAAGTGTTTCATTTATGGCCTTTTTAACTTGACTTTGAAGGACCTGGCATTTCTGAAGAGACTCTGGAGAAATGGTCTGGAATAGTATAAGGAAGGGAATGGCAGTGTCACTCCAAGCTTTTGACATTCAATGTTGACATCTTACGCAACTTCCACTAACAACATCCTTTATTTAAAACAATATTTTTGTTTTCCTATGATGCTTGACTTGAACAATGAAACAGTGCAGCAAGATCAGTTCAAAAGAAATAAGCCTTTTGCTCAGCTTCTTTTTGTTGCTATCATGCATGTGTTTTTGTGGAAGGGAAGGTAGAGTAACAGCTCCCAAATCATGCTTTTAATTCTTTCCAAATTCTTGGGCTTTCTCTGTTTATAACAGTTTGGTAAATGTTAACAAGATGATTTCATTTTAAAGGTGGGTGGAATTTACATCTAAAAGCTTTAGTCTATTCAGAAATATTAATGGAAGTGTTTATGGAAGTAACCTAGTTCTCCAGGGCTCTGTCCTGAACTCTCTGTGGTTTGTCAGGATATGAGGTCCACACATTTTGGCAAATGTAGTCTGTCCTCCAAGTATGCTCTCTAAATTTCAGTGTGACTAAATTTTTATCCTTTTTTAACAATCTCCATAAGTATTGGATAATACTGATAAAAGAACTAAATTGTCATGATTCCCTCAAAAAGTATTTTTTGTCAACTTGAAATTCCCTTTAACATGGAATTTGTGTTGAGATTATATAGTGTTACTTATCTTTTTTAAATAGATGTGCAGACACATGCAAATATGTTATTTTATATCCCCTATGTCAGGGAAGTATAGTATTGCAGAAATGAAATGTGTGAGGGAACATGATCTTTTGTTTCTCCATGGGAGCAAGTGCTGAATGCTGTTGTCCATGGAATCAGCTTTCCATTGATCCCTGGAGGTTGTTCGGAGTTGCTGTCCAAAACACACACCACTTTGTTGGGCACAGGCTCATTTTTATGTAAATAACGTGCTGTGTCAGTGTGGCCATCCAGTTGCTCTCCTGTCTCTGGCAGGACAGAACCCTTAACAAATTGGTTGTTGTAGTGCCTGTGTTAGAGCAGCAGAAGCTTGGCCAGCCCACGCTGCCTCATGTTTCTTCCAAACTTTATATAATTTCCTTTGTTCATTCCACATTAAATTTTCGCACTTAACCACACCTGTTTCACACTCCAGTGGAATTAGTTCAGCAGAAAGCCACACTGTGCTGCCTCCCAGTACCTCCCTGTCCCCTAGATGATAACGGAGCTAAATTAATTGTCTGAGCTTTTTTACTTTAAGTCAACCTCCTTGTCTTAGCTGAAAGCATTAAACGTGGTTGACTGTGCCCCAAGATAGAAAGGGAATGCTGGCAGGGTCTCTCATAAGTCACAAATGGTTGTGGAAACTGCTCCTTACTGCCTCTGGCTTTGTGAGTGGCACATTTGGTTCTGTGACCTGGGCACTGACATCCCATGGTCAGTGTGCTCTTTGATCTGTGCTCCTGAGCACCTGATCCCAACCCTGTGCTGCAGTTAAGGTGCACTACAGTACTTGAAGAATAAATGCTGGGCATGGTAAACCTCCTCTGTAGGATTGATGGAGCTGTGTAACAGTTTGAATTGCCGTACAAGTCCTTTCAGAAAATCCTTTCAAGAAGAAACTGGGAGGTGCCCATCGTCTTATATGACTGGGTTGTGGGTTCATTTGCTATATGCTGTATTTCTAGAAGTATTCCCTGCCAGCTGGTTGTGGTCTTGCTTACCTGATGCTATTTGCTGTGTCCTACAACTCCCTCAAAACTAGATTTTATTTTTTTTTCCTGTCCTGGCTGTACCCCAGAATGGACAACTCTTCTGTCACTATGACCTGGTAGTTTATTCATATGATTATATAAACATTCAGCAGACTATTGAGTTCATAGATTATTTTTCTTTGGGGGAAAAATAGTGCTTTTGTAATAAATGTCATAGACTGCTCTGTACAGCTACAGTTTGGGAATACACACCTGGGCTGACCTCAAGGCATCAATGTATCTTTTGAGGGCAGTGTAATTGTAAGAATTCCACTGCAGATACCAGATGATTTTTTTCTGTAAATGTTGTTGATGGGATGTCATAGTGTCACTGCTGGTGGTAGCCACGTTTTGGAACCAAATCCAGTGTTCTATACAAGCTATACTTAGGACTATAATCCTGAGGATGTAACTGCTAAAAACTGCTGCAGTATTCTATGGAGCATTCCTGTGTCTTAGTTGTTAAATTCGTCTTTCTGCACAGAACATACTGAGAGATGATGCACTTTAATTTATTTTTTTAGAGTTATTTTCTCTTCTACTTTTTTTGCCTTTTTATTTTTTTGTCCACCTGGTAGCATTTCTATAGGAAAAAAAAAGTCCTCTAAGCAGGGCTGTAAAAGGTATTAATATTTTTAACAGAGATATTGAAAGACAATATGTTGCTAAATATGTTTGCATATATTCCTGATAAAATAATTTTCATATTCTCATAGTAGTCACTACTGACTTCTAATCTTGGTATAAACTCTTAAAAATATGTGCTTGGTGAGAGTTCTGTAAATGCTGCAGTTAAAATTATTATTTCAGAAATTATGATTAGAGCCTGGATTTTATGCCCAGATAGTAGATAATAAGTAAATTGGAGTTTTCTTTTGTTAACATTGTTAATATCTGTAGAATAGAATACAGGTTATATTACTCTATTTGGCTCATATGAAAAGATTAAAGGCTTGCTCTTAGTGTATGTTCAGGTATGTGGATTTGGAAGGAAGGCAGGTATTATTCTGCTGCTAATTCTTTCCTTTTAACTGAGGTTGCTGAAAATTGAAGTACACTATATAGAAGGAGATGAAAGGTAAGGGATGTCTTCAAAATTGTGCAGATTAATACAACTGATAGTACAGCTATGCATGGTCTAGACCACATACTAGTTAGGATGGAAGAATTTTGAGTAGCTGTGCTTTGTGCAGGTAGCAGCTGTGTAAATGACACAGCTGATCTTCAGGTTCCAGCCTGATCTTCTGTTGCATAATCCCTTGTTTTATTCTGTTGAAATTAAGAGGTAATTGTGGGGAAGTGTAAGACGGTGATAGTTGTTGTAAAAATAGATCAAAACAGTAAGAAAAGCAAATTAATGCTGTGTCATGTGGGATGAAAAATTAAAGCAGAGCAATTCTATTAATTGAGTAGATGTACTCTGAATATGTAAATTTTTATTTTAAAAACCCCTCAGTACTGGCTTAAAACAACTCAGTGGCTTGAATGCAGTACATAGTTTATGTCTGATTATTTTAATAGCAGAAAATGAAACAAAAAAAAGGAAAAGATCTCTCGGGACTAAATAATTACTGCTCCATTATGACAGCTTCTTTTAACTCCCTATCCCTGTTCTTCCTTTAGCTAAATGATGCTACATAGGTTTGCAGCTCAGTTAAAGGGGGGTTTTTATTTGGATTTTTTTTTCAATTTGCTTTGTCATTAGTGACCTTAAGGATTTTTCTTTTTACAATTTCCTTGTACACACATTAATTTATTTTCACTATATGAATCCAGTCTCAAGAAACATCTGTTTCAAGGGTAGCAGCACTGTTTAGTTGCAAGGCAGCTGGAGATCTCCGGTAGTTTATTTATACATTGAAAAGAGGGGGCTGACAGACTGTTGGAATTACTGATTCACTGTAATCATTGTAAAATACTAAGTTGTGACAATGTAAATCTTATCTGAAACAAAATTATTTATATATGTGTATAGGCATGAGTTTTCTGAGCACTCATCTGTGGCCACCCAAGTATGCTGTAATGTCTCTTCTTGGCCATGAAGGTTTGTCCCTCCCCAGGAGCCCTGCTCAAATGGATAGGCACCCAGGCTCTCCATATATTCCCTGGAGGCTCCCAAAAGTGAGGCCAAAAGAAGACTCTGGTGGCAGCACTTTTGTCCATAGCAGTTTAACGTCTGTGCCCTTGCTGAAGAAGAGTTAGGGCCTGCTCATCACAATGTGTCTCTCAGACCCTCTTCTTTATATTACATAAAAAGTGTTTGCTGAGAACTGAGACCAGAACCCTCATTTCCCTGATCCAAATGCAAGGACACGGTGGTTTCTTGCCCATTGTGTGCTTGAGGTTTGTACTTGCATAGTCTCATCAGCACAGTGCTGTGCCTTCAGGGAATGCCTTTAGCTTGTCCCTGTGCAGCATCTTGGGGCTTGAGACACACATGTAGCATTTGAAAGACTTAAGTTTGGTCCCTCTGATGATAAATAATGCTGAGATCCTTGTTCTGCAAGTGGAAGAAGGTTGAATGAAGACCTTCCAAATTGCCAGTACCTGTCTTTTCTGGTTATCTGTACTCTAGTTGAAAAGAGAGATGCCTTATAGACACCACACTGGGGACAGACAGTCACTGCAGGTACCCAAGTGAAAGAGAATGCTTCAGATTTCAGAGGTACACCAAAACTGAGTGAACTGAAATCAACCCCATTTTTTTAGAACCATACCCTGAAACAGGGAAGTAAGTCATGTTTTCCTCAAAAATTGTACCTAGTCACTGACCTTTGTGTCTGTAAAACAGGATATAATCAAACCCATAAAGTTGGAGTCTTTGCAATTCCAACAAATAGGTTCATTGATTTATTCTGGGATGTTACTAACAATGACTCAAAGCAAAACAATAAGTTAGCTTGGAGCTGAAGGTTGATTCTGACAGTACAAAGTGAAAAGTAAGTATTGTTATTAATGTCCAGGCTTCAATGTGGAACTGATTCTGTGTTCCTGGGTAAATCAGATTTCAGTTTCTCCATGGACAATACAGATGCTTGTCTCCTTTATCAAGGTGCTCTGTAGTCATGTCACTAACATTGTGAAATTTGTTGAATTATGGTGGTACAGAGCTGTGCAAATAATTAAAAGGAGCAAGGTAGTAAAATAATCAGTGAGAAGTTACGCCCTCAGTCAGGTACTCTTTCTGACAGGGACATGTGTTTAGGGCAGCTTAATTAGAGGCAGTGATTTCTGCACTCAACTCTCAGTTTGGATCCTAACTTAGTTTATTCTTGGGAAGGTCTTGTAGTCATGATCTTTAGTTTACATAGCCAAAAGTAAATGTAAAAATCACTTAATTCATAGTTTGATAGAAGTAAACAAAAGTTTTAGTGAAACATCAGGAATTTCTCAAGTGAAAGATGTGATTTTCTTCAATGTCCTTTACATATAAACTGTGTTGTTGTGACTTTGGACAATGGTACGGTGCAGTGCTATCAGTGATATTTTAAGGATGCACAGAACTGACTTTAGCATTGAATTAAAATGGAATTTATTTAAATAATAGCCAAGATACTCTTTAATTAGAATTGCAGCCTATGCAATCACAATATTATTAACCTCTCCTCTCTGGGAGAAAACCATTATGCAAGTATGGATGCTGTTATCCTGCTAGCTTAAGAACCTGAATAAATCCCTGCAAAGGCATCTACTGCTCTCCTGACACTGCTTCCCCTACCGCATACAGATCCAGCTTTCATCTCCGCAGTAGTCCATGCTGTAAACATTCTTTTGGGGTTTCCTCACCCAGTAGTATTTTCTGAAGACAGAGACCTATGGCTTTCTATTAATTGCTAACCTTTTCAGACATCTGCAGCTGGGGGAAGGGAAGGAGAGGCTTGCTACCAACATGTTTGTTTCCTGGTGCTGCCAGCTGACCAGCCTCATGTCTGGCCAGGGTTCATGGAAATCAATCTGTTAATTTAACAGCATGATGCTGTTAAATTTCTTGTCAGATTCTGACTTGCTTAACAATATGGTGTTTGATAGTTATTTGAAGTGCAGTGTTGGGTGTTTTTTTTTCTTATACTCTTATGCACTGTTTTTTTTTAATAAAATGCAAAATGGTGTTAGATATGGAAGTTCTTTTAAAAACACCCATTTCTTAAGGTGAATGCACTTTCCCTCCTATAAATTGTGATTTTTAGCTGAAAAATGAGTAAAAGCTCGAAGCTTGAAATGGTTGATAAGTAAAAGCAGTCTGGATGCATGCTACTAATTACAGGCAACATTGAAAGAATAAGAGTTTTTATTATATTCCCAATCCACTAACTTTTTAAAATTAAACACTAGAGTGGATTTTGCATAGTTGCCTAGCTAGAAAATAACACATGGCTTTGGTGGTTATATTTAGCAGGAAGATATTATTTTGCCTTCAAAAGCGTAAAGATATTACTACTATTTTCTTCTACAAATTTGCAAGTCAGGAAAAATTAGGCTAATGGGAGGGTGGAAATAGCAGTTTTCCTTTTATGGAAGCAGAAAACTTGCATTGATTTTCACAGGACTCTGGTGACCCATTCAACAGGAATACTCCACTGAAACTATGGACTCTCTTCTGGTTACCATTTGACTATTATTCCATCCCCTGGATGATGTAATTTCACTGCTGCTGCTGTTCCATGGTTTCTTTGGGCATACAAGTCCTAGATTTTTCAGACTTCAGGTTATTTCACAGCATCCAAACAATGCTTGGTTTAGGTCCATCCCATTGTGTTTGAGCTGCCTACATGTCAGTATTTTACAGAGCTCCTCTCTCGATCATAACATACAGCAGTAATCAGGAATGAGCGCTGGAGCTTGAGAATACTCTCATGAGTGTGGCTGTGTGAAAAAAGGATTCAATGAATGGTCATGCTTACTTTCAGAAAAGGGAATATTACTACCAGTTTTCTGAGCTTATCATAAAGGGGGCAATAGAGTCATCTGGGGAAAAAAAGTAATTATTGAAGAGTAACTTTTAAATATTTAAAAAGTTGGAAGTTCTTGGCAATTTAGAATAGGAATTAAAAATAAAAGTTTAATTTCAGACTGTTGTAACATTATCATCCAGATGTGCTTGCTGCAAGCCAAAGAAACATTGGGGTCTTTTAAAATATATCTCAACTTGCATGGAGGCATCTTCTTTTCCCAGGTGGTGGATGGGAGACCTCTAACAGCACCCTGTGCTAAAGCTTTCTGTGATGTGGAGTCATGGGTGCTTGGCAAGGGGGATGAGGAGGATGTGTCAGAGCTGGGTGCAGCTGTGCAGGGCTCCTGTATGAAGCAACCTGGGTGGCCCTGAGTGTCTCTGGAGCACTCTGGTGCTGCTTCCCAGCCTGGCCACGGGCTCTGGGCATGTAGTGGTGGGATGAATGAGAAATTTGGATGTGGCCTGACGCTGATATTGTAGGCACCCTGTCTACAGGCGTGCCTCTCTTCTCACAGAGTATTGCCCTCCACTTTGGGACAGCAGTGTCCCTGGCCATGCCACCCCCAGCAGCCCTGCTTATCTGGCCTTGGGCTATCGGTCCTTAGGTGACACAGATGTGAGCTACCCCTACCCCTACCCTTTACCTTGGCAGTAGACTCCTCTAGCAAAGGTACTGTAATCTCCTTGGCAAAACCAGCTCAGCACAACCACTCAGGCACCCCACAGGCTGCCCTTGGCCACTCTCATCCCTCCCTGTGCTTGGCCGAGAGCTGCACTGGCAGCCAGCAGTGATTCAGGCACTGGGCACCAACACCCAGTGTTGGGCTTAGGCTCCCACCAAAGAGGCCTCTCCTGACTGCTGCTTCTAGATGGCACTGGTTTAACAGTGCAGATTTATTTTAAAGCAAACAATAGTAACTTCCTTGGTCTTTAAAAATGGGCAACTGGTCAGCATAGAACACTGTTTTCAAAATCAATTGCTCAGGTTATTTTATTATAAGTGAAGTTGTCTGCTAATACAGTCCTTTCACATATCTATTGAACTTTCGAACCAGTAATGAAACTTGCTTATTACTGTCCTTTTTTTGCAGTATGTGGACAGGATAAAAAGATGCCATAGGGACTTTGAAACCTCTGCCCAAAAACTTGATCATTAGAAGTTGAAAATTGATAACTGTCGTGGTAATGAGTAGGGGGCTCTTTGAGAGAATAAAATCAAATCTTGCTTAAAATAAAGTGTAGATTACATATCACCAAAGTGAATTTCTGGAAAACAGTTTTCAGTTCCAGATATGGTCAGTGCCTTTTCCTCTTTCCAACTTGACCTCCTCAAATAAAATTGCTTCTATTTTGTCTGTGTTGATATGAGTTTTGGTGGGATCTGAACTATGTCAGAACTGAAAACCATGCCTCCTATGTGGACATGGATGTCCTTCCATTTATTGTTGACTGCCTCTTATGTGACTTGTTCCTCTTAGGCCAATTTAATAATGTCTGTTCAGACTATGAGAAGCCTTCAAGGCCTGTCTGAACAGCCAGAAAACTTCTCTCAGGGAACTAAGTAAAAGCAGAAGATGAACTTCAGTTGAAATTTATAGTAAACTCAGAATTTCCCTGTGAAAAGTTAAGTTGAATTGTTTTTATTCATGAGCTTCTAAATTAAATACATCAGATTTAGTGCTTTGAAGTGATTTTTTTTCTTTAATCCCCCTAACTCTCGTAGACTGGATAATCTCCCGTTTATTGCAATGTAAGGCATATTTCAAATACAGGATACACGTTATCTCTGCAAAGTATGAAAGTATATTTAAAATATTTTTTTAAATGCTAGCAAAACAAAAAAAGCCCCAGTTTTATTTCTATTTGTCTGGCTGTTTCAGGGAGGGAACAGATGGTTTTAAAGCACAGTTTTCTCAGTGCAGCATCCTACCAACTTAAATCAGAAGAATTTTACATTCTGACCCCTAATTGAGGCCAAATCTTGTTCTCCTCAAGGCTCCCTGTGCTGCTTTATTCAGCAGAAGGATTCCTCTCCAGAAACCCATCTTGAGTTGTTACATCAGGGAATTACAGTGTACAGTAGCTTATGTACAGACAGAGGTACCTTACGTAAACTGTAGGCTTTAATTCCTTCTTTTGGGTAGCAAATGCAACCTTGCATATGCCCACAGTGACATTATGTAACTATGGATAATATATTGTTTCTAAGCAGTGGTGGAAGTGTAAAAGTAAGAAAACAGTTTTGTGAATAGCAAGGTATTTTTTTATTACATCAAAATGTTAAGACACAAAGCTTGAACTCGGAGATACTTCAATTACTCAGAGATATTTCATTTTCTGTTGAAACACAGTGCAGACCTCAGCAGATGTAGGAATTGAGCTAGAGCTGATTACACTAATGTTTCATTTTATTCAAAGTATGATAGCCATATGCTTAGCACATTGGACTGAAATGAGAATTCCAGCATGCTTGGAAGTCTTCGGTGGAAGCTGAAGCATATTCTATAAAGATGCATGTTGTCAATACCCCTTTCCTTTCCATCCAACAGTATTCCTGTAGAAGGTCATGCTGGATATAATGAATTTTGTGGTGAAAGCAGGACAGGTAGTTTCACAGGAGCTGAGGAAAGAGTTATGAGGTTTAAGCCATGTCTGTGTTTTGGAGTTTTGGTAAGCATTAGTGTTGGCTAAAGTGTAATGCTCCTATGGGAGTACCTGTTCTTAAAATAAGTGATATTAAACAAAGTGAGGCTCAGTGTAATAGGAAATAAGGTGAAAAGTAAGTAGCGGCAAGCTACATGTCATTATTGTGCTTAATTGGTAAAAAAATATATATTTTTATCATATTGCACTATGCCAATGATAAGGACCATCTGCACTCTCATTGCTAACATTGCCTATTCGATTTTTTCCCATATACTGACATGATATAAAGTAACTGTTTTACAATGATGTTACCTTATCACTTCAGAGTTCTAGATTTTTTTCTCACTTCTCAGTTGAGTAATTTTCTTCTTAATATTGTTCTTGTACACGTAGTGAAAATGGGAAAATATTTGTAACTTACACATCAGGAAAATTTGCTTGTTTGTTTAGGGGGAGGAGAGAGGGAAAAAAAAGGTAGAAAAGATGTCAAGGTTACAGAAATAATCACTTTCTGTCTCTACAGGCCAAGATTCTCAAAGGGTATATGATTCTGTGTATTACCAATTTAGGTGCCAAACTTGAAAATGGAGGGATTTAACATCTTAGAGCATTTCACAAAAGATACCTAGTAATCAGGCATTATTCAGACTTAAAGTCCTTGTCATGAGTTATAATGTTTTAATATTTGAAGTATTTTTTTAAAAAATGCAAAGTAAATTATTCAGAAAGTTATATTCTGCATTTATAAATAAAGACTTGTTGCTTTCCATGTTAGTCAAGTTTTTAATTTTAGAATATTTCAAAATGCTGTAATTAAATTAGGAAAATTTTACTTTGGGCTACTACTCAGATAGTCACTGGACTAAATTTCTGTCATTGATTCACTGTATTTGTTTCTGAAATCATCCTGAAAGAAGTACTATTTTTAAAAAAGGCCTTTTTTTTCCCTGACTTTATCGCAGTGTGAAGAGTAGAAGATTTTCCTGAACTGGTTTGTGCTTGCATAAGCTGCTAGGAGTAGTAATGTATGACTACATGTGGTTAGTGGACTTGAAATAGTAAAAATGAAGTACAAAATGCTCAGTTTTGAAATGAACTGTCAATGCAGAAGCCAGGCCTTTTTAACTTTCTAGTCTCTAAAGTCTGTGTATCAGAGCTAAGTTTGAAAACACCTTGAGATTTAATTGTGCATTTGCAGTGAATTAACAGTAGTTTATTAATTCTAAAACCTGAAATTATGCATATACATCTTAATGCATTATAATAATTATTTTAGTTTACATGATTTTTATGCAGTAATTAATTTTTGACATTTCTATAGTTAATCTCCTTTAATATATATATATATACACTCCTATTATGTTATTTTACTAATCTTATTTAAAAAGGGAACATTACATATTGAATACTGTACCTCAATTTTATTGTAACGATTTTACTGGTTACCAGGTGGGGTGGCAGTTGAAAAATTTGGTGAATGCACTACGAGAGGATCCGAGTGGTGTTATCTTAACTTTGAAAAAGCGACCTCAGAGCATGCTTACCTCAGCACCAGCTTTACTGAAAAATATGAGATGGAAGCCCCTTGCTCTGCAGGTAATGAAGCTTAATCATAAGTCATACACCATCATTTTAACTATAGATTATCTCAATGATGCTTTATTGTGCTTCATCCTCAGCAGCATATGGATTTACTCTTGTATACTTTGAAAAAATTGTTTCTGAAATTATTTCTCTGCAGTTTGTTCTCATAGGCTTAATTGAAATTAAACCTGTTAGAACATTTCAAAGTTAAGAAGTGATCATCCCAGTGTTCTACAGTGCAGAAAAGGAGCCTTAGATAATTTTTCTGAGTAAGAGAAAACAAGCATGCTTCTCAAATGGATATATTTTAGTTTGATGTCTTGGGAAGATCTCAGTACAATATAACCTCCAAAAAAGCAGGGAGAAAACTGTTTGAGTTCTTAGTTTGATCACTCATGGAGTTATAGGAAAATTTATAAGGTGATTGTATTTGATAAATAAGTTGACCATCAAATTTCCTCATGTAATTAAAGTTGTATTTATGTCATAGTTGTTCTTGAGATTGAAGTTTTGCACATAAGGAGATGTAGCACAGGGTGTCTGGCTGAGCACCTAATTTTAGTAAGATTCTATGTTCTGACAACATGGAATGGTTTCATTAAAGCTTTCATGTTTAACTCTAGGATAAAATGTCACTGTGATGGATTACTCTAGGAAATAAAAGTTATGTTGAGACTGATGAAGTCATGTAACCAACAGATGGAACCAACAAATAATCTGTTTATCCATTCAGTTCAGATAGAATAATGTTTAGAAGTTTATTTTCATTGCATGAACAGTGCATTCTTTGGGACTTTTTTATTATCACAGTAAAAATTCTAATTAAAAATTAAGTACATTTGAAAGAGAAAAGACTTCTGCAAAGTTTGGTCAAAAGGAGAATGAGACATGGAGGTGCCACTGTCATTAGCTGTGGTCTTTTCCATTTAAATATGAAGAGATACCTAAAAGGAGCTAATGCCATAAAGAACTTCTTTTAAATATGTGTGTATACATAAATACATATTTTTATATATATATATATACACATACATATATATATATTTTATAATGGTTTAATGCATCTTAGTCTTTTAAACTGAGTAAGTTTTTAAATTATTGAGATGTCCTGGTCTTTCGGATATAAAGACTTGACTAAACATGTGATAAAAACTTTCAACTAGGAAGATCTTATTAGTGTCTGAACATAAAATTGTGAGTGTGCATGCATGACCTGAGTGCATGGATGTCCATACTTGAAGGCTGCACTTTTATGATAGCTTTAGTGAGAATATAAATACAAATGAAAAATGCACATCATTTCTTTAAATGGGGTCAAATGCTTTCAATCTAGATCCTGTTTGGGTGAGTTTGGTATTTCTCTGGGTGAATTGGACCATTGTCCTGAATACTCCTTTTTGTTTCATTTTATCACTTGCCACTAGAATAATTATACTGAAGACCCCACAACAGAAGTTTCTGACAGGTAATAAGGTGTTATTCAAGTGATCTCACTTTAGGTATCTACTATATACTTATCTACATATCATTCGGGTTTCTCATTTGTACTCCCTTTGGCCAGCAGACTTACATTAGCAGTCCCTGGTTCATTCATCTCAGCCTGTTTTAGACTGATCTACCTTAGATACAGTGAATTTGGCCCTGCACATGCCTCTTTCTCTGCATTTGATGATGAAGGGAATCTGAACAGCCAGCTTGAATGTAGATTATCTGTATTGGATGACATTGACTCTAGAGAGTGTTTTTCTGTAATATTACTGACTTGTGAAGTGGGGGGCAATGGGAGTATTGGGTTTGGTGTGCAATTTTCTTGCTGATAGCATAAAAAATATTAATATTTTCAAGGCTAATATGAGGACAAACAGAGATACTGTTAAACACTACAGATATAATTCTGGTATCTTGATGATATTCTGATTTTATCAAACATGACAGCAGGAAAAGGCCAGAACCTCAATCAGTGCTTATGTGTACAGTGGGCATATGTGTGTCTGTAGTAATTTATTATTTTAGTGTGAGAAACAACAGTTTTCTTAAGTAGGCGGAGTGTGGACAAAGCTCCAGGGAGAAGTGCAGACAAACTTCAGAAGCTGCATAATGTGGAAGTTTCTGTTGTTGATTTATGGAGATCAGAGCTGAACAGATGTTAAAGTCAACTGATGTAGTTTAAATGTAGCCTAAGTGTGAAATCTGTACTGTACATATTATCAATAACAAACAGTGAAAGCACTCAGAGTGCAGTGTAATTTTATAGCTGTAAAAATATGAAGTTATGTTTATTTAACAAATTTTCTGAAAAAAGTCTTCAGAAAAACTATAAGTTTGGCGATTGGAATTTGACCATCTGACTGGTATGAAGTTTCTTATGTTCCTGATTCGCATAAAGGGGCAATTCTTTATTAGGAGCTTGGAAGATAATGTGAGAAGAGAGGGGGAAAGTGATAGCAAATAGCAAAAAAACATAAAAGAAAGCAGTACTTACATCACCTTTGCAAACAGGGGAGGTTATGATAACTCATTTTTCCCATATCAGGATGTCTTGAAATAATTGAGAACATTACAACTGTGCTGCCATCCCAGAGTTAATTGAATCATATGTATTATTCAACAGACATAAGCTATAAGGAAATTATGACTCAGTAATAATTCTGTTCAAGTGCAAAATATGAGCAAAATATTCAAAAGACTGTAGAATGAGATATGGGGATGAAATTATGACAAAATGGGAAATAGGAGCAGCAAAATGACTGCTGCGGTTTTTTTGGTTCTGCAAATAGATTGAACACAGGAAAATATGGTGTCACATCCTAATCTTATTGCGATGAGTGAGGTGGGAAGGTGGAAGTTTGCCCTAATGTAAGGAGGCTGACACAAAAGCAGAGACTTGAGGTTTTGTATGCATCCCACCAATGAATATGTTTAACAGCTGATGCCGTGGATGTAGAAGGTAAATATTTCAGTGAATTAATTTAGGAGACTCATTCTCATTGAAATTTACATTGTGATGTTGTAATTGAGAACCTTCAAAACTTAATTTTGGCTTAAAGTGAATAAGGTTGAGGCATTGTTGGTAAATTGCATTCTGCTTGTTTAGACAGTAATTATAAATAACATGAAATTTGTCAATTGCAGCTACATGACAAACAACTTAATGGAGAGATACTAAATATGCCTGTAAGCTGGGAAAGTGTGTGATGAGTCTTCCACTTAGGCAATATGCAAGTACTACAAGTGGATCAAGTAATTTGGTGTGTGAGTGACAGGGCATCCTAGAAGTTAAATTGTACGCTTTGACAGTGAAACTTTTCAGAGCTTACTGACCACTGTTGGTGGTTTAGATTAGCCACATCTCAACCAAACTTTTGTGACCTCCATGTCTGGAAAAAACTTTTAGATCATTCGTATATTAACTGCCTTTTAATTGGCATAAATGGTGCTTTGAGTGTTCAGTTGTTTACTTGGAACAGTTCTGCCTTCACATCACAGTGTTGCCATGAATTAGAAGTTAAATGCAGGCTACATAAGTATTGATTAATTCTTTGTGTTGTTTTTTTTCTTTTTAATAAAATATGGTATATTTATTCTTTTCACAGATATTCTTAGAATAAATGTGAAAGGTTAGGGGAAAGAAAGAGGCAGAATTGTGCATCTTGTGCAACAGTCCCGAAATGATATTGAATGGCTTGATGTACAGTAAAATAATACAATTAGTGCATGGCTATACTGTGCATCATTACATAATGAGTTTGTATTTATAAATGCATTAATTCCAGCTCTAAGGTCAATCACTACAGAAATAAAAAACTCTTTTTTTTGGTTTGTTTTTCTCCTGTTTGTATCCTGATTAAGGTGTTGTTTGTTTGCAGGATTTTTTCTGTTTTCAGTCAATTGGTTGTTCTGAGCCTGTTGAATTTCTTTATGCCTCGTTGGTGCTGTGTGTTGTATGATTTCTGCAACGATACTGTGATTCTCCTGGTCCTGGAGCTGTTAGTCCATAACCTAAGAGACTGTGTGCTCTCTGCTATCCCCTACCACGTGGTCCCTGAGAGCCCCAGAGAAGGACACACAGAGACCACCAGAGAGGGAAAGGAACAAAGAGGAAGTTTATTCATGGGGACAGGTTTATATGGACTTTGGAGGGATTCAAACTCACCAATAAGGGACAAGAGGGGAATCTGGCTTTGGGCCAATAGGAGTAAGGGGATTTACATTCAATGGGAAAGGGTTTCAAGGAGCATGAGATCACAATCTTTCCCCAGCCCCCTGAGCTTACAGGGATATTCTGGGAAGAAGAAACAGTGACACTGCAGTTTTTACATTCAGTACATTCAAACCACATTGAAAACATCAGTTGATAAAGCATTATCAGTGGCTGGTTGATTCTCTTTGTCAGCCCATTTTTGGCAGGACATTCTCCATGCCGTATATTGTGAATGCATTGCTACGCCTTGTCTGTTTTAATATCCAACAGTATCCAACCTCTCACTGGTAATCAAGGTTCTCTTGTGATGCATTTTGGAATCATGTCCAAATTTGTGAAGTTAAGGGATTTTTCAGCCTGTGTTTTTCATTATTGCTTTTATAACATTTGAATAAGGCAGCTGTAGCCGTGGGGAATTTAGTGGTTGTCTTTTGCAATTGAAAGAACCATTAATATGGTGCTGTACCATAAATATTAAGATGTTATGCCTGCAAGACAAACCTTACTAAATTTGCTTTTTAGTTACTTGTTTTGATAGTCTGATCCCTTGTGTGGGAACTTAGAATGGTATTTCAGTTTTCAATGTTTGTATTTCTGACTGATCCTGAATGTGGTGAACAAACCAATTAACTTTAACCTTCAATTTCTTTTAATTTTCTTATTTGACATAGAGGTGACTTTATCTTTAAACTCTCCAAATTTTTGTCTGGTTCAAAACCTAACTTTAATAAATATCCTCTACTCTGTATTGTCTGTTTTATTTCTCCTTTCCACTTGGTGTTGTTTTGGGGAGGTTTCAAAGGAAGGCTCCTCGAGGTGCTGTTTGAACAAGGGTGGAAAGTTCAACAGAGAAGATCCTTGGAGATATGAAATTTTCTGTAAGTCACTATCATCACACTAGCAAGAGCCTACCTGCAAAGTCCTTCTTTGCCTTCTGGAAAATGTTTTATTTATTAGCCAGAAAGAAAGTGGACCTTACTACAGCGTGGAAGATTCTTCATCCAGTTTCTTTATCGTACAGAAAAGGAGTGCTAGAGCAACATGTGCCATGCTTCAGTTAATTCAGAGTGCACCCACTGGAATGAGTGAAAAGGCTCTTCCTCATCCCAGAGAGGCTGGCGGCAGGTCCACCTGACAGCCACATCTTGTGTGTTGACTTGGCAAAACCCTTCAGACTGTTCCTTCACCAAGCCTGTTTAAATGTCACCTTTTGTATATCCAAATAGTTCACTGTACTGTTTTGTATTTGATTAAATTGTGCCACTACAAAATCACCAGCAGCTCAGTATCTGCAGTTTTTTTGACGGTTTGTTTTGGATTACATCATAATTCCCTGTGATATGTCCAGCTTTTCAGCCTCCTAAGAAGCAACAGCAACAATAACAACTGTCCTTTGTTTAAAAGAAAATGCTACTTTTATTATTTTTATTCAGTATATTTCCTTACTTGATTACTTGTTACTCCTTCATTCATCTAGAGACAATGCTATAATCATCATTTATTATTAGAATTAATGGTCCTACACTTTTTAATAATTGAATTTGAATAAAATGCTAACTTCTTTGCTCTTAATTTACTTAGTTATCTTTCAGCTGCATGAGTACTGGGCATTCTTTGCAGCACTGTTAGAAAGGATTCTGACTGAATTAGTTACAGTATTTCATTACTTCATGTCATGGTTGTTCTTATGAAAAGTTTATCTTATTGAAAACATTTTGTGCAATGAATTGTCATAGCCTTGATCCAATATGAAAAATATATTGGCAGTAAAATTTATTTAGTGATGCAAATACTGTACAAAGATAATAGAATTTAAAATTTTGTATTGGTTTTGCTTATATTTTGAAAAACTGTATCTTTTTCTGGAGCAATGTTTCTCAAACTATATATTGCAGCTTCCAAGGGAGTTAATGAAAAGTTCAAAGAGTTTTAAAAACATTAAAAAGAATTTTAGATAGTATATATTAAATATTAATTACAGTCATTGTTTAGAGAGAAAAAGCAAAAATAATATGCTGACTCACTGGGGACACTCTCGCAGTTCCTTCAGGATTGGGAATGGGAAAAGCAGCAGTAGGTCCCAGCAGCAAGAGGGAGGTGGGGGCTGCAGGGCAGAGCTAACCAGGGACAGAGCAGCTTCCTGGGGAGGGGGGACTTGGGTGTCTGTGTGCTGTCAGTCAGTACTTACAGGGGCTGCTTATTTCCCTGCATGAGAGAAACTGAACTGTTTTAAGTACAGGTAGTTGGTCACCTGTTCCCTGGCCAACTGATGGTTTAGGAAAGGCTCCATAAAGATTAATGATCCTGAAGGAGTATGGTACATTCAAAATGTTTGAGAAATAGTACTCCAAGATGTATTGAAATATGGATTTTGTGTCTGTCATTGTGAGTTAAGATTGTTACAGGGTCGTATGTGGAACATTTCTTAGGTTACTCCAGTTTTAATACGTAGCTTCTAAACTTTCTCTGTCAGGCTATGCCCATGGGTCAAGTATGTAACTATTTGGACCTGAAAACTTTTTAGTTTCATCGATCCCCTTGCTCTGACCATCCTGGCAGAAGGAACTGCAGCAGAAAAATCTCAGAATTAACTCAGTGTTATCACTAATCTCCAGGTATCTGATTGAAAAATACTTGAGTGGAGTTCCATGTGGTTTTCTGTTCGATGTGCCTGCATATAGTCCACTGAGTGGCTGCCATTGAACTGGAGAGCTACATGGGCTGGTTTACTTGCAGGTGACCAGGCTGACTTGAAGTGAATGGTTGAGGTCCCTAAATGTCAATGCCAAATGCCATGTAAATGCCCCATACCTGCAGGCAATGTTCTGCAGGCTTTCTTTTCAACCAGGGGAGTCTGAAGACTTTCAGTTTTTTATAAAAATGAAAGCTGAACGCCTACAGCACAAGATGGTAGTTATAACAGTGCTCTCAGTGTGTTGAGCTACTACCAGAAGAGACTATTTGAATGCTTTTACCATATAGACATTCTTACTGAACTACTGATTTACTGGTGAAGTCATGATAAATACATTTTTTTAGAAAAAATTGATGACTGATTTTTAAATTTGGATATCCCTTTTTCTTCTAGATAGCTTTTCTTTTTCTGTAGAAATAAGCAGAGAGTTGAGTTTGACAACATGAAAGAAATTTGGATAATACATGTGAATGTTTTGAGAAAATCCTACAGGATTTTGATTCCACTTGTACTAGATTTATTACAATTTCTATACCCTTGGGACCTCCAGTTGCCCTGGGAAGATGTACCCACATTGCCATCCTGTGAGGTACTGCAGCCATTCAGACTCTTCACCAATTACACTGTATTTTCACCTCTGAAAGTGTCTGACATAGGAACAGTTACTTTAAGTGAGCTAGATGGTTTGTTGTTTTCTGTGTTAGACTGAAGACCATTTCTTCCTATGGCACTCACTGTTTTAACCACCTTCCTATGCCAAAAGATAAACCAAAATACGCATTTTTCAAAGAGGTACAAACCCAAACTGATTTCCAGCACCAACCAGCAAATTGTCTGGAGGACGACTTGACCTGTATGTTGGGTCTGTGTATTATACAGAAATGAAGCCTCAGACTTTAGCAAAATACTTTTTTTTTCCCAGAAATTAGGACAGTGGCATTAGTATTTAAATAATTACAGCCAGGTATTCCAGGCCGTAACACAAGCAGAATTCTTTACCTGTGTCCTGTAGCACTCCAGCAGCTGGTCAGGACCACCAGAGGCACATCAACTCCTTGTAAGTTCAGATCTCTCGATCTCTCTCAAGCTTGAGCATGATATTCCTTACATGATAGAAACCATAAACTCTATTGACTGCTATCAGTCTAGTTTCTAGTACTCCCTTTCCTCTTGTCTAGCTGTTCATGCAGGTGATGCCTAAAGTCCTGCATGGTATGCACATACCTTTGGTGTGCACCTGGAAGCTTCCAATAGAGGACTACTTTATCTATCTATCTATCTATCTATCTATCTATCTATCTATCTATCTATCTATCTATCTATCTATCTATCTATCCATCCTCTATCTACACTAATGTTTTGAGAGTATTTTGCAGGAATTTAGGCATCACAGGAGAAGTAGAGGGTTGTGTTCTTCCTCTAAGCACTGAAGAACAAACCCCTACCCAGGCTGTTTTCCTCTCAGCGCTCCTGCTGGTATGAGCCATGAGCAAGCAGCTTGTGCTTAACAAGTGTAAACAGGATCTAGGTCACAAAATTTTTTAAGCTTACAATGAAAATTAGTTCAACATACTACTCAGCAAGCCACACGGTGTACTTGTCATAGAAGAGCAAGGGATCAGAAAGGTAATAACCACTGTTTTATTAGTGAGTGGTTCAAAAACATCTATGGCCACAGGGTCACAGATGAAAATTTAGAGGATAAAATATTTGTTTCTCTGAAAGAGGGGGGAAGGGAGCAAGTTTAAGGTGTTTTTTATAGATTTGGTTTGGATTTTTTTTCCCTGTTTTACCACCAACTTTATTCTTACTTTTGCAGACTTTTGTCTTGTTTTTAGTGGTTGTGAAGTCTTCTGCCTGTCTGGTTTTGTGTGTGTGTCTTTCTCCCTCTCTTCCTGCAAATACTGGCAGTCTTTCCTTGGCCTGTCTATAGAATACTCACATTAACTCTAATGATCAAGGAAAGAATTAAGCAGTATCACTGTTAATAGGACACAGTTTTCAAACAATGAAAAAGAGAAAACTTTTGTCAGTTTATAGCTGTTGCTCTAAAGGAGGACTTGCAAAGCTTTAATAAGAAAATGTTATTATGTTTGAGATAAATAACATCTAACACAGCTCTGTTCCTAAAACAAAGCAGTAACTGGCTAAAAGGATGAGGTTTCCTAAGCAATATTCATTGTTCCTACATACAGATTGTAAAAAAGTAATACAATAGTGGAGACTTTGCTTGATAGGCATAAGTTTGAATGTCCTATCACTGATTTATGAAAGGCCAACATTTTGAGAAAGTTCCTGCTGTTAAACTATTGAGTTTTTTTGCAGTATAGGCATAATGCTAGTGTCAAGATTAATATCTAGAAAACGAGAACTGATTTTTCTGCACAAGAATGCCCTTTTGGTCTGTGATAAAGTATTGTTAGTAGTTCTGGCAGAAGGTTCTTTCTATGTACCCGTTCAGTCAACATTTAGAACTTCTCTGCTGTCAATAAAGTGTGAAATGTTTGTATCCTCCAGTAGTTACTAAGGTCAGAAATTATATTTATAGTGAACTCTCTTCAATCCCAGCACTTCTTTCTTCAAATAAGGACGGGGGGGGGAAACTCTTTCTAAGAAAAACTCAGCATTGTTTAATCTTAGGTTAATTTTAGGGTGTATGAAGATAATCTTGTACTTGCTGGTTTGCTATTTTTTTTTTCTTGAATTTAGCTTTCACACCAGCCAAGACACGTGAGACTTTCATTATTAGACAGATGTTATTAAATAGACAACAGCAATCAAAGTTTTCTTCTCATTTAATTTTTCTGCATCTGTGTACAGACTGTTAGAAAATCTTGCAATAATATTCAGCCCTACAGTGACTCAATAAAGTTAGTTAAACTAAGGAAGAAAAAGGTGTGCCTAATTCATGAGATAGAGAGATGGGATTAAAAGGAAGGATCTTGTTTGGACTGGAATGATAGCTAGAATGCATGATTATTCTGCAAGGAGGGTACTATTTATTTACCTGTGAATAAATGTTATTTTGTGAGAAGTGTGCCCAGGGGAATGATGAATAATAATAATCTCCAGTAGATTCTGTCTCATGGCGCATGTGCCCTGAGGATGCAGTACCTGATTTAACAGCATCTGCAGGCATAAACTGAAGCTTTTACAGTTAATTCTTAAGCTGTAGAGCAGATGGGGGGACTTGACATTCAATTTAATTCCTACTTACGCACTTTTTACTGTAAACCCTAGACTTTTTCTTTATGATGTTAGTTTAATTAAGGAATTAACTGGATTCTGTATGTTATTTACTCATTAAGATTTCAGCAGTTGTTCTACTGATCACTGTTTTTATGGTCATTGACAATAATCTTGCTGTGCTGAAGGGAAAAAGATGTAATCAGAGGAGTGAATTTTCTAAGCACAGTGCATGTGCATTCATAGATCTGTATCCTTAGTATGAGTGGTTTTTTAGTCAGTTCAAGAGCACGCAAAACATTAGAAGTGCTAACTGTTTCTTTAGCTTTGTGAACTATAATCTGTTTATGGCTTTTTTAGATAAAAATGTATAATATATAAGGATAATCTTGATAATTTCTCCTTCTCTTTTGAACCAGCCTCTTATTCCTAGAAGTCCTACAAGCAGTGTTGCTACACCCTCCAGTACTATCAGCACACCTACAAAAAGAGACAGCTCTGCCCTTCAGGATCTCTACATACCCCCTCCTCCAACAGAACCCTATGTTCCAAGGTAAAAAAAGATCATTTCAGAGTACAGCTTAATGTAAAAAAATGTTTTTGAGGTAACTGACCATTTTATTCCTGCTCATTCTCTCAGCCTGCCCTGCAGAATAGGCTGATGGTACCGTATTTTGCAGGTGAACTGATTATTAAGGATAGATATGCTGAATCAGACCCACAGTGTTCTGAATCACTGTGTTTTCTGCAAAACCAACAGTAGCCTTTCAAAAAGAAGGTTCAGTATGCTAGTTTCTCAAATATGAGGTAATCAACTGACTGTAACAGTCTCATCCTCTTTCAGAAGAGCAAAAGTTACCTGAAACCCTGAGTCTGTAACTAGGAAAGGTGTTTGTGTCTGTCCCCTTGCCTAATAACCCTGATGCAACAAGGGAGGCTGAGTTAAAAGCAAGCAACTTGCAACTTCAACAACAGCAATTATGAGTCCTGCCATTATGTTTTCTTTTTTAGATATATTTTATTATATAGTATTAGAGCAAACTTCAGGATTGTGTTTTAGTGTGGCCCAGTGACTATGCTGTTCCCTGAAAATTTACCTGCTACTCTGATCTGCCACCTGGAACAGGCATTTTCATTTTCCCAGGTCTGTGGACTTTCTGAGCCAGAAAAGCAGCAGATAAAACTTGCAGATTCATCAACCTACCTTTGCATGACCTCAAATGATGCAGTATAATTCCATAATGTACACAGATGTTGCTAAAATTATGAGAGAATTATGGCCTACAAATAATACAGAAGTGGCTACCCAGAGGTCTAAGAATGTATTTATGAAGAACTGGAATTTTTAAATCTTCTGTATTCTTAGACACAGGCTATCATATGTATGGTCAATGTATTTTTAAATGACTCCTTGCTTTTCTTTTAGTTAATCTATTAGTTTAGTCTCAGAAAGTTTGTAAGGACAGCATGTCCTTTCTTGTAGCTGAGGTTTTTTTAGATTTTCTTGCCAGTGACTCTTTTAGCCAATTAGTAAGATGTATGACCTGATAGTGACAACACTTTCCAGGGGGTTATCCAAGAGTGAAGAATAAGGCAAATTAAGTTGCCTAGTGGGGAGGACAAGTTTTGATTCTATGATAAATTCTTACTCTTCATAGATACAAAAAACCTTCCAGGGTAAAAGAGTGACTTTGAACTTCATGGTGATGTCACAAGTCTTTTGTGAAACCTTAAGCTGTGTCCCATGTTCATTCCTTATCCTTATCTCATCTGTACCTGGCTCGGTTACTCTTTCTGGTGTAGGAAGGGGGGGAAGACCATTTTATTTCAAATGTGACATGTATAACACAGTTGAACTTGCTGGCATAATTACTCTAATGTTTTCCTTAGAGTGACATAGACAAACAGAATACATACTCTAGTTCACTGTTTTTTTCTTTTAATTAAATAGAAACACTCTCAGCCATGACACTTGAATTGTTCACAGGAATTCAATATTTTATGTCCCTTATAACAGTATTTTATTATGCATATATGAATATTTTAAGGACATGGTTTTCAGAAAATTGACATAAAAGAACTGGGGAGGAAAAAACCCCAAACTTAGTCTTAGGTTTGTTTCTGTTTGAATGCAGTAGTTACATGGTGAAGACCTGTTGCTCCTGAAACAATACCATCTTAAAAGAAGCAGTGGCTCTGTGCTGCTTCTCATTGTTTACCATCACAAGAATGCTTCTATTTGATAACAAATGCATCCTCTTTCCTGAAGTATTTTTAGTGCTCATGCAGTACTCATCAGTTTTTCAGTTCTGCTCTAGAAATCGAGATCTCCAAAATCTCCAGAGAGCTGTGGCAAAGGGTGTTTGTCTGGTGGCTCTGCATTTAAGTCCACACTCACAGCCCTGCCTTTCTTGTGCCAGCCCCTGATGGGGATTGCAGCACTGATCAGCATCTGGCTGTTTTGTGTCAGTCTCCATCGTGTTACCTGCTGGAGTCTGCCTGCACTATCACCACAGAAGGTGATTTTGTGATCAGAGGGGAGCCCACAGCCCCACTGGGGCTGCACCAGCCCCCCTGGCTAAGCCAACAGCATCTCTGCTCCAGGAAAGCAACCTGCCCATGCAAGTGTAGTGATCCGTGGAGCTTTGTGGTGCTGCACTGTCACAGCCAAGGCAGGATGGCTTTCCTTTGTGGCTGCCTGGATCCCATGAGGAGGCTTTGCTTTGTCCTCAGGTGGACTCTCAAGGTGCCAAGGGAGGTGTGGGTCAGCACACTGGCAAGCTTGGAACTCACACAGGAGTCCAGAGGGGCAGAAGGACTCCAGCAAGGGCATATGGCTCCAGCTTCTCTCTTGAGAAGCCTCCCATGCATTTTGCTACCCAGAAGTCACTGTCTGATTAGGCCTTTTGCAGCATCTCCGGGCACAGTTCTACCACGAGGTTCTACCACGAGGTGTGAGAGAGGACTCCAAACCCAGCACAGCTTGCTCTCATTTGATGCTTTTGAGGCAGAGGTGCAGGAAAGCAAAAATTATTATCTCAGGGATCTCACACAAACTGCAAAGTGAGCACTGTCCTGGGATAGCATTTTATAAGCAGGTGCTGCACAACATAGTTGGTACTACATGGATGTACCTATACAACTTCTAGGCCTGAATGGATTGTGCAAGACTATGTCAAGTGTCTGTACATCTGGTTCTTCTTGATCTGGGGTTAATTTGTAAGGAACCAGACTGAGTTTGCCAATGCTTGCCCTATAGCCGTGTCTTGAAACTGTATGATATATTTAAAAATGTAAATATAATAAAGTAAGGTAAACTTTGCCCTAAATCAAAAAATGCTAGGTAGATTCCAAAAAGAACAAGGAAAAAAACCCAAAAGAGTAGCTGCACATCAATTTTATTTCTAGAATTCTTTTCAAGAGAAACCAGTGAGATAGATAAGTCTGTAAAAGAATTGAAGAAGCAGAGATGTGTGAGGTAACTGGCACATACACTACATAAATATGTATCTGTGACGTGTGAGCCTGTTGTGGGTAGATGTCATCTGTTGTGGTACATGAAATACTGATCTAGGCCCATGTCTTATCTCAATATATTAAACCCCTCTCTTTCTGTCTAAAGGGATGAAAAGGGAAATCTCCCCTGTGATGATGTTGGCAGACATATAGTGGGCAAACCAGTTCATACGGGATCCGAATCTCCAAACTCATTTCTTGACCAGGAATATCGGAAACGCTTTAATGTGGTTGAAGAAGATGCAGTTTTGTACTGCTATGAATATGAGAAAGGAAGAACAAGTGGTCCTGGAAGGAGAGAGAGCACACCGACATATGGTATGGCATTGATCTAATAAAGATAATCACCTTTAGATGATTTTAGGATTTTCATCCATCTGCTTTTGGTTTTAACCATAAAAATATTTCTAGTGGCCATTGACTTTGCTAAGAATTCTATACTACTTTAGTCCAATTTCAGTCTAAGAGCTTAATCTGTTAAAGGGGAAAAAATACTTACTATGATAGGGGGAGCAGGTCCAGTTTTATATTGATGTTTTTTCTGAAGTTATGTTCCATAATTTTGTTATCAGCTTAGATTTCCAGATTGTATTTCAGTTACCATTTTATAAAAAAAAAAGCAACTACCAGAAGCCCAAATTTTTTTACTAAAAATACTCGATGGAATTTTTCTCTCACTATAAGGGCATGACTTGGCATAAGTTTAGGAATTGAATATTGGAAAAATTTCCCAGGTATAATAACAATTGCAACCACTTCAGGTTTACCCAGAGATATCATGCAGCCTTCATACTGCACTGCTCTTTAAAACTCTTTAATTTTTCTTTAGTCTCAGAATTGAAGTATAATTGAAGTGCCTTTTTTTGGTAATACTATATGAACCCCCTGTAACTCCCTGTATGGGAAGTGATGGCTTTTTACATATAGCAGTTCCTCATTATTTGAGATGAGGAAAATAATTTTGTGTGTAAGCACACACATATATTCATGCTACTTCCGTGTCTTTGATTTTGGCTTATTTAACATGAGAATTCAGAAACAATTTCCAGTGAGAGTTTTGATGTACTCCAGGTTATTTTCCCCTTCCTTTGCTCATATTGTAACTTTTTCAGCTTTGGACTGGGAGACTTGGTTTTCTGCTGCCAAGTATAAAATTGTGCAGACATAGAGTTGTTAGGCTATAGAAGAAAATGAAGAGTACATTTCGTGTTTACAAAAGATATTTTGGTTGGTATGGTATTAGCTGAGAACACACTTGAATATTTTTCACCCTACTTGCTATGTTACTTCAATTTTTAAACTGAGCACAAGCTGTATTTTGGAGTTGTTACAGTAATTCTGTCATCATATTGCTTTGTGAAGAAAATAGATGTAATTTATGAGGAAGCACAGATTTAGTGCATCATGCAGCCAAGCTTCAAAATCACCTGGGAACCTTGATATAAATTGAGCTTGAGCTGTGTAAAGTGTCCTCAGGACCTGGAGCAATGTGCTTGCACAACATTAAAGGTTACATTTCATAAAATGCACCCTTTCTACACAACTACACGATCCTACTCCAAAATATTCGCTATCCTTTTGATTTCAAAGTGTGTCCAGGTGTTTTCTAACAATATCTCTTGCATGCAAAATAACTACTTAGTTTCCAAACCGGACATATCAATTTTATTACTCCGGCATTTCAGATAATGCTATTAGTGAATGCAGTCAGTTCCATTAAGAGAGATGTAATCTTTGTTCCAGACATTAAATTTTCATACTACTGGTCAAGAGTGAAAAAACCCCACATTTCTTCTTAAAGGACTGCTAAATCCAATATTTTGTTCTAGAATAGACATTTTAGCATTTTTCTCAGTTAGCAGAAAGGGTTATAAAGACATGGATCAAAGGCTGCACTGAAAATCAGTTATTATTTAACACATTTATTATACAGCCTTTTACTTTTGATCTCACTTCTTTTTTAATGAATTCACACCATCAAGTCCATTTTCATTTAAGTGTATTTTCTAAAAATATTCTAAAAACATTTCAGCATTAAATTCTAAAGTTTCCCACATGGCATTTGCTAGCACAAGGTTTGTGGCTAGGCATGACCTTAGGATTTCACAGAAATCTGGAAAATGACAGTAAGACTCTTCTAGCTTATGGTGACCCATTAAAGAAGGTCAGAGAGAGTTCCAGGGCCTAGAGAAATAATTGTTTTCAACATGTACTGGTCATAAATTATGTGATAGTGTCAATTTGAAAAAAACAAATTTGCAGTCCTCCTTTATGGGAGGTTAATAGGACCCTCTGTAATTTCTTTTTTGGAATCTTTGGACATTATTTGACAACATAAACAAAGAGATTTCTCTTTCATGCTCTTACTGACTTCCAACCATTGTATAGTTGTTGCTAATTGGCCTGGGAAAGCTTCTGTTCACATCCCAAGGAAGCAATTTTCCTATGTGTAGTCAGCAGGGAGGGAAAAGAGATTTAGGGAATCCAGGGAGGTTAAAAAGAAGGTCATTAGGAGAGGTAAAAGGCAAATGAAACTTGAGTTTAAGGAAAGAAACAAATTTGATCATTGCAGTTTTAATGCCAGATACAAAATCAGGTGCTTTGAACAGCTGAAGGTTTTGTAGAAAATTTGTTATGTTACTTTTAATAACAATAAAGACTCTACACAATTTTGTAGCTTTTGAATTTTATTAAGTGTGCAGCTCCTATCAAGATACTGTAGGTTCAGCCTCACAAAGAAAAGAAAGTTTTGTTTCTAGAAAAGGAAGCTTCTCATCAAGTAAACATAAGCTGAATACATCCCCACTCAGGAAATGACTTCTTAACTGTGTGAGCTAAATCTCACCAGCTTCCATCAGTCTTAAATATGTGCCCATAAATAGTAAAATTAATGATAAATAAAAAGTTTAAAATATGTGTTATTTTCCTGAGCAATGATGTATTTGTGACCTGATCCTGTGGGCTGTACAGATCATACAGCTTTCTGTCAATTTTTTTGAAAAAGATAATACAAACTTTTGCCACTATGCTGCCTGCATGGTATTGATGTGTTTTCCTTGGACACAATGCTTCTGTAGGGAGACAGACATGTTTGAATATTTGTTTTCATGATAAATAGTGTCTTTCTTTTTCAATGTATCATGGATTTAACCTCAAAAACATCAAGTAAGACCTTTATGTAGGGGTTCTCTACTAAATTTACAAAACTTCTGAAGTTTTTACTTCTAGCTTTGCTACTTTTAAAATCAAATTATTTACCCACTTTTTGTTTTTGTGACTGGTAGATTGATTTAAGAGTGAAGGTTGGCCTTGTTGGGAAAACATTTTGTTTTCAGCCTTCCAGATATTGTTCCATATGCACATACATATGTACATATATGTGTACCACTCTAAGGAACCCCACTAAGTTCCATGGCACACTTCCACTGATTTCCAGCTATATTTGTGCAATCCTTAAGCAGGACTCATAGTTCACAGCATTGTTTTAAGTCAATTTGGCATCTTCCACTCAAAATTTTAAAAATAGTCTTCAGCTTTTCTACCTTTTGCTGTCTGAGGTCAAAGAGAATTTACCAATAATAATAATGTGCTTTGCTTTATGTGGATGAAAGGCTACAAAAGACATTACATGTAGAGATTTTCTGCTTCCTTTCTTACTCAGCCACTGATGGATCTTTTAAGCCCACCAGCAAATATGCTGTTTGTGAAGGTACTTCAGTGATATGCACACATTTCTGTTACCAACAATTCACGTATGCTTTGAAACAGTTCTCCCATGTGTGTGCCAGGAGCTTGCTTCCAGAATAATAACTAGATTTTCTTTAGTGAAAACTGAAGTAATTTGAATGCGTTTGTCAGTGTCAGATGTCAGTTCGATGATTTTTTTTTTTTTAAGGCACTGGATTTTTTCTAAAGTTAAAAAAAATCCATCAAATACCTAGCTGCTTCTTTTCTGTTAAAGAAAACAGAACTGTCTTAGCCTCTTGTTCAGAGGCAACAGTGGATCCTCCATCATAAGCGACCCTGTAGAATAGCAGCTTAGCACATAATTCATTCTTTCTTCTAAAGAATGTTAGTTTAATGCTGCCTCATGGTGCATGGTCTCAATTTTTCCCTCTCTTTCCAGGGAAGCTAAGGCCTATTTCTATGCCAGTAGAATATAACTGGGTGGGGGATTATGAAGACCCCAATAAAATAAAAAGAGATACTAGGAGAGGTAAGTTCTCTGAACACACACCTTATACAAGCCATTATGGATTTTATCTTGCTTTAAGCTATATACTTCAACCTCATTTTGCTGCTTGCTTAGTTATGTGTTTTTGTGAGCCCGTTTTCTTTATTAGATATACTTAATTTTTTGCAGCACCTATTTTAAGATTGAGGAAGTTGGTTAGCCAGACAAGAGAAAGTCAAGACTGCAAAACCATGCAGCTTCTCTTAGTTTCATATTGGCATTCCATTTATTTCAGCTGTATTAGCCCATCCATTTTGAAACTGGCCTTAATTTTATAATACTAGAGGATAAATGTATGATTATTATTGAGAAATATTTTTTATGATTAAATGAGAATTATATATCACTTTTCTTTTTCAATGGAAACCATTCTAGAGCAGCATGGGATTCACCTCAAAATCAGAGAATTTAAGTTCTTCAGAATTTTAGTTTATGAAGCTTGGATACATAACTTCACATACAGAATTATGACCTCTGAGTTGGCTACTTTCACCATCTTACAGTAATGATAGATCTTTCTGTAAAAATATTAACTGAATGTTCAGTAGGGATCAAAAAAGGAGACACTTAGGCATTATTAGGAAAAGGATACAAGACAAATTTAGAAGTTTCCTTATGCTGCTGTGTCACCTATTGCTCGTGGGATGTGAATGTGCAGTTCCAGTTTCTTTAATCTCTTAAGAAAAATACAGTTGAATTGAAGATGGTTTAGGAGACAATAAAAATTAATCCGATGCCTGAAGTTACTTCCAAACTGGGATCTGTTAAGTAGGCTGGCCATCATCAGTCTGGAGAATTTAGGCAGGACATAATAAAGTTTCATAAAGTCTTGTCTGGAATGAAGAAAGGAAATACATTTGTCACTGTTTAATCCGAAACAAAACCCAAGAGATCCAATGTCTCTGCTGAATGCTGGTAAAAAAGAAAATGAGGCTTCTCCTGCAGTTTGGGCTCCAGCTAAGGCACCTCTTGGCATGGGAGGCTGTACAGACTAGAAGTTTACATTAATGCAAGGAAAGACAATTTTGTGAAAGGGAAATCTGCTGGGTTTTCTAAATTCACAAACATTTGCTTCTGGGGCAGGATGTCTCTCAGCTGCAAAGTGGTAGATGCTGGATGAGTATTCAGGGAAAGTATGTATGATACAGTGAATGATCTCCAATGAGTGTTCAAAGCAAATTCTGGCACCACTGACATTTGTATTCATTAGGACTTCTGATAAAAAATAGCAAAATCTTGTGAGTCTATCATTGCTCATTTTTTTTAAACTTGAGGACAAAATTTTTTGGTATGGGGGTTCACTTATGTTATGTTCTCTTTATTGTCAAATATACCAGAAAACTGTAATATTCATGAATTTTCTATACCAAAAGTTTAATTTCTTATATCCGAACCAAAGAAACAAGTTTTGTTAATGAAGTAATCTTGAATAGTTAGAATTGGCAGTAGATCTTAGCAAGAATATTGCATGGTTTGGAAGCAGGATTGACAGGCATACAACAGTTCACAATGATCTTTTGCATTACTTTTCTTTCAACAGAAAATTCATTGCTTCGTTATATGAGCAATGAGAAAATAGGTCAAGAGGACTACATGTTTCAAAGGAATAGCAAAAAGGATACTGGGAAAAAGTCCAAAAAGAAGGGAGACAAGAGTAGTAGTCCAAGTCACTACTCACTGTTGCCTAGTTTACAAATGGACTCATTGCGACAAGAAGTCATGGGCACACCTGGACCAGAAACTTCTTTGTACCACGTGAGTAAACATAACAATACCAAAAGCCATTGCTCTGTGCTTATGATAAGGAACTGTCTGGTTTTACAGTGGTGTAACGTTTTTTGGACTGCTGCTGTTGCACTCATTCCAATTTTTCAGACAATAACTAGGTCTCAAAGAATTATTTTACGATTCTTTTTATTCTGTTAAAATGTGGGATGGACACCAGTGTTATACCTCCTTTATCTACAAGATATCACGTTTAAAATGCAGTGTGGTATCTATGCTTTGACTTAAGAGTTACTGATGGAAGAAGAGGAAGCAGCAGTTTCCAGACTGGCTAGAAACCTTCTTTCTAGCATCTTTGTCACTGCAATATGCCAAGTGTTTTCAGACAACTCTAAAGTAAACAATAAAGGAAGAGGAACCGAACACCACACACAGACCAATGTGATCAAGTGAATGCCATTGATTCCACACTACACATGGTTTATATAGGGTTAAAGCTACACTCTATTGGCCAAGTTGAGCCTCCCACCACCTAACTGCAAACTCTAATAGGTTATAATCCATATCTCACAAGTCCACTGTTTTGGTGAACTCATCCTAACTGTTTTCAAGAACATCTCCGGAGTCTTGTGGGAGACCTGTGGAGTTCTCATGAGAAGCCTCCGGGGAGTTGCCAAGAACTCCCGGGCAGAGATTTCTCCTCCAATGGTCAGCACAGCAGCTGCGACTTTGTTTATTCTTAGCTGCTTTCAGTCTCACAGGGTCTTATATAGATCAGAATTGCTTACTCTTGATTGTTCTGTTCCAACACAAACCCTTTACTACAGATAGTTGAAAGGCCTGATATTGGCAGGAAAAGCTGTGGAAGGCATTTGTTTTAATTTGAGGTAAGGGAAGCTCTTATGCATGTGACTGTTTTTAACAAATAGCCCTCAATAACAGAAGTATCAGTGTAAAGGAAGGGTTTCTTATGATATAAAAGATATAAAAGGAAAATTGCAGTAACTTGCTAATTTAAAAATATAAAAAAGGAGTTAGAAGATCACAATATGTTTTAAATACGATAACACATTCACCCTGTAGAAGTATTTACATTTTAGATCTCAATAAAACATGTTCGATGTAGAGGAATATATACACAGTAACTGTACAGCAAAATATCACTGCTGATTCTTGCAGTATACTTTGTGTAGATTAATTGAGACTAATGGAGCCTTTACATCCTTCTATACCATCTGAATGCTTGGTCCACTGGCTTCTAAAACTCCTTAGTATGCTGCAGTGTATAGGTAAGTCTGATAAATGTCAGAGAATATGCCATTTAGTATTAAAAGTAAGCACTTGTGGTGCACTTTAATTGAATCAGGTCCCCAGATTCAAGAATTATTATTACCTTTCTTTATCTTTTGTAATAATTTAGGTAAGACAACATTTTTTTTTCTTACATTCGTATTTCCAGCTTTAGTTCTATGCTCTTTTTGTAAGTTAGAAAGCTGATAGTGGTGTGATTTCCATTTGCAAAGACAGATTGATATATATTTCCCCTAATACACAAAGCTGAGGAGATTGCAAGTGTCCCCTAACTGTCCTCTGTAATGTCTGCAGTCTTTCCTAATCAGTGCAAGAGCCATTGAAATCAAATATTTACAGAGCAAAATAGAAAAATTATTTGTGTAAGGAAGGACTTTCCACTCTGTCAAGAACAATGTAGTCAATTTGCAATACTTTCTATGCAGTAAGAGGATCCTCATCTCTCAGTAGCATTTCTTTCTTAGTACATGATAAATTCTTGACACTATGCAGTGAGAAAAACTTTTTTTAAGGTGCCATCTTCGTTTTTCCTGTCATTTCTTCTATTATACATTATGTATAGTTTCCAAAATATGCACAGAAATAAATGATTTACACAGAAGCTGAAAGTTTCTTCATAATTCTATTGTGGAAGTTAATGAGCAGCAGCAAACTTAGAATTGACCAGCAGCATTTTTCATGTACTTTGGATATCCACCCACAAAACACTTGAACTGTTAACACCACAAATTCCACCAGTGACTGCTAATCCCTCTTGTGCGTCATTACCTTTAAAGGATATCTCTCTCTATAATGCCATTAAATCTTCAGAATCTTTTTGAAAGTTTAGTATGAGCTTCCTCATTTATAAAAGTAAATATTATTCATCCATTCGAATACAAATGAGTATTGATCTGCTAACTGCCTTTGAAGCAAAATGCATGAAGTGAACAGAAAGAGTAAGCTTGGACCATTGATTTGTCCCAGGGGAAATGGGGAGGAGCCCTTCACAAAGCATTTACAGGCCTCTGCAGCTGAATATTGCTGATACTATTGATGGAAGTTGGCTGCTATCATGTGGTACAGTACAGTTTCCTTTTTGAGGGGATGGCATCCAAGTGTTCTGGCTTATGAAACACTCATCTAGTTTGTATATGAGGCTATATGTCTTTGCCACATAGCAGAGCCAAAGGGTTAGTAAAAAACTGGACAGAACTTCTTTAAAATCTCAAATAAACATTGCGGTGAGCAGATAAAGAATAGGAGAGGATAGATAAAACGCAGGGAACTCTTACCTCTTTGCAGTACTGTTTTGTAAAACTATAGATAATAAATAAGACAATGAAAACATTCATTATGCTTAACTTGCAAATTGCATCTTAAAGGTCACTAAGAAGTGGCTGGCCTATTATGAAATATTTTTTACAAGCATCAGCTACCTAGTTTTCACAAAGATTTCAGATTTTCTGTAAATGGAAGCCTCTGGATGCACTAAATTCAATGCAGAGGAATGGTGGGAAGTCCAAAAACTGTTGTAGTGAAAGAGGTGGAAGTTCCTGTTGGGTTTTGGTTTGGATTTTTTTTTTAAGTCAACAGGACTTTTTTCACACTGGAGTATCAGAAGATATTTGTGCTGTTTACCACAAGCCAGTGATTTTCCTGAAATAAAGAACAGCTTCTACCAGGTGGCTGTAGTTGAACTTGTATCTGTAGTGCCTCGATTATTTGTATAAGCTCCCAGGGCTAGAGAACACTCCACCAGTCTTGTTAAGTTACTCCAATCCTTGATTGCTCTTGTTATTACAAGTATGCACCTATTGGCCTGTGTTTACCTGGCTCCTATGTCCAACTTAGTTAGAAAGGTACAATTATCCTCTGAATTTAAAAGTCTCTTGTTACCAAATTTTGTCTCCCAATATAGGAATTTACAGGTTATAATCAAATAATTTTTTAGCCTTCTCTTGGTTAAGAGAAACAGAATGAGCATCTTAGGTTTTTCATCAGAGACTGTTTTCATATCCTTTTCTGATTCTCACAATGCTTTCAAATCATCGTATTTAATCCTGAAGTATCCTAAGCATCTTTCCTAAAAAAATGTATGCCAGAACAGGGCATAAATTTCTAGGAGCTGGGTAGAAAGATAATATAACCTTTCTCTTTCTGTTCACTCCCTCTCTATTACAATATTTAAAGGACTGTTTACCTATTTTAAGCATAGCCTTAGAGTGAGAGTATGTCTGTTTATTTAGTTTTATTTTTATTTTTTCTNTAACATTGTGTATGGTTGGTCATGTTGAAACATGAGTTCTTGGGTATGCTTGTTGAATAATCTATGTCTCTGAAGCAACTCTAAGTATGAAATATGTAACAGTAAGGGCTCTGGACCCTCAGACTAGGCCTCCATGATTCCCAAGTCCATAACATGGAGTATTGAAGCTCCAGGAATATGGGGTCTGCTGTGAAACAGAATTACCAAAACTGTAGTTCTGAAATTGTATTTTTAATATACACAGTGTGTGAAATAAAAAGCATGCACATTTAATTTCTTCTTCTTTTTTTTTTCTTTCTATTTTCTTTTCCCTGTTTTTCTGAATTCTCAGCATTCATGTCTCATGTCATTTACTGATCTTGGATTGTGTGTTACCTCAATTCGATGATGTTTTCATTCTGAGTCCTTTGATAGAAATGTTAAATAATTTTGGACTAAAGATGCATGCCAATGGTTAACTCTGAATTCCCCTTACAGTTCCAGGCTTCTTTCCTTTTGAATTGTGCAGCCACTGACGTGAGCAGGTTGATTACCTTTTTACTGTGAAGGTTTTCTGCAGAAAAGCAGCTTTTACAATTATGCTGACTTCAACTCCTACTGCTTTTATACATGGCTCTATAGAGAAGAAAAATCTTTGATCAAAAAACTGCACTGCTGAATTAAATTACCACAACAAAAATGATATGGTTCTGTGCTGTAAACAAAGTGGATGGTGTTAAAGAATTGCCATGGTAATGTAGAGTGCCTGGTTGCTGTTTATTTCCTAAAAGTTATTTGTGAAATGCCAGCAGATTCAAATTGTTATATTCTAAAGTCATCACAAAAATGTGGCAGTCTAGCATTTTTCTGACTCTCAGAATACTAAACTTACATAAAATCACTGGTTTTGACAGCTTTATTTATATCATTGATGTGCCATTGCAATCAAAACCTGTGTGGTCAAGGGTGCATTTCAGTTACAGCCTTGGAAAGTGAGCAGCATTTACTTGAGTCCACTGAACGCAACTGATGTGATAGCTGAGACCATAGCAGAAGAAAAACTAATTTGTGTTTTTGTCTGTGAAGTAAACAATTCTTGTATCCACATTTGGTATTTTTAAATCCTCACACACAAATTCTCTTCACTGCTTTGGGGGTTTTGCCCATTCTAGAATGTGTTTCTAGTGTTACGCTGATTTGTAGCCAAGTTGTTGGTTTTGCATTATATTTTTCTTCCTCAGTATTGCATAAGAAACCAACACAGAGTGTTGATGTTTTTATTAAGCCATGGCAAACTGTTGGATCTGTAGCTAAGCTTGTGTGCAAGCAGGTGCTCAGTGTGATCTATTACTGTAGATAGAAAACAGCACAATTAAAATTACCTTCAACCTTTGGGACAGAAGAGATGAAAGCTCTGACACATCATTGTAGTCTCTGAAGTTCATTATGTTACTCTGTACAGGAATTTCCTTGGTGCATTGTGCTTTGTTTTTGTTGAAGGAAAATAATGTGGGTTTTTAGGAGGGCTATAGTGTCATGGGTCAAAAGAAGTTCCACATCAGGTTAATAATAATCTGCTCCTAACTGGATCAATAGAACTTTCCCTTAGTCTTGAACAGCATTGCTATATGAAGAAAAGGTTACAGCCCATTGTACAGTGATAAGTAGGATTGCTTCTTCTTGCATAACTCCCTACTATATACAACAGGCTGCAACCTACACCAATAAACTTAAATTATTGACTTCGTTTCTTCTCTTTCTGCCTGCTATTATCCCTTTGCCTTGTCCAGTGTATGTTCTGGTTCATGTGTATTTAGCAATACCTAATGACTTACTTGTCCTAGGAAAAGTGACAGAAAAATAACAGCTCCTCTCTTTGCTGTAATAACCAGCCTATTTGAAACTGTTTAATTAATTACAGCAGGTTTTGTGGTAATTTTAATTGTATTTGAAAATAAGGTAAGTTTAGTAGCAAGATGTATCATTTAAAGTTCATACATCTGAAACAGGTGGCTCAGGAATGGGTGGAGGAGAAAAATCAAGGTTTTTTACCTTTGGGATTTTGCTGAATTTACATGTGCAGATAGGTACACATGCACTATCTTTAATGTTCCAGTTGTATTTTTAATAAATAAGAAATAAAATAAAAGCTATCCGTTGGAGTTTTTGTGCTGCACATTGAATAAAGTTGGTGGACTTTGGGCAAACTTATTCCTCTGCCAGTGAGGACATGGAGGCAGCAAGGATGAGGGGTCTGACCAAGGCTGCAGTCTCAGTTGTGTCTCTCTGCCAGATCTCCTGAAGCTGCTGTGCTGGTTAAGCTCCAGGAGGATCCTCAGCAGAGCTGGTGGGGCAGCATCAGTCTGGCCATGCAAAGGTCAGTTGGTTGCAACAGTGATCTTGTTGAGAATAATGTAAGTGAGGAAGACTTGTTTGTGGACCTACTGCAAAAATCAGGTTTTAGCTAGTAAGATACATTAGAGAGGAGATAGTAACTTATAGGTAAAATAACTTCTTAAATGATGCATATTTCCAGATATTTCTTGCCTTCTAAAACCCCTCCAGAAAAAATACAGGAAAATGCTTTTTAAAAGTTCAATTCAGACTGTATGTATTTAGGTATTATCAATATAGAGAAGAATTTACCAAAAATTCCTGAGTTTAAAAACTTTGAAGTCTAATTCTGCTGAAATGCCTGGTTTTCCCTTACTTCTCTGGTTCCTCTCTGCAGAAACTCTGAAAGGAAGTAAAAAGCAGAAGTATTTAAGCATAAACTATGTAGTTTTTAAATGAAAATTCGTGAATCAAATGCACATGTATTTATAAAACCTTTTAATTATAGTACTCAGTAACTAGCATTTAAGAAAGTGTAGAACATATGCATATTTGTTTTTTAATAAACTTGTGTACAAGCTACCCATCGATTTGTTGCAAAAGTCTTCTGCATAGAAATAGTATCTAAAAAGCACTATATACTGGAAAACTATTTCCAAAAAACCTCACAAACAAACCCACCCCACTGGAAAACTGACAGTTTACTATAATTGTAAACATGACAAGATTTAAATAATTTCTGTTTCATTATTTTCTGTTACAGATATTTTTAAATAAAAAATTTGTAGGGAAAAAATTAAATATCGGTTGCACAGATTTTAAGTAGGTGTCTAAAATCTAGAAATGTCATTATACCATTGCAACAGATGGAGTCAGTACATTTTCTTTTGAAAAATGTTACAAGTCCAATTATGGTAGTATTTAAATGACAAGGTTGCCTTTTTCTTTTTCTTCTCCCTATTTTCACAATAGTCTATATTCAGATATGTGATTGTTATGTAATAAAAATCTAGCAATTGATATCAAAGTCTAGTTTAACCTAAGTGCATAGTAAATATAAACATATTTTCTGTAAGTATTTTCACAATTTTTGTTAACATTAATTTGAATTAATGTTACTTCTTTGCCATAGTCTTTCATTTCCATTTAAATATAAGTATTAATATAATACTGAAGCTTGCAGATAGATTACAGACTTACATGCATCAATCATCAGCAAAGGCAATTTTTACCTCCTTCTTGAAAATGTCAGAAGTATTTGATGTAAAAAAGTTATACTTACATTACAAATATTGGCATTTTTATATTCCCAGCTAAAAAACTGCCCTGAATTTCAAATAACTATCCAGAAATTAAATGAACATCATGAAGAATTTCGGAAATAGTTGTAAAAAATTTCACCCTATCTAATACCACAGTAAGGAAGCATTTTAAAAATTGTTTATCTGCTGCTTTATTGCAAGTTATGCCTTTACATTCTGAATACAATTGTGCATGTTCTACCTTCCACTGTAAAAGTAGGAAAACACAAACCTTAACCAAAAGTAGCACACAAGCTGTTGAAGCTTCTCAAGTGAAAAAAAAGTCATTTTTCATGATGTCCAGACTTTACAAAAATAGCTCTCTCAGACTGGACTCCAGGTAGGCTGCTGGGTGCCTCAGCAGGAAAGTCCAATACTCTGAACTCGTGTGGTGCCCAGTTTATTCTCGAGTACATGTATGTTTATGAAGGTCCAGCATAGCTTGACTGGTGAAAACTAAACTCTGGGATATTCTTCTCTCAAGGTGACTGGAGCATTTATGGCATTTATATCCCTTTCTTCCATAGGTTGCACTGGTCATATCTCACCTTAGTTTTTGCAGCCCTAGGGGAATGTAGGAGAGCACTTTGGCCTGTTTGACAACTTCAGCTCCTTGCAAATTTTCCCACCAGTGTGTAATGAGGAAATAAGGCTGTGGTGATAACTGGCTCCACATGTGAGGAAATGCAGGGAACTCACTGCACTGCAGTAGAAACAGAGTTGAGGAGGCTTATGAAGTTAGAGAGTAATCTGATTTGGAGTTCTTTTAAAAGATTCAAAGTCTATTCAGAGGCAAAAGTAAAATGTTTCATATAGTGCAATGCAGACAAGAATATGCAATTTTGCTATAGAGGCATCTTGATCTAGTATTGATTTTTTTTGTCAGCCTAATCCACTATAGTTCAGGTATAGAGAGGCTTTTTGCTCTGAGAGACACTTAAAAAGAACAACAGTTAAGAACTGAGTAAGGGGAAGAAGGAAAAGAGGAAATAACACAGTGGAAAATTCTTACCTATTGCCATCATGAGTCTTCACCATCAAGTGCCACAGCCACAGTTGTACCATTGGCCATGGGCAGCTTTGAATGCCTACACATTGGCTGATATTGGGTTTCTTTCAATTGGACACTTGTGGTTTTATGTTATCTGAATCAGACAGAAGAGCCGCATCTCTCACACTCTCATATTCTGGAATAGTAGTTCCAGCTCTTGGGCAGCTTCTTTACTCTCTGAAGAAACCATCTAAATGATACTGTGTATTTCCCTTCATTTGAATACAGCAGTTTACAAATGTAAGAAACACAAAACAAATGATAAAAATGGTATTTATGTTGTTGAAATCTGAGTTAGGAACTTCCTCTAGTCATAAGTGAACTTGTGTGGCAAATAAAACAAACAAAATGGTCCAACAGTTAACCAACAAGCAAAATATGCCTTACTTGTGATGTTTGGGATAGCCATAAGGTTGATGTTCTTAAAAGTAATTTTAGATATTCCATTTGAGTTTTGGTAGAAATCTGGTTCAAAATAATTCTACATTTTTGAGAGAAAAGGAAGGAGAAAAACAGAATATAAACTCCTTCCTAGTGGGAGATGGCATTTATTAATTTTGGACTAGAGCAATCAACACAGGGGAGTAGAGAGGCCTCCTCTATCTAGTCCTCTGCTTTTTCAGTAAATCACTTAATTCTGTTCAGATATGTATTAAACTCCACATTCAGTCATGGTATGAGCTGATGTTGCTAATGATGGGACCAGTAAAAGGTAATAAATGGTGAATGGATAGCCAGTTGTCATAATTCCAAGTAAAATGTTGGGCAGAGGGGAGGAAAAATGTCAGCAAGAGAAAGGCATCTAATGAATTTGCTACAGAAAAAAGAATCCAAATGCCTCAGAAACCAGCAGAAAGTACATAGGATAATAGGATAATACAGGCTGGGAAGGACCTCAGGAGGATCTATCCTTTGTGTTTTGGCTCAAAGCAAGGCCAGCTCTGAAATCAGACAGGGCTTTGCTCAGGTGGGTGTTGAAAACTTCCTGAGGTGGAGACTGCATGAGCTCTCAGCAAACCTGCTGCACTGCTGGCTGTCCTTGTGGCAGAAAAGTTGAACAATAAAACAGATCTTTCAGCAATGGCTGAGAGGATAGCAGGTTGGTTGGATTTAAGGAATAGTTTCTGTTCTTTGATTGCTGCTTAGCTTAAATCATCTTGTTAATGTGCCTCAATAATCTCACATCTGTTTTGAGAGTTCTAGGCTATCAGTCCTTTGAACTCAACACTGAAGAGAGTAGATGAGCATATGCAACTTTTATATTTGAATTCTGTTTAAGGTTATAATTTGTGAAACAGTAATACTTAGTCTCCTCAAGAGAGAGTGCTAAGTTCTTTTAATTCTATGGAATAGTATCTGTATTGTTCTTGAGGTATATTATTCCCTTCACAGATAAGAGAATATTTTCACATCTGTATTGCTTCTTTTTGAAAGAAGATAGTTAATACCATAAACTTTCTCTTCTGGAGGGAGTGGTTCCCTAACTAAAATTTGAAGATATTGAATATGGGAGATTTTGCATTTAATTCTGTATACTTTGTGATCTTTACTAAAATCCAAAGCTAATTATTGCAGCGAAGCAAAATGTTCTAGAGATGAGGTAAGATTGGTTCATGGGTCATCATGAAGCACAATTGGAGTCTTCTGTGGAAAATTTTTTGTTTTATACTTTCTCTGTTACCTTGTTATGCATTATGACCATGAAGGGAAAAAATGGCTTGTTACAAGTTCTTTCCATGACAAAGCTGGGGAATCCTTTAAAACTGAGAGATTTACTGTAAAGGTCATCTAGTCCAGCTTTACCAGTTTAGATTTATTCCTTACTGCATAGAATATAATGGTCTGAAAGTGTAATTTTACATGGTCTGGAGATGTAGATCTATACACTAATAAATCTCTCAGCTCAGAACATTTCCTAATTTCCTTTCACATCCCCATTCTGTATTTTTTCAATTACATAGAGTCATTCTTGATTCTATCCTGCCTTCATTACCTGACAGAGGACTGTTGCCTTTGTAGGTATGAACATTGTACATCAGGAAGCTACATTACCCATAGCTGGTACAATCACAGTATTATAATTTTGAAATATACTTTTTTAATGTAGAACAAGTGGTTTAGTCCCTCAGTTACTGCCCCTTGAAAAAGAAGAGACTAAGTGCAGCATATTATAGCAGGGAATTGTATTCACAGAGGTGGACTCAACATGACTTGTCAGTGCAATATGATGGGGAGTGTCACATCTATGAGAACTTCGTCTAGGTCCTCACTTGTCAACTGACTCCTCTCTGTACTCCTCTCCTGTTCAAGGGGAAGGGAGGTACCAGAAGTGTGACAGCATTCAGCTGAGGATACTGGCTGGCACGTGTCATGAAATTTGGCATTGTGAGAAACTTGTGCTGAGTGGTGAAAATGTTTGAATTAATGGAGCACAGGTACCCATCTCACAGTGCCATTTTATCAAAATGCTTTTACAAGTGATTTTTCCAAAGTAGTGGGTTTGAGTCCATAGGAGTCTCTGCCTCATTCCTCTGCCCCTCTTACACTGTTGCTTCCTCACAGTGTGGGAGATTGTCTGGTTTCACCTGGGAGGAAGATGGCTCGTTGCAGCAGTGTGTCTCCTGAACAGAAGCTGTTTTATTGGATGTTTCTGTTTTACTGGAAAGAAGCTCTTGTTGCTTAGCGCCTGATCTCTGAGTCAGCCAATCCATCTCTGCTGCTGTGCTGTGGAGGAAAAGGAAGGCTTGTGTTTTCCATGTAGGATAACTGTTTTTTGTACATTTCTTAAGTGTATCCCTTTGCTTTCAGATTATCTCAAGTAGATAGTATTTCCAACAGTACAGAATTCTGACTTTAGAATGAAGGGTGAAACTAATTTTATAGGCTGGTTTGTACCCATAAGGTCACCATAACCAGCTCAGAATTAAAAAGACCTCATGTTATCTTTTCCCGCCTTCTGAGATGTGCTGTTTCATCTTGTGCTTAGAGGAAATTTTACTGAATTGCAGCAAGTAATGTGACTTCTATCCTGGAATGAACTGTTCTTTTTCTACCTTAGTTAATAGATGCAATGGAAGTGTTTGGTATGAATTTTAGCAGAATGTATTATGGCTGACTTACAAACACTCTTCCCTTCACATCCCTGTGGAAACTTCCCCTCTATTCAAAGCCAGAATTGGTTTTCTGGTTCTTTCGCTGACAGCCTATTATGCCCAAGTGCTAACAAAGAAGAACTTGTAAGAGTGAATCTTCCTGAAAGCAGAAATCTGTTTTCTCAATTCTGCCCTTATTTGTTACAGAGCACCTACATCCCCTGCACTTTCCTCTGTCACATAATCAGACAAGCAGTATGAAAGAGATAGTGCTGTGGGACACAATCCAGAGTGTTGGTAACTGCTCCTACTGAAGTAGGTCTAGATACTCTTTTCATCATAAGCAAGCACCTTAGGTCTTGTAAGGGGATGTGGGACCTCTATTTTAAGCTAAGCATTTTTCCTCTAGAAAGACTGTGGGCCTGATGCAAGATTTTGTTAATGCCCTGGGGTTAACTTCTGATTTAGAGTAGTTTGTTTCCTTCTCTTGGCTCCATGCTGTGCTGCAGACCACCTCTCTAATCCAGTGTAATCAAGCGTAAGTTTCTTAAATCTGCTTGGACAGCCTTATTGTTTCAAAGTTTAGATAAGCATGCAGAGGAAAACCTACCTTTCCTATGAATAGGACAAAAATTTTCTAAGCCAATTCAGAGTTTTCATGGGGGAAATTGCATAGTTTGAAGGAAGTTTATTTGACTAACTGATACCTCCTGGAGGGGCAATGCAGCCAGGCACAAGCAATCCACAAGGCTTCTGGAGTGCTTATGGGGTGACTTGTCTTGGTGACACTGTGAAAGGAGAAAAGGCAATGGACATAAATTGAAATGCAGGAAATTCCATGTCAACGTAAGAAAGAAATACTTTTACTGTGAAGCTAGTTTAACTGGAACAGGTTACTCATGGAATTTGTGGAGTCTCCATCTTTGGAGATACTAAAAGCCCAATAGACATACTGCTGTACTTGAGTCTGCTTTGAGCAACAAGTTTGGATGATCTCCAGAGGTGCCTTCCTGCCTCAGTTGTTTTGTGGTTTTTCTGGCTAGTCCATTCTCCTCCGTAAGAGATTAAACTGAGAACTGCTCTGAGGTAGAAATCAAAATAAAGGGTTAAATACTGTTCTGGAGTAGGTGATAATTTAGTTCCTTTTTCCTTCTTAAGTGAATGCACTTGAAACATACACAGTGATGGAGCAAGTGATGCATCTTGGATTTTTGCCATTAAAGGATGCATACAGTTTTTGAATCCTCCCTTTCTCTCCTAGATTACTGACTGTCAATAAAAGTAGTGTGGGAGGTACCAAAATGACATGTTTCAAAGTAGATGTAGAACAGAGGAGTGATCTCAGAATAAATTATTCTAATGAACACCATTTGTCTAGTTTAACTTTTTATCTTCATTTGCTTCAGGCTGCTGTGACAGTGCTGCAATCCATGTTATGTCAGTCGGAAAGGCAGTGGGGGAATATGAGAGCTCTCATTTAAATTTGATGTTGTCCAGAGGTTTTACTGCTTCAGTATATCAATCAAAGAGTCCAGTATTTTAATGGCTGGGAAGGAAAATTTCCCTGGTGGTGGAAAGCAGCACCACTGTATATTATTTTCTCAACATAGCCTGTAGATTTGAAAAAACTATTTTCTTTTTTTACTATTAAAAACTATTTTATTTTAGCATTCATTATACTAACAACTTTGCACAAGCAATTTACACTAGCTTGTGCAACTACTAATTTGCATCCAGCTAATGTAACATTTGCCACAGAGCCACCTCCCCCAAATGAAAAGGAAACATTTAGGGATGGGAGAACGAGTATGAATCCCTGAGCAGAAAAGCTGTGCTTGTGATCACATTTCAGACAGTCACAGTTCTGTCCTTAGCTAGCATATTCTTCTTGGATAAGCAGTTGTATGAAAACAATGGACATAGTTGACATTATCGGCCCTTGTAGTTTATGTAATAAGGAGAGCATCCTGCACAGCTAATGTAGCCATTGCCTGCCACAGAGGCAGCTAGAAAATTGGCAGCTTCAAGGTCTCAGGCTACATTTTTTTTTTTACAGTAAAATACTCTTAAGGCACATATTTAACTCTTCTTAAGGCACATACTGTTTCTTTCTCCATTTAGTCATTAACAAAATGCATGTGTTGGGAATACATGGTCAGGGATTTAAAAATACAGGAATCCAGTTAGAACTGTGACCATGAATGTCATGGCATAGCCATGTACTGTAGATCTAGTAATTCTAGAAGCCTTTCATAATGGACTTTTTGAATGGTACACAGGAAAGTATTGCTTTGCAAACTTTCTGAAATACACGTTCATTTGGCCTTTGTATTGAAACACCTTTTAGACCTCTGAAAAACAAAACCTAAGGGAGGAGTAGGAATATGGTGTGTGGGGTAAAATACCAAGCCATGACTTCTGGGATCTCTTCTTCTAGTGGCTTAGTATCTCGGTGCCTCTCACAATCCATTTGACAGAACCAGTGATTCATTCTTCTCTCTGTCTGAGGTACTCACCATTTTGGGAGGCAAGGCTGAAGGTTTCAGGCCATTGTTAGTCAGCTGTGGCATACTTTGTCTGTAAATCTCTTGTCATTCCAACTCACCATGGATTTATGAATTACTTATATATGATGCCTGTTTCATCATCAGCCTATGACTAGTGTAGGAAATAGTTCTGGGTCTGCTTTCATAAATTCACTGCTGCTCTTTTCTATTAGATTTTCTCTCACACAGACCATCCCATTTACTGCATTTGCCTATTACCTATTCATAGGGAAACCCCACTTTTAGAAGGGTTGTGGAAACTAAAACTCTTGAAGCCTATTAAAAGTACTTCATTCACAACTTAGAACCAGTTGGTACCATTTTCAGGCAAATAAGTAGTTGTAGCCAAAGATAAATCAGAGAATGTTGTGTACATGAGAAGTTCAAAATCCAAAACTAAATAAAAAATATGATCAATTATTCAGCAAAATATAAGAAGAAAAGAGGATAGAATAGGATTTGGAATAATCTTACAGTTCTTGGTTAAATACCCTGTATGACCTGACAAAGCAGATATGCCAAGATGAGAATTCTTTGCAGATAATCTATTGGCAGTCCCTGGACTCTATTCAACACACAAAACAAGGCAGTGAGGTATTTGCCTTTCTAAATACAATCATAATGTAGAACATAGTCCTTCTTTATCCCACTGTTTAGTAGGTTCCCTTTTGAGTGCAATTTCACCCTTAGGTGCTTGATTTGACCTTTAGCCTGGTAACTGATTCCTGCAGAGCATCAAGTCATGCCATGTCTCTTCTCTCCTGTGCTAGTAAAGTCCTGTGTGGCCCAGCTTCAGCCCTTCTTCCAAAAACTGCCTTGCTGATGCCCTGTGTGGACTCAGCTAGCTTCAAGACCTATCTGACCCTAAACAGTAATCTTTTTTTACTTATTTTGAGGGCTAAAATAGTCACATAAGCAGGTCAATAGTTGCTCCTGTTGAAAACAGAACAGTTACCTGTTGTGAATGAAATTCTGCTCCTAATTGGCAGGTTTCAAACTTTCTGAGCTGCCAGAGGTCTTCTCTCATCATGCCTTTGTAACACAGTCCCTGAAAACTTTATTTTCCACAAATATCCATGAAAATAAATTCTACTGTCTATTATTAGTTCTTAATGGAGACTAAGCAGCATGGGAAACAAAAAAGATTTTGGCAAAATCATCTGTTGCGAGTACCCTTGAGCATGAGATGTTATACTGATGTATAGTGTGACACTGTAATATAATTAGGTTTGCATTTCCCCCCATTTTCACTTTTCTTTTAGCTCTGAAATTTTGAATCTTAACACACCAAATGCAGAGAAATGTGTATATGGGGTATCAAAACTGTGAAAACAGAACATTGCCAGTGTTCTCAAAGTATTGAGAACTACCTCTCAAAGTGGGAGATCAATCAAATAATTGGCAGCACTAGCTTTCTTGCCCTGCACCCCCTGATACTGGCTTTTCCATCTGTAGCAGAAAGTTCCAGTAATCAGAAGTGTTACCCTGCTGAAAGTAAAGAAAGTTATTTTAAAATGACAGAGGGGAACTGCCTGACTGTAAATAATTCCATAGTGTCTAAACTTGCAGCTTGAGAAAAATTGGATTTGACTTGAGCTCTAAATAAAACTATAAAGATACCTGCCATTTTCCTTTCCAATCAGACTGAGCTCGAATTCAGGTAAAAGAATTGGAGATTATTATTTCCATAACCTGGTTTTCTCCTGCAGCTTTTTTAAAATGAGCAAGTGAACAATCTCTGAAGAAAAGTGAAGAAACCAAAATGCACTTTCCTTGGAGGAGAGTTTTAGGAGCTGTCCAGTTTAGTACTAATTGCTATGGCCAATCTAGATCTTCAGAGAACCTTCAGTTGCGGTCTTTAGTAGACCTTCAAATTCTGTAAGCATGAAAAGGAGTTGATGTAACTATTAGAATCTAGGTGTGTTTTAACTTGGATGTAATGATCTGTTGGTCACTCTTGGAAGTTTTATTAGATCTTAGAGAAGCTCTAAGGAGCCGTTTGACCCCAAGTCTTTAGACTTCCTCCTCGGTCTCTTGAAGTTTGGCAAAGCAACCAGTCTTCTCAAATCAATGGTTTCAATCTATTTGTCTTCTACTTTTATATGAGCTATCAACTGGAATAGAAATTTGCTAACTTTCATCATAACAGTTTTATTAAATATTCATCTCTCCTGATAGCAGTTTCAGTCCAATTTAATATTAGTATTGAAAGATCAGTTTATTAAGTTTCCTATTTGGCATGATACAAATAATTTAATTGAAAATTAAATTATTTCACACTTCTATTTAAATACATTTTTTCAAATAGAGAGCTATCAAATTACAATTAAATGAGTTAATAGTAATACATTTTCAGGCTTTTGAATGTTAATGACTTGTTTCCCTTCTGAGAAAATATAGAGAAGGTGTGGTACTAACCAAGAATAAGTACTTTATCCCAAGAGCTGAGATCAGACAGAAAGCTGGATAACTCTGAGAATGAGACAAAACCTGGTAGCCTCATTTCTTGATAAGTTTGTGTTTTATGTACAAAGGTGCTGATGCTTGATTGGCTGCATGCAGATAGTGTTGATCATAACATCTGGTTTTGCTACAGGAGCAAATACAGTTACAGGTTGTTGGTGATCTCTGTGGTTAATGTGAGCCTCCACCTGCAAGTGTTTTCCTATGTAGCTCTGTTACTGTGCTGTAATCCTAAAAGGCATGCCCTGGGGGAGATTTCTGTTTCCAGCTGTGCAGTCTTCTGATGGACTTTCAGAACTCTTGTCAATCATTTTGAAGAGTGTTAAAGTAAATATAACACACATAGCCAAGTTTCATAATGAACAGTTGCGGGAAGAGAGGAACTGTTACGGCTCCTCCATGCACATTGAAATCTCCTCTGGTGATGGAATGTGCAGCTAAACCCTCAGAAAGATAGGGCTAGAGGTAGGCTAACACCTTTGTTTAAAAAAGAAAACAAAACTAACAAACAAACAGAAAGACAGGAAAAATCCGTGTAAAAAATTATCTTTTATTCCTCTTGAAATATATGTGCTTTGGAGGCTGCGGGTAGCAAAGGCAGATAAAGATATATAAAATCTTTCTTTGATCTTGTACATAGATGTGCATTTGTAAGAGGCTTAGTTTTGGTATATTATTAAACACAACAAGCTCAAAGATCACATATTACAGGAGAAAATCATTGAATTCAAAAAACTGAGGCTCAGAGCATTCCAGGGAGTTTTGTTTATGTTAAATATTAAGTGACACCTTCCTTTTGGGTAATGAAAAGTTTTTCTAATTGTATTTTGGGTGACTGGAAAGCATGTAATTCAGAATATTATTAAGCAATTTAAAGTTTTCTTTGGAAGTAACAGTTTCCACATGTCTTAAGGTATTCATCTATTTCATCTTTTCAGTGGCCATCTTGTTTCAATTTTACTTATTATTTTTAGTTTCTAACAACTTTCTTTAGTATAGGATGCTGCTTTCTATTTAATTTCATGCTTGTTTTCAGAATTAGTAGAAGAAATAAATTCTTGGAAAGTGGGACAAGATGTATGTGAAAGCAATTGCTCAAAGCTCAAGATGTATCAGAATCAAATGCACTGAACATACCTTGAATCCGCCTTTGGGGGCGAGTCATTAAACAGTATCTTGCAGCAAGCTTGCATTAGTACAGCTGAATTTCTGGCTTTGGTATGAATCCATATTTTTACAGTTTGTGGCATTAAACAGAAGTATTTATATTATTTCCATATTTGCCACATCACAGAATTAAGCTTAAAAAGGGAAACATTATGGTTCCCAACATTAAGACAGGTCGCATAAAGGAGCTGTGGGATCTCTTTGCAGATAGTTGGATCTAGGCTAGAGTTGACCCTGAACAACATGATCTGTGTTGGCAAAGCAAGCCTTGTTCTGATCAAGAGGAAGAGCATGGCATCCTTGGTCATTTTCTGATTATAAACAAAACATTTTATGTTACATATACATCTTCAAGGTTAAAAAAAGAAGCTGGTGCTGTTTTTTTGCAAAGGGTGAACTAGCTTGAAGCCTGGAGTCTCTGTAAAGTTCTCTTATGTGTTAGTTTGAATCACTGCAGTTGAATAATTCCCAGGAACTTCTCACAGTTGTAAATTTTGTCTTTAATTATAATTTAACGCAATGAGCTAATTTAGAATAATAAGTGAATTCAGTAAAACCTTTCTATTTTGCAATATGACATAATGTATGGAAAAATGGGTAGACATGTAAATTACATGCTTTCTTCCTATTAAAATCTGATACCCCTTCATTACCTTTCTTCCCAAAAACTGACTCAGAAGTTGAGAGGTGTGAGCTCACATTTGCAGGTTCAATTTACAGACAAAACCTTTAAAGAGAAGGTTTTTCACATTGTTCTCACCTGCTTTCAGAATCATTTATAAGAAAACCAAGCAGAGGTTTTGGGGTTTTTTTTTTAACACTGTGAAAATATTAGTGCAGAAAAGTCAAGCAGCAGAATGAAGTTGTTTAGTTGTGAACTGAGATGTTTTGGATTTGTATGTGTGTGTGTGTGTGTGTGTTTCCAGAAAACTAGCATTCAAAACAAGTGAAATCTTTTCTTTAAATTTTGGTGCGATTTATTACAGAGTTATTTTTTTTACTTCACTAGGGATTATGATTATCTGAGTCAAAGTTTTTAAACAGAAATGGCCATAAAATGTGTTAATATGTAGTGCTATTATTAAAAGGTAGGATCTTAAGTAAAGGAGTAATTTACATCCCGTCTCATTGCCAAGGCAATAGGTTAGTTCATGAGACTGGATCAACTGGAAGGAAATACTTCCACTTAAAACCTAGTAAAAATAAAGCTCTATTTCAGAATTTTTATTCATGAGATGTTTTCCCCATTGTGATTTACCAGACTTTTACTGGTGTCCTTCAGAATACTAGACTTGTTTTTGAGGAATTTTTCTGATGGTCTAATGACCATTGTATAAATGCCTTCACACCTGCATTAGGCAGTCTGTCAGTTTGCATATTTGTACGTGTATGTCAAGAATATTTTAGTTAGATGATGTGTTAGAAATGCAAGAGCTGTGTAGCTTCACTCTCATATTAACCAAAGGCAGCATTCCTTCTTAATTAGCAGAACAAGAGAAGAGAACCAATTTAGAAAGAAACTTCAGTTGTTTTGGCAAACTAATTTGTGGTCTATTTTAAGATGTTTCACAGTGTGCTTTTGCTTTACAACCTTATAAATAAGTGAACTAAATTTTCCTTTTTTCTTAGGCCTAGAAGTCTGTTGGCTGGTGTTACCTGACAATGACTCCAGTGTCCTCACGTTACGTTTATTTGATTATAAGGATGTGGTTGAATATAAACATTGTGTTTTCACTTCTCTCATTTTGATTTTCTTGTAGACATTTCAACAGTCTTCTCTACAGCAGAAAAGTAAAAAGAAGAACAAAGGTAAAACCTAAATTGTTTTCATGTATTCATAGGAGGGGGATTGCCAGCCTTAAAGTTACAGTATTGCAGTATCTGAGGAACTAGAACTTGTTAGCTGTAGTCAAATGTTCAGTTCATGATAATGTTGAGAATGTGTTAGTCCATTACTGTCTCATATTTTCCTAATGCTCCTCTATCTTCAGGAATCTGTATCTTGTTTTTGATTACTTAGACCCCAGTCTCTCTGGGGCCAGGGCTGGTTTTTCCAGCTGTGTGCATGTAATGTCTCAGTGCAGCACTTGTTCATTACCTACACTGTCAGGTAAATTATACCACAGTATATTCTCTTCCTTTGATTTAGGCATACAAAAGCCTTACGAACTGTTTAGTTTCAAAAGGAGTTTTTTGAACACCTGTGAAGTACATAAATAGTTGTATTGGGCACCCAAGAGGGAAAGTACATGAATTTATTTCTTGTGTGCTTTATCCTGACGTGAAATATTAATCAGTTTCTGATTTTTAAATATCTTGCCTTTCTTTTCTCTTTAGTGTCTTCTCTTTCTGTGTTGTCTGTTTTGTTTTTTGGTTTTTTTCGGTCTCATCCATAGAATATGGGCTCTGGGATGCTGAACATGGTTTGTTTTGATTTACTTGGGTTTTTAAATTACAGTGACTTGCATAAGCTTTGTGGTCAAAATAGAATGTAATAATTTATTCAATGGCAAATTGAGTTGAAATTTTTAATTAATTTTCTGAAATATATGGTGTTTTCTAATGAGCTGTCTTGTTGATTTAGTGGATGAGTCCAATGCTTTCACATCAACTTGTTGTCATTTTCAGCTCCTATTCCGGGTAAAAGCAAAAGACGGATCTCATGTAAAGATCTTGGTCGAGGGGACTGTGAAGGTTGGCTTTGGAAAAAGAAAGATGCCAAGAGTTATTTCTCCCAGAAATGGAAGAAGTACTGGTTTGTCCTGAAGGACACATCTCTATATTGGTATATCAATGAAGAGGTAAAGCATTTGTGCTCATAGTCTCAGCAAATACTCTGTGTAGTGCCATTGCCATGATTTAGTGGGAAACTAACGCTTTGAGTGCTTATATATGTTAATTATAAGCACTCAAATAATCATAGTGAAATTAATATTAACTGCCTGACACAATTACCATTAAGGCCTGGAGTTACTTGGTCCTTCCAATTTGCCTTTTACTACAGGGAGAAATAGCAATTTTCTGTGTCCTGCTGACACCAGTTTAGAATAAATCTATCCTCAAACCCTTGAAAGGGATAAGGCAGTTATTTAATCCTGTCATTCAGGTTTAGTCATGGGAGTGTCAGCTTTGATGTTGTGCTGCCTGGTGTTCCTTGTTTATCTGTGCTAGTGACACCACAAAAACCTCTGGCAATTAAGGAAGACACTTCTGTTTTCTCTGTTGTGTTCTCCTGTTGTTCCTTCTTTGTAGCTTTTGATATGATTTCAGTGTTCATATATGCTGAACTTAAAAGCATGGGAGCAGCCCTGATGAATTGTGTACAACTTTGATTTTGCAACATATTCTGCATTGGTACACATTTGTTTGTATCAGCTTTAGCAACAAAGCTTTTTGCCAGTGAGTTAGGAAACCTTGATTTTAAATCCTATTCATCTTACAAGTAAATATTCTGAGATAAAATCACTGCCAACATGTGGATGCACTTTGTCCTGGACTTGTTCTTTTAATTACTGCAAGTATTTGTACATAAACTTTTCAAAATATTGTACACCCCAACTTTTCCCTGAGTAAACAGAAAGCGAGTTATTCCATGAAAAGAGTTACTGAAGCCTGTTTTCCCACAGACCTATCCCATTGGAGCCTTGATCCCAGCTTCAGATTAGTAACTCTAACTCCTAACTCCATCCTCCCACCCCCGACTACTACAAGGTCTTCATCAGTTGATGCCTACAAGTGCACTGACTGCTCAACAGCAGTCAAGGAGCATATGGAACCCCTGAGTTGTGCAGAGGGAAGTAGCCTGAGCATGTCTGTCTCTCACCCTGTCCCAAGTGTCCCTGAGACATTCTGAGACTGTAATTTTTGAGACCTCAGCTCCATTAGCAGTGTCTATAATCACCAGCAGATTCAAAGGTTGGCAGGGGCTGCCTCAGTGGCAGATGGACAGACAAGCCAACAGTGCTCTTGCCAAAATGGTTTCCTTGGGTAACTATTCAAAGAAGAAATAGCAAGATATATTCTAAGCAGTGTCCTTTTGATTTAGAAATACTTGCTCATGCAGAACCTGTTACAACCTTCTACCTTCCACGTAACAACTCCAGCTCCAGTTCTGTATGCTGATTTATGTCTTTTATTTATTTGTTTTTAAGAAGGCATGTAATCAGGCAGACTGCATATGTAGCATAAATAACAATCTGAATTCTTAGAAAAAGATGGAATTCTATGGAATTCCTTAACATACATTTGTGTTTTCTGCAGCTTCACATGCAGTTATGAGCAGTTAAATGAAAGAGACTGTGTTATTGATGTAATAGTAGCTTAAAATAAATAATGCTTTCAAACTGAAAACTGAAGGGAGATTGAATATCTGATACAATAAACTTGTATGTCTTTAGAGGAGATAGGAGGAAGGTCAGATGTATTCTGAGTGTTGTAGAAAAATGAAAGCAGCTGAAGAGATATCATGCCCCTTAGCTGTGATATCATATAAAGATGGCAAGCAACACACACTTAAATGGCTTTTCTCCCTCTTTCTTACAGTAGGCTGTATTTCTCCTTACTAATTAGACCATCTTCCCCCAAAATTAACTAATTACAATAACTAATTGACTGAATGCATTTGGTCATTTTGTATATTTTAAAATGTTGGTTCAGCTGTGAAATTGTTTGAGAAAACTGGGTATTTAAAATTGTATTTTACAGCAAGGGATCTGTCTTGCTACTTTGGCAAACGTCCCAGTGACTTCTGTGGGAGGTTTGCCAGAGCAGAGCATACATTAGTATTCCTTATGTAAGAAGCAGGCAAGTGAAAACATTTCTAAGTTTTCAGCATGGTGGGGTTTTTTTTCTGTCAGTTCAGCTACAGTAATATCTGGAACTATCTTTGCAGGATGAAAAAGCAGAAGGATTCATCAGTCTACCTGAATTTAAAATTGACAGAGCCAGTGAATGCCGCAAGAAATAGTAAGCCTGCTCAAAAATGATGCAATGATACAATAAAAAAGTGGAACAAAGGATGAAGTTTTCTCTTAAAACAGGGACATAATGGATGCTGTTATGATCATGGGATTGTATCACAGCATAAGCTCATACAGAAAAAAATTAATTTTTTTTTTGTTTGTGTGACATCATGCCCAAAGAAGGCTATTTTTTACTTTGTCATGAATCACAGTGTTTGACTAGACCAAAATTAATTATGAGCAAGAAGACTGCTTGGCTGATTCTGCCCTTTTATTTTCCCAGTTTTCCTTTCTTCTTTTTTATCTTTCTGTTTTGGATTGGGTTTTTTTATTTGTTTGTTGGGGATTGAAGAACGTGTGTGTGATACCTTTACACTCAATAAGAAGCTTTAAGCATAATACAGAGCCCATCCAGATAAAAAAGCACCCAAGTTATGGCCGGGCATCAGTATTTATTGTAACTCCAAGTTAGTTAGCATCATCCCAAAAGTTTGCTGATAGAGTATGTCAGTCCTGAGGCAGAGTTAAAAAGCAATGGACAGCGATTCATTGTAATTTTGATAGATGACCTGAAGGTCTCAAAGAACATTTCTTCTCATCAGTTTATGCTGCTATCCAGATTTGTGCCATTGCACAAATCCATTGATTACTTAGATGCAAATTCCAGCACATGTAACAATATGACAGGTGCATACTCCTACAGAGATATTTTTAGAGTCATTACTGTTCAAAAATTTTTTGCCTTGCCATCTAATGATTTGTAGACTTCTTTTAAGTTTAACAAGACTTTGGAATTGCTGAAATTTGTAAAAAACAGCACTTGCAGACATAAAATGGTATGACTTGTAGTACATAGAGTTCTACAGAGCACACTGACCTTGTATCAGTCCACCTGTGTATCTATTCAGGATGAACTCTATTCTTCACGATGGTTTCAAAGGGCAGAAAATGAAAACTGCATTGGAAAAAAAAAGATACATCAGCTTGGGCTTATTGTCCAGTGTCCTTTGGCCACATGACTGAAGTGCTTCATTTTTTCTGTGTTGTTGGGGCAGCAGCATAAAGTCAACTCATTTCTCAGAATTGCTCCCTGCTTAAATTGTTTTGTTTTGGTTTTACTTGATTTAGTATGTGCTGGATAGTGGCACGTAAAATGCAGCTATTAAGATTCCTTGCTTGGATGGCATATAAAGATAAAAACCCTCAAAGAATCCAGACGACAGATGCTGTAACAGTTTTAAGAAGTCAAATTTTGGGACTCAGTAACTTGATGATGGCTTTCTAAACTGAACAGATGTCACTGTACATCTGCTTTGAGTTGCATAACATTTTGTCATGCTGTAATGTGTTAGAGGAATTCTTTCAGTCACAATTT